>JAJOZX010007364.1:0-233759 GCA_023014485.1 Bathynomus jamesi | reverse complement strand
GCTCGATATATTGAAGAGGCATAGGCCTGCCTATTAATTTTCTTAGTATATTTTACTTTATAATATAAGCCTATTATGTCATGTATTTTCTTAGCAGATGGCCTACTAGTCATTTGTGGCCTACATACTTCCTTAGTTCTCCCATTCAACTTAAAACAATCCCATAATGAGAATTAACTGTAATTTATCATCCACAGGTTACTGGGCCTATATAGAGCATATGTATTTTAATTATTAATTATTGCCATTTTTATTATTCTTATTCTCTGAAATATCACTTACAGTATTCTTGTCTGTCTCTTTGCAGACAAGGTTGTCATTGTGGCTATTATTTTTAGTTATTACTATTATTAGGTTGCATTATTATTTGTACTATTATTAGGTTATATTATTATTACTATTATTATTATTAGTTATATTATTAGTGTTACATATCATTTGTACTATTATTTGTATTACATATTTTATATAATCAGTATTATTTGCAGACTGTTATATATTAGCTAAACGGGCCATTATTTAATCTCGCATTTATATGTTTATCAAAGTTGTTACAAATAAAGATCCCCTTTGCATTTATAAATAATTGCTGCAAATAGTTATTAATTGTTGTCAATAAAATACAAAATTCATATTGATGATTTTATAATCAGTCCTTCCCTTCTTTTATTAAAATTAATTTTGCGCCGCACTGCTGGATGCCAATCTAGCATTTGGGCGCTGGTGACCCTGGCATTTAGTTAATTATCTACGTAAACTTGTAAAGGTCTATAATAATAAAAAAAAACCGGACTCTTACAAGAGCAATTTGAAAAAGGTATTGGGTTTAGAGATGGTTGCTACGAAGTTGGCCCCCCTTAGAAGAATCCTTACAAACCCAGCTCAAACCTTCAGCTAGCTAATAGGAGGTTGGAGACTTCATTGCACAGGCTAAAGAAAAATGAGTTGTTAAATGAATACAATGAGGCCATCCTAAGCTATGTAAAGGAGGGATATGCTGAGAGGATGCAAGGTGAGCCAGGAAGCACAGTATCTGCCACACCATACAGTGGTATGGCGAGACAAGACTACCACCAAACTGAGGGTAGTTTTTGATGGCTCAGCCAAGGACAAAGGTGGTGTGTCCTTGAATGACTGTTTGGATACTGAGTCAAATTTAAATAGATTTATTTTCCTTGGTACTGCGATTCAGGTTTGGTAGAGTAGCATTGACTCATTGATTGCAGATGTGAAGCAAGCATTTTTCAGGATAAAGGTAAAACCAGAGGACAGAGATGCAGTAAGGTATCTGTGGGTGGATACGAAAACCTTGTTGGAAAATGAACCCAAGCTTCAAGCATATAGAATGGAGTCTGTGTTGTTTGGCCTCAGCTCTAGTCCATTTCTGTTGGCAGCTACTATGCAATACCATTTTAAGAAATATTCTAAAGTCTACCCTAATACTATTGAATACAAAAGTCAAAATTTTTATGTTGACGATTTCCTGTGTTCATTGCGTAATACAGAAATGGCTAAACAGATATTCATGGAGGCTAGAACTATAATGAGGGAGGCTGGCATGGAGCTTAGAAAATGGCAGACCAATCATTCTCAGTTACAACAGTTTATGAGTCACTCTTGTGTAGGACCTAATGCAGCAGAAAGTACTGAGGGTTCTGGTATTAATGAGTTGTGGGCAACAGAGACAAAGGTGCTAGGCATTGTTTGGCAGCAAGGAGAGGATTTGTTTACCTTCACTGGGAAATCTTTAGTCGAACTGCCTGAGAATGAGACAAGGTGGACAAAACGTACAGCTCTTAGTTTGGCTGCGAAGGTCTTTGATCCTCTTGGATTCCTGGCTCCATTTGTGATAAAGTAAAAAATTTGGTTTCAGAGCCTCTGGGAAATTGGACTTGGTTGGGACCAAGAGTTACCCGATGGTAAAGTGGAAATATTGATTCAAAGAATTGGCACATCTTGGAAACATTGAAAACCCAAGATGGTACTTTGGAGAGTTGAACAATAGTCCAGATAATTTGGAGCTACACATCCTTTGTGATGCAAGTGAGGAAGCCTATGCAACTTGCATTTATATAAGACACACATTTGAAGAGGAAGTAAGTTGCAGGTTGGTTGCCGCAAAGAGCAAAGTAGCACCTTTGAAAAGGCTTTCTATTCCAAGGTTGGAATTGATGGGTGCAGTCATTGCTAGTCGGCTTGCAGTTACAGTGCAACTCTTTGGGCCTTTATGAAATTCCAAGCTATTATTGGACAGACTCCACTACAGTTTGGCACTGGTTAAGAAGCCAGGCAAGGAAATGGAAATCACTTGTTGCGAATAGGGTGGAGGAAATTCAAGCACACACAATCCAAAGGAATGGAAGCATTGTCCAGGCACCCAAAACCCAGCTGATTTACCAACACGAGGAATTTCAGTGAAAGATGTTGCACAGTGAAGTTTGTGGTGGAATGGGCCAGAGTGACTAAAACTTGAAAGTGAAAACTGGCCTTCTAATCAGCCTATTGTAGGAGAATGCCAGGCTGAAGAAGAATGGGTGAGTAAGATGAGAAAATGCACTGTGAACAGTTGTCAAGTTATGCAGCAAGACCCATATTGAAGCTTGAGGACATTAGCAGTCTGAAAAGGTTGTTAAGAGTGACAGCATGGGTTTACAGACAAGAAGGGAAGGAATTCTGAACAGTAAGGAGATTCAGCAAGCCAGGCAATACTGGGTGGTATACATGGCCGTAACTACCTATGAGGTCACCGAGGTCCGGACCTCGGTAATTATTTCCTAAAAAAAAAAAAAAAAGACTGAACCGTTCTCCGTGTATGAAACGCATATTACCGCTTTTCTTTTGAAAAGAGGGAGCGTCGAGCGTTGTGTGTTTAGTGTATAGCTTGGGTTGTGTTTGTAGATGTCATTTTGGTCTGAATTTTGCTCGTCCCGCCGCGCTCGAAAAAAATCTGGACCTCACTAATTTCTAAACCCTAGTTACGGCCCTGGTGGTATATGTGCAGAAGGAAAAATTTGGAGGAGAGGAAATTGCTCACCAGCAGTCCATTACAGGTTCTACCAACACATTCTGCTTTCAAGGGTTTGGATGTGTTTTGCATCATGATTGTTTGAAAGTAGGAGGTAGACTACAGTTTTCTGGGCTTCCAGAGGAGAAAAGACATCCAATTTTGCAACCTTTTTGGGGGGCACAAGTGGAACTTTTGATCCTGGATACGTATCATAAGTTGTTACATGTTGGAGTCTAACAAAGGTTATATATATGTCTTTTCACATGTGCTATCACCAGAGCAATCCATTTGGAGTTGGTAAGCAACTTAACTTAAGTTTATCATGTTCGTGTTCATATCCTCTAGAGTCTAGCCTCTACAGTTATAGCTACTAACACTGAGTCTGTGAAACTGGGCCATTATGCTACTAACACAGGATTCATACACAGGTCCAAGAATAAAGTTTCCTGATAATCCCCTGATATTTCGGATCTGATCTCCTAATATATAAAAATTATATAAAAATTGCATAAAAGGTGTAAAAAAATTCACATTTCATATAACAATTAAAACCTAATTTTTATTCTAACTACTATTAAAAAACGTATGCAAAAATCACATGGCAGGCTGAAAAAATTAATACTAGGTAACAAAATGCACGAGTTTTATATAATGTAAAACAAATAGTGCTCGTTTTTGTTAAATTATTTTATATTAACATTTTAAATTAATTTATAGTTAAATTATTTATAAAATATTTACAAATAATTAAGTCCTAAATATTTCATAAATATTTTATATTCCCCTCATATTCTCAAAAAATCCTAAAAACCTGATATTTTTGCAGGTGTATGAACCCTGTAACATTGAGTCTGTGAAACGGCCATTATTTTTATACACGCTATCACTGTTCTCACTGTGTGTCTCCCCGAGACAGCATGGTGGAGTCTGCTTACCCGTATTTTTGTGGACTGAGTTTTTCTCGAAGTTCATGTTATACCAACTATAGTAGATTCCTTCAGGCCAGACTTCTGGCCCCATAAATACAGAGGGGTCCTCAGTCCTCACCTTCTGCCTTAATATAGAAAGAGCTGTAGTTATCTGGTCGTTTATTGGTTAATTTTGAGCAGGTGATCCCAATTTTCGTCATTTCACGCAGGTATTCTTCTAGTTCTGAGGCAGATAGGTCAGGTAAGAAACGGGAGGCAAATACATGGACCTGCTGAGATATTTTCACTGCCTTAATTGTTGTATTTGTTGCTAGCTCTAGCCGTGATTCTCTTCTGAATGGAGGGGAGGTTCCCAGAGTCCTGTTTCTTTTTCTGACGCAAACCCCTTTTTAACCAACTGTTGTCCACCCATGCCCTACATTCTGCTCACCAGGGTGATTAGCTGCCAAGCAAGTTTGAATAGTCCCTTGAGGCATGGCCACATTACTAATGGTCTCAGGAGCATTGCCTTCTGTTCCAGTTAATTTGTTGTTAGTTAGTGTTGGAGATTCATCATATGTCAGACTATACAGTTCAGGGTAGATACGTACCACCTGTTGCCCCACTGTTAGGATGGTGGTTCGTGTTCATACAAGCTTTTGCCATTGGACTTTTCTTTCCGAGCTTGAGAGTAAAGTACTTTATCGTTTTCTCCCTACTCTAGTTTGGATATACAGCTCTACTAAGCTGTGAGAGAAGATAGTGTGAGAATAGGAGCGGCAGGCCTCCTTTCCCGAGGATCACTATGCTGTGTCGTGGTGATGGTGGTATTCCTGTCTGACTGGGCAGTTTGCCTGCTGCTCATCTCGGCTTCCAAGTCTGAGATCCTAGAGGTCAATTTTCTGTGTTCCGAGGTTATGCTGTTCCATATATCTTTTAGCTCTCTGTTTTGGCCATGCTGGGTATGCAGACCACCTTTCAGTACTTGCACCTCAACCTGAAGTGATTCTACCCATCCATTTTAAAAGTAATTTCGGTAACAGTGCGGGAATGTATAAAATTCACAATATCCTGTTAAAATGTATTTTGCCTTTAATCAACGCTTGCTAATCATGTGCTAATCTCTCTTATTTTTCTGTTCCGTTGTACATACGTACAGTATATATTTTCGTCATCTCGCCTTCTCCCTTCGTTCCCTGACGAGATGTACTGCTGAATACACCAAAGGCCTTGGAATAATTTTTCCTTTTCTTGTGGGTTTGCATCATCTATTCATTTCAAGTGTTTAATTGTGAAATTCATCCCATGCATGCAGTGGCGTACATAAGGGGGGCATAGGACCCCCCCATTATAAAAATTACTACTACTCTCATTAAAGATATTTGAAAAAGAAATTTTCAAAAATCGATAACTTTGCAACATTCACCACAAAAAAAATCTTCATGTCATATGGAATTTCAGTTATTTCATGGTTCTCAGGACGAGTTAACTCAAAACTCAAAAGCAATTTTGGCTGGCTTAGGAACGTTTATATATGTCTTTATACATGAACTCCAATCTTTTTGGTTTTAATGCAAATTCTTCAATTACTTCGTTGTGCAACATTTTATTCTTCTCCAGCGATATTACAATTTCTTTCTCTATGCCAATTCTTGCTAAACTAGACAACTTTTCCTCTGACATGGTATTCCGTAGGTACGTCTTTATTCTGTTAAGCGTTGAAAAACTTCTTTCCGTTGACACACTGGTTACAGGGATTGTCAAAAGGAGCCGAATTAATTTAATCGTTTCAGGTAAGGCTGTTGTAAGTCCAAGGTCAAGACAAAGCTTTAAAATTTCTTTTCCATGTTTCCTCTGACAAAAATCGGAGTCCTGATAGATGTATTTTAATTCTGACGTTAAAGCTTTTACGTCAAATAGATTACTGTACTTACTGTATATTCAAGTGCTCTATTAAGTTTTGGGAGAAATTTTCTTTATATACTGCAAACATTAATGAATTCAACAGCTCAAAAAATGAGAACTGAATGCATTCAAATCGTTCCTTCAAGGCTGTTACACTTCTAAGCCAAGGTTGTACCACCTCGCATGCAACGCGTTGACGTCACCACGTGACGTCATACCAATAGCAATTCGGCTATGAATTAGTTTTCACCAAATTTTTCCTTGAAGTAAATTAATTTTTGAAGGTTAAGTAACTTCGACAATTATTTTTCACACAGCCCACCTTAGAAAGTATATAATATGCATATTATTGAAAACAAGATTAAGTTTAAAAAAAAAGATTTGCCAATTCAGCGCAGCATTTTGGACATTTAGCACAGCAGCAAGTCGTCAGGCAGAAACGAATTTGCCTGACTTCGAACATTAAAACTTGGTTATTCGGTGAATACAAAGTAATAAATCAATTAAAATACTAATTAACTTTACGTATAGTGAATATCCAAATGACTTTATAACATTATAAATAAATCATAAGAGTTACATCATAACAGGTTTCAAAGAGAGACGTCAGGCTTAAAATTATTTGCCTGACAAGAAGTGGAATTGTGTATTTTTATGCGAGTTGTAAGGCTTTGTTATTTGAGAAGCTGCATAATAATACGATAATAATTAACTTTATGTACAGTCACAGTGTATATGCAAATAGCGATATAACCTTATTTATAAATCCTAACATGGTCATTTAACATGTTTTATAAAGTAAAGGTATCTGATTCAAATTTTTAGCTACATATCTTCCCTCTTTTCCCGCGTCTCTCTCCCCACCCTCACTGGGGTTTAGAGGATAGATGAATGTATGGAAATTTTTAGCCTGACATCTTGACAAGAGATGGGACTGTGTATTGTTAGTTTTTTATGTTAGTTTTTTGAAGTCCCTAGCAGGAGAAATAACAGGTCAGGCTCAGCCTGACCTGCCTGACACCCTCTGTCGCCACTGATATATATATATATATATATATATATATATATATAAAAGGCCTTCCGAAGCAAAAGTAGCACAAGCGCCATCCGGGGCAAAAATAAGTTATACCCACTGAGGTTCTTCAGACCATACACTATCATATGGTAATGGATGAATTGCAGAAACGCGAATGTTCTTATTGTCGAAAGTCCCGCGAAAAATAATAAAAAATATCTCTGTCCGAAGGTCGCATAATTTTCAACGCGTTTTCTGACGATTAAAAAAAATGGCGCTTGTGCTACTTTTGCTTCGGAAGGCCTCAATTTATATATATATATATATACACACGTGTATATTTAACGTCCGCCCAGTCTATGTATGCGTCTTCGTATTATGTTGGGTGTGGACTCAGTCTCGCGGGCGCACACGTCCGATGGTGATGGACTTAGAAACACAGCATTATTCAACGCCATGTATTTTTCTGTGCATACCACTTGAGTTATGGTACCCTTATCATTGTAGCTGGCTACAAGTTATAGGAGTAGATGAATGGTAACAATACTACAAATAAACTGAAATAATGCAAAAGGGCTCGAACATAGGATAGGTTGGGAGTTCGACTCCCAATGATGTAACATCACTGTTATGTCTGAGAGATTTGAAAGGTGGCGGCAAAATTCATGCTATGACGTCAGACACGCGCGCGCGCGCGCGCACACACACACACACACACACACACACACACACAAAGACACACAAATCAGTAAGTCCTTTTATACGTAAACGCGATTTACCGGGATTCGCTTATACACGATCGACAAAACGTTATTCGGTGTACGTGACCGTGATCCGCGTTTACGCGATTTAACAACTGGCCAATCGGCTGGAGGAACTATTTGCGTTCGCGTATATGTAAATATGTACAGGCGTTCTTCGGTGATGAGGTTCCACCTTTAAGCAGTAATTGGAGCCATCTCTGATAAGTACAGTACGTATAAAATTACATAACGTATTTTATATTTTATTATTAATGTACGTATATCATAAGCATTACGTTCTATATAATTCTTGTATACAGCCATATATTTTAATTTTGGTGTAAAAAAATTCTTGAGCTGAACACGCTTATCCCCTATACTAATTATCTCTATGAGAAAATGTGATTCAATTTAGACGATTTCGATATAAACAATAGAGGACTTACTGTATATATATAAATCGAATTTTTATCTTTTAAAGTGGTTGCCACTAAAGTTCATAGTATGACGTCACGCACATATAATTGTGGTTGTGGCTTCTTATTTTGTAGTTAATTATATATACAGGGTGATCAAAAAGTAACGCAACCCATGGGAAAACGATTTATTTCAGAGCAAGTGCTGGAAGTGGGCACCGTTCTGTGCTTCACACAAGTGGATACGGCGATTCATGTTCTTAAAGACCCTTTGCAACGTTTCCTGTGAAATTGCATCAACACACTTCTGAATCATCGCCTGCAACAGAAGGAAAAAATCAATTATGTGCGCAACCCATGGAAAAATGCACATAATTGATTTTTTCCTTCTGTTGCACGCGATGATTCAGAAGTGTGTTGAAGCAATTTCACAGCAAACGTTGCAAAGGGTCTTTAAGAACATGAATCGCCGTATCCACTTGTGTGAAGCACAGAACGGTGCGCACTTCCAGCACTTGCTCTGAAATAAATCGTTTTCCCATGGGTTGCGTTAATTTTTGATCACCCTGTATATATATATATATATATATATATATATATATAGTGCCGAACAGGTAAAATTTTAAATAAAAAAGAAGCCTCTAGTATCCGGGAACATAGTATTAAATGTAAAACTGATGTCACTTTAGATAATTTTAAAATTCTCGGGTATAACTCTTGTTCCAACTCACTTAGAATTTTGGAATCTTTATATAAAAACATTGACCCCTTCTCTAAATGTTGATTCCTCAGCTGTCCCTTTAAATTTTTTATAATTCCCCCTTCCCAATTTATAACTCTCCAACCACCCAACCCATAGTATGTTCCATGTGTTTTGTTTTAAAATTACTTGTGCCTCGGAACCAGCAATGAAGGGTTAGTAGTGTTATTCCATTGTATTAATTTCAAATTTACTATATGTAATTTAAAAATAGCTTTTTAAATTTCTTGTAATTTTATATGTAAATTTTAATAACTTTGAATTTAACCTTCTTTTAGTCTTTTTAAATTTTGTTTTTAAGAATTGGTCTTATAGAAACTGTTTTGTCTTGTTTTAATTGTTTATTGATTTTAATTTCATATTATTATTATTTAGCCTGAAGATGAGCATATTGCTCGAAACGTTGCATTAAAGAAGACTTTTCATGGCATTTACATTCCTCCTTGTCATTGGATTTCTCTTGAATATTAAATTGAAGCTTTTTAGAAGCAACCCGCATGAATATATATACTCAAGGTATGGACAAGATGGACTTAGGGTTTATCGCCATGTTTGGAAGACTTCACGAAAGCTTCTCAAGTCTAAACTCGACTGTTATTTTCTTGAAATGTGTCGTACATGTAGGGTTTTCCCGAAATTCGTTTATTTCAAACTTTATCGAGAAAATCTGTATGACTCTGAATTTTATCAATCTTCTCTGGAATATTTGTTAAATAATGAAATTAATTATAAAATCAAAATTTCAGACTCGCATAATAAGTCGCTTGAGCATCATATAATTACTCTTAAAAATACCCTTTCGTTGTTGGATTATTTATTAATAATTTCTCTTGTACAACGTGATCTTGAAAAGTTTCATTCTACCATTTCTGAAACTCATGAACGTAAGTTAAAGGCCCTGGGCCTGAATTCACCTAATTTTTTCAATTCTGATAAAGTAATTTCGAATTTTTCTAGTTACACCCTCTCCCCTCGGGAAAAGTTTTTACTCTCACTTGGCTTGCAATTTAAGCTTCCGTTATTTCAAATATATAAGCCTTCGTTTTTTCTTTACTTTGAAAAAAAAATTTTAATGGCTTGAAAAATGTTCCCCATGTTGGTGATTTTAATAATTTTAAGTGTCAGTTTGCTAATTTAACTCATGAATTTTTTCATAAACTTAGAAACCTTAAATTTAAATCTTTTATATTTAAGAAGAGTGACTTGCAGGTTATTAAGAATTTGGCAAAGAACCAGGAGATTGTCGTGACTAGACCGGACAAGGGTAACGGAGTTGTTATTTTGAATAAATCTGATTACATAAATAAAACTAATGAAATCTTAAGTGATGATAGTAAATTCAAACAAATTCTTGAACCCGTCAATAAAGTCATTTTAAGGTTGGAAGAAAAAGTTAATAGATTTTTGTCACGATTAAAGTCTTTAAAGATAATAAAAAACGATACTTACTCTCAGTTGTTCGTATCTGGTTCTGATCTTGCTCAATTATACTGTTTGCCTAAAATCCATAAAGTTGAAACACCTCTCCGTCCTATTTTAGCTTCGTATAACTTACCTACCTTTCAATTGGCAAAATTTGTTGTTGGTCTTTTGTCACCTTTTGCGAAAAATGCGTATACCATAAATAACTCATGAATTTCAAAAAGATCTTGGTGAGAATTTCAGTTCAAAAAAGTTTTTTGTCAGTTTTGATGTAAAGTCGCTTTTCACGAACGTACCTGTATCAGAAACTATTGCCATTATTTTAGATAGGGTTTTTAGCTCTGTTGATAGTTTTCATGGTTTTTCATGCTTATTTTAAGGAACTTTTAGAACTGGTTTTTAAGCAATGTTATTTTACTTTCAATAATAAGGTTTACCAACAAATTGATGGTGTTGGGATGGGATCACCCGTCGGACCTTTATCAGCTGATTTTTTTATGACTCATTTAGAAAATATATATATATATATATATATATATAACTTATATACAGGGCGTCCCAAAAAAATGTATACACACTTTAAATAATTATAAAGGCAGTGTTTATTAAAATACATTTCATTTTCAAAATGTAATAGAATCTACAGACATTATTTAATTGTTTTGTCAACGCCTGTTTTCAAACTGACGTCCGTTCTGGTCCAGGCACTGCTGATAACGCGAAGCAATGGAATCGCAAACATCACGAAACATTTCGTTTGGTATTTGTGTGCATTCTCGTTCAATGGCTGCTCTCAATTCAGCGACTGTTGCAGGTTTTATAGCGTAGACTTTGTCTTTTAAGTATCCCCATAAAAAAAAGTCTAGTGGTGTGAGGTCTGGTGAACGCGGAGGGTATTCTACGAAACCCCTTCGTCCAATCCACATCCACATCGTGCCAAGTACCACTCGCAATACTCCACTCTTCGGTCCGGATCATCTTCATTAATAGCATGGACTAATCTTGGAATGTAACTTTTCCATTGACAGCGCTTCAAAATGCGTTGGACAGACGATTCTGAAATTCCTACCTCACGACTCGCTTGCCGCACAGATTTTCTTGGACTTTGGTGATACGTTTCCAGTACTCTTTCTTGCTTTGTGGGGCTTGTCGATGTCCGTGGTCTTCCGGAACGCTTCTTGTGGACATTCTGAACAGTTCCATCGGCTTCAAACTTATCTCTAATTCGAGTGATGGTAAGTCGCGTTGGTGGATCTGTTTGAAACTCCCTCCTAAACTGTCTTTGCACTTCAACTGCGTTTTCACACTTCCAGTAGCATTTTAGAATGAATTTCCTTTGTTCAAAGCTTAGTCTGACTGCCATTATTAATTCTAATGGGTTTAACTTGGAAAGAAAGAAACATCAATTGAGCTATCAGCTGTTAAAGTGTGTATACATTTTTTTGGGACGCCCTGTGTGTATATGAATTATATATATATATATATATATAAGCATTTTAGCTCTCAGTGAGGTCGGGGGTTTGAGTTCCGATGGTGTAATATCACTTTTCTTAGACAGATTTGAATGGTGGTCGCTAAAGTTCATAGTATGATGTCACACATATATATTATTTTATTTCTTTTAAAATAGTTGCCGCTAAAGTTCATATGACACACACACACACACACACACACACACACACACACACACACACACATATATATATATATATATTCATCATATATATATATATATATATATATATTTTTTTCTTATCAGGTTCCCCTTTGGCATTTCTCCCCCTCTTATTTTATCACCCCCAATTAACCCCACTCTTCTCCAACACTCTCCACATTTTAGCCCTCTTTACCTTTTTCTACTCTTTCTTCTCGCTCCCTTTTCCGTTTCCCATCTCTCCGTTTTTGCCCTCATACTACCGAATAACACAAAAGATAAGGCCGAATATAACACGTATTTTTCTGTACGAATGTTTATGAGCGATATATATATATATGTGTGTGTGCGTGTGTGTGTGCGTGCGTGCTGTGTAACCCGCTCAGATTTGGTCGGTTCATCCGCCAAGACGATTTTCTGGTTAAAAACATTTTGACAATTTTTGGGTGTACACAAATTTAACCGGATGGCGTTGAAAGGCAAAAGATCATATGAAAAAGAAGCTTTTAGCATGAAATCTAAACCGGGTGTTACTTCATTACACGATAAAAAAACAGTCAAGTGCATGTAATATACAGTTGCGCTCATTATTCGTAGGACACTCTTGAGAACAGATAGCAACACCTGGCATATATTTATTGTGTGTACTACAAACGGTTGTAACATTTTATGAATGAATCTGGGTGAGTGAGAGCTGATTGGTTGCTTGACTCATTGCCAAATGTCTTTAAAACATAATTATTTCCATTCATCACTCTGGTTTACATATTACTCGGGAAACGTAAATGAATAATTAAATATAAATTCAAGAAAGAGATATATATTAACAATGAGATAAATAAAAAATGGTCTTGTGAAGACTAAAAAAAAAAACCTTCGGACGTGATGACAGTGTTCATGGAATTGGCAAGCCCATCATCCTGAACGAATTTAAATTTCAATGTATAAAAACAGAGCCGTTGGTAGGCATTATTGCGCCCTGAGCTAATTCCAAACTTATTCATTTATTTATTTACACTTAATATTGAAGATAGATTCAGATATTATTTTGTGTTATAACAAAGACAGAGCAAAACCCTGATATATATATATATATATATATATATATATATATATATATATATATATATATATATGGCGGTTTATGAATGAAAAAACAATATTTTGATGCATATTAAATTTTAATAACATTATAACATTACCAGATTGATGAGTATCTGTAGGTTTCATACGTCACTGCTTAGAATATCTTCCAATTTGCCAATGGACGACAGCTGAATGTATACTACTGGTATGGCATTATTATATCCGGAGCAAATACTATTTCTAGATCAGCAATACTGATATAGTAATAAACAGTTAGTCTACTGAGAGAAATATTATTTAGAAACGAAGAATGTTTTGTATTGAGGCAGCAATAAAACTATTACAGTGATTCATATCAATAAACATCGAGCCGTTTAAACGATGATATTTGACAGTTTTGCAAAGGTGTTACGCATTCATAATTACCATTGTTTTTGAGAGATATTTTATACATGAACACGACAAATTTAATATCTTGTCCAGCCACCGTTGTTTTCTCTGACTTCCTGCAGTCGATGTTGTACAGAAGCAGCACGATTATATACGAACTGTTGATTCCTCCTCCACACCTCCCACTCACTAAATGTGTGTTGTAAAAGCTGGTTCGTTGTTCGTCCCTCCGTTGGTTCCCACACATTTACGATATTGGCCCATATATTCTCGATGGGATTCATATCACAACCCCTACTTGACCAATTCAGAAGGTCGATATTTCTTTGCTCAGAAAACCAGCATGTGACGATCCGTGCTGTGCGAATTGAGGGCCTGTCTTGCATAAAAATGATTCGCTCAGGAAAAGGCAGAGTATATGTACGCACAGAAAGAAGCATGACCTCTTCGAAAATTTCTATATACTGGTCTGCAATAAACCTCCCTTCTATTTTGGTGAGCTCTCCTACACCATACAGCTGAAAACATCCCAACATGTTACAGGTGACATGACCGCTACGTGCTTCCTCATAGATGTGTTCTTGAGTATTTCAAGTATTATTCCTCCTCCAACAATGAAGACGACCATGGGATGTGGAGGAAAAGGTCTTTCCGTTCGTAAATATCACTCGACTCCAAAAGTCAAGTCCTTTGTCAACATGTTGCTGAGCATATCGAAGACTATTTTCTCGATGTTGCTGACTTAACTTCTCCTTGATAGCCGGGGTCCGATGGTGTAACCCAGCTTCATGTAGCTGCCATCTTACTGTCACTGCCGAAACATTAAGCTGCAATTGATCCCTTATGGCAACAGCATTGGTAAAGAGATGGGCTTCGGCAACATCGCAGATCCTTCGATCATCTGCAGCAGTTGTCAGTCGAGGTTTCCCCGTTCTGCAGTGATCTCATAGATTCCCTTCCTCTTGCCACCTCTTCAACCATATATAAACAGTGTTCGTAGAAATCCCAAGTTCTCTTGCAATTTCAGTTGCAATTGATCCCTTATGGCAACAGCATTGGTAAAGAGATGGGCTTCGGCAACATCGCAGATCCTTCGATCATCTGCAGCAGTTGTCAGTCGAGGTTTCCCCGTTCTGCAGTGATCTCATAGATTCCCTTCCTCTTGCCACCTCTTCAACCATATATAAACAGTGTTCGTAGAAATCCCAAGTTCTCTTGCAATTTCAGTTGGAGACAGCCCGCTCTCCTTCATACCGACGAGTCTTTCAGCAATTTTCTGGTGATGATAATCCATTCTGCAGAGTAGTTGCTTCGATGAAATTCAGGAATAGCGTGAGCTTATTCTGTCATCATACCTGTTAACACCTCTGTCGTGTTAAAAGTCAGGTGGAATTGTTGGAATGCGGAAACAGTTTGGAAAATGGTCATTAAACTGCTACACCAGCGTTTCCCACTTTTTTTGTGATTGTCCCTTTTGGTTAATTGTCAAATGGAAATTACACCCCTGGAAAAAGCACAGGAAACTTCATTTTACTGAGCATGAGAATAATTATTAAAATTTTATAAACATAATACTCGTGTGTGTGTATATATATATATATATATATATATATATATATATATATATATATATATATATATATATGCCTTATGTATAACTTACACATATGATATTGGTCAAAGAACGGCTACATTACATAGGAAGCAAGCAAAACGCGTCACCACCAACGACTATTCTAGTGCGAGGGATGCAACTGATTTTGCTGAACTAACGCCTGAATTCTGGGTTCAGTTTCGCTCAAAGCGCAGCGTAAATCGCCTGCAGTGTCCAGCCGAATTCGCAGTTTCTTTTTTATGGCCATCATTGCTGAAAAACCTGTCTCACAACGATAACTTGTTGCAAAAGGCACCAGCACTTTCTTTGCCTCTTTAGCAAGCAAAGGATACTCCCCATCCACTTCTGGTAAAAAATGTCTCGATTTCTTTCTCTGCAAACTCAAACCTCAGAATAAGATCTTGCCGTATTTTCAGGAAATCTGCTTTCAGTTCAGGTGAGTCACTACTTTTCAGGGCGTAATAAGTGAATGGCCTCTTTTCTAGATAGCATGGCTGCGTATTAATATGCTTCTGTACCACATCGACTGCAGGAAGTCAGAGATAACAACGATGGTTGGACAAGATATTAAATTTGTTGTGTTCATAGATAAAATATCTCCCAAATACAATCGTAATTATGAATGTGTAACACCTTTGCAAAATTGTCAAATATCATCGTTTAAATGGCTCGGTGTTTATTGATATGAATCAGTGAATCATTGTAATAGTTTTATTTTCTGTAATTCTCTCCTTTGAGGTGAAAGACCGCCAAGAGTCACAGCTGCAGTGGTTCAACACTTAAGATGTAACATGAAACATATTAATACCAAACAATTATATGCCTTTATGATGCTGCCTCAATGCAAAACATTCTTCGTTTCTAAATAATATTTCTCTCAATAACTGTTTATTACTATATCAGTGTTGCTGATCTAGAAATAGGATTTGCTCCGGATATAACAATGCCATACCAGTTGTATCCATTCAGCTGTCGTTCATATGCCAATTGGAAGATATTCAAAGCAGTGACGTATGGAACCTGCAGATACCCATCATTCTAGTAATGTTATAAGGATATTAAATATTAATATCGATCAAACCATTGTTTTTTCACTCATAAACCGCCTAAAACATTCTATGCCGTTCTTCCTTTGCTGAAATTTCCATTTTAGGAGAGATGAATGTTCACCACAACCTTTGCTTTTCTTCCATTTCACTGACATCCCTGGTGAACTAGCTTACAACTTTTCTATCCTAAATGACCTGGAACAGATTGTACAGCACCCTACTCGTATCCCCGATCTCCTTGGAGATAGCCCAAACATTCTGAAAATATTTCTTACCTCCCATCCTTCTTCTTACTCTGTGAAACTTTTTTTCCGTTGGGTTCCTCCGATCACAATCTTATATCTGTTTTCTGTCCTATCGCTCCAATTTGGCCTTTAGATCCTCTCAAGAGGAGGCGCTTTGGCACTTCGGCGCCGCTGATTGAGAGGTCCTCCAACAGTACTTCTGTGAATCCCCATGGAATGATTACTGCTTCCGTGGTTGAGACCCTTCCGAATCTGCTGGATGCATCACGGAAGTGATTCTCTGGACATGGTGGCGAACATTCCATATTCTATTCCTACCACTAATGCAAAAAGAAACCTTCGTTTAACTTTACTTGTTCTAATGATATCCGCAACAGACAGGAGGTTTTCAGAAGGTTCCTTCGCTATTCAACTCCTGACTCTCACTCAGCTTATATTTGTGCCCGGAATCTTGCAAAATCTGTTCTTCGACTCGCCAAAAATTTCTTTATCAGACGAAAATGTGAAAATCTCTCCAATTCTAATTCTTCTCGTCGTTCTGCCATCTAGCTAAGAACCTCTTCCAAAACTTTACTTCCTCTTCTTTCCTTCCTCTTTTCCATTCCAACGGAAAGTTCCTGTCTCTTCTCCTGATAAAGCTGAACTCTTCGCTCCAACTTTCGCTTACAATTCAATCCTGGACGATTCCGATGTTGTTCCTCCATCTCATCCCCCTCTGACTTTATTATGTCTTCAATTACAATCTCTTCCAAAGATGTTTTTTTCTGCCCTATCTGGGCTCAACTCTAGAAAGACGTACGGTGCTGATAGTGTTCTTCCTGTTGTTCTTAAGAACTGTGCTTCTGTGCTGACACCCTGCGTTGGCAAACTCTTTCGTCTTTGTCTCTCATCTGGTACTTTTCCTTCCTGCTGGAAGTTTGCTTTCATTCAGCCTGTCCCAAACAAGGGTGATCACTCTCAACCCTCCAACTATCGTCCAATTGCTTTGATTTCTTGCCTTTCTAAGTTTTTGAATCTATCCTTAAGAGGAAGATTCTTAAACACCTCTCTTCTCATAATCTTTCAGATTGTCAGTATGGATACCTCAAGGGAGGCGCGACTGGTGATTTTCTTGCATATCTCTCTGACTCTTGGTTATCCTCTTTTCCGATTTCGGTGAAACTTTTGCTATTGCGCTAGACATATCAAAAGCTTTTGATAGAGTGTGGCACAAATCTTTAATTTCAAAACTGCCCTCCTTCGGTTTCTATCCTTCTATTTGTGCCTTCATATCTAATTTCCTTTCTGGCCGCTCTATAGCCGCAGTTGTAGATGGCCACTGTTCTTCTCCTAAAGCTATTAACAGAGATGTTCCTAATGGTTCTCTCCTGTCACCTACTCTTTTCCTTTTATTTATTAATGATCTTTTAATTCGCAATTCCTGTCCTGTCTACTCCAATGCCGATGATTCCACTCTTCATTTCTCCACCCGCTTCCCAAAGCGTTCCTCTCAACAGTCACTCCATGATTCGCGTATGGCGGCTATGGGACACCTGACCTCTGATCTTTCTGCTATATCTGATTGGGGCATAGAAAACCTTGTGGCTTTCAATGCCTCAAAAACTCAGTTCCTTCTTCTGCTTACTCGTCACAATGTTCCACACGACTATCCCCTTCCCGTCACCAACATATAATTCAATCCTTCCTCTTCTCTTAACAGTGTTGGTGTTTCCTTTTCTTGTGATCTTTCGTGGAAAGGTCACATATAGCCTACTCTCTTTCTAAAACAGCTTGTAAGAGATTAGGTGTGCTGTACCCCCTTCACACTTTCTTCACCTCCACTCAGTTTGTCTCTCTGTACAGGGGTTTCGTTCACCTGGGTATGGAGTATGCTTCTCATGTGTGAGGTGGCTCAACCCACATAGCGTTCTTGACCGGGTGGAATCGAAGGCTTTTCGTCTCATCATTCCCCGCCTCTTACTGACTGTCTTCAATTTCTTTCTCTTCGGCGCAATGTTGCTTCACTCTCACTTTACTATAGCTATTATAAAGGACATTGGTCTTCTAAGCTCTCTAACTGCATGCATCCACTTTTAAGGAGAGCACGCAGCACCAGACTTTCTACACTTTCTCATTCCTTTTCTGTCCAACTATCTATCGCAAGAGTTAATCAGTATTTTCAATTTTCATCTACTCAACGGGTCAAGTCTGGAACAATCTTTCTCACTCCTTCTTTCCTCCTGTCTATGACTTCCCAGCTTTCAAACGCAGAGTGTCGAGGCACCTTGGAAACCCCGGACCTTGATTTTGGCTATCTTCTTCTTCTATGGTGGGAGTGCTTTTGCGCATTTGCCCTTGGCCCGTCCTTCCTGCACAAAAAAAATATGTGTATTTATTTATATATCAGGTTTTTGCTCTGTCTTTGTTACAACATAAAATAATATTTGAATCTATGTTCAATATTAAATGTACATAAATAAATAAATAAATAAATAAATAATCAATTTAGAATTTGATCAGAGCGCAATAATACCTACCAATGGTTCTGTTTTTATACATTGAAACTTCAATTCGTTCAGGATGACAGGCTTGCCAATACCATGAACACTGTCATCACGTCCGAAGTTTTTTTAGCTTTTACAAGACCATTTTTTATTCACTTCATTGTTAATATATATCCCCTTCTTGAATTTATATTTAATTATTCATTTATGTTTCCTTAGTAATATGCAAACCATAGTGATAAATGGAAATGATTATGTTCTAAAGATATTTGGCAATGAGTCAAGCAACCATTCATTGATCTGTTATCAAGAGTGTCCGACGAATAATGAGCGCAACTGTACATGTAATATTCATATTATTTAAACTGTCTTTCCTTGGGCAGAAAATGTCATATGACACCATTTTATGGGAATTCTTACAGCTTCAAAATGTACATTCATGTTTCTAGTTTCAGAAATACTTTTAAATCAATTATTGATGATTAATTTTAAAACTTAAATTCCTTCGCTGATAAAACGTTAATGAGATGAAATATTTTAAAATCTTGTGAAATTGTAGATGAAACATTTCGTGATAAGAGTCTATAGTGTATGTGATTGTAGTTTTGTCCGAATTAGTTTTTGTTACAATGGAGCGGTTAACTGAGTCACTTTATCAACCATTGAACAATATTACGTTATAAAATCTATATTTTTAAATTGTTAAAATTCATTTTAATTTGGATCTTTAAAACACAGTGCGCGTATAACTGTCGTAATGGAAAAAACTAACGACTTATTCAAATAGTAATTATTTTAGTCACTGAAACCCATTTTTTCCATTTATAGAAAACAGAAAAAACAATTTCCATTCCCATTTTTTCGTATTTTTATGGAAAAAGTTTTATTCTATAAATGAATTGAAATATTTTATTTCGTATGCATGACTGCAGAATATTTATAGAAATATCGAACTGGCCTCATGACACATTTCAGTTTTGAAAGATAGCGGAACGAAAAAGGAATATTAAAAGGATTCTCTAGTTAACCCCCTTTATTTTTAAAAGGGATTCTTCTATGAAAAGAAGATTTAATGGCTTTTAAATTAAGATTTAAAATGTTTTGGGTTAAACATTTTTTTTAAACCTGTATTGCAGTTCGTTCGTTTTTTCAGGCTTTATATACCCTATTTTAATAGGAAATGAACGAATATCCTACTTATCAACGACGACTAGAAGCGAGTGGAGATAGGTTGTTCGTTGCGGTTCGTATGTGGATGTGTGGGTGGGTATGTATGTATTCACAAAACCACGTTCACACCCATACCCGCGTCTAGGCCTAGTGGTCTTACGACCACTAAGGCTACACACAGCAGGAGTCGAATGGCATTTTGCTCGCGTGCAGTCTATTTATTTATCTAGCTATAATGTATTTATTTCAGTATATTTTATTAATTTATTTTAGCTTTGTTCCGCCGGAAGCGGAAGAGATTCGAACACCCTTTTCTGATCTGCTCCGTCTCGACTAAAGTCTATTGTTGATGGTCGCTCTTTGTCTTTCTAAAACTCGAGTGAAGAAAAATCTTACTAGAATTGAAAAAATATTTATAATTTAGGGTGAAAACCAAAACGAAACATCCCTGAATTGCTTCCTCACATTTAATCGCCTTACCACCAAAATCTTCTTTACCTTTTTACTATTTTTTCTTTTATTTATTTTCTTTTAAAAAATAAAAATTCTTCTTCTGTTCAGAAGCCGATTCATACCGTTTAAGTTCCTTAAATAACTTATATCAATTCCACTATCATATATACTGACAACGAGAATTAACATTTTATTGTCATTTTTTTTATTTTATTTTATGCAGGAAGGGGAGGGGAAAAGCGCGAAAAAGCGCCCCTTCCATACAAGAAGAAAAGAACCAAAATAAAGGTCTGAGGTTTTCGAGATACCTAGACACTCTGCGTTTCAAAGATGGGAGGTCATAGGCAGGAGGAAAGATGGATTGAGGAAGATTGTTCCAGAGTTGACCGGTTGAGTAGATGAAAGACTGAAAATACGGATTAACCCTTCCATTAGATAGTAGGACAGAAAAGGAATGAGAAAGTGTAGAAAGTCTGGTAGTGCGTGTTCTCTTTAAAGGAAGAGGCATGCAGTCAGAGAGTTCAGAACAGCAATGTCCGTTATGATAGCGATTGCAAAGTAAGAGTGAGGCAACATTACGCCGAAGAGGAAGCAATTGAAGACAATCAGTAAGAGGCGGGGAATTGAGGAGACGAAAAGCCTTTTATTCCTCCCGGTCAAGTACGGCTGTGTAGGTTGAACCACCCCACACGTGAGAAGCATACACTATACAGGGCGAACAAGACTGTACTGAGTCGGGGTGAAGAAACCGCGGGGGCGGTACAGCACACCTAACCTCTTAAAACTGTTTTGGAAAGAGTATGTGTGATCTTTCCAGGAAAGATCACTAGAAAAGGAAAAGCCAAGAATGTTAAGAGAAGAGGAAGGATTGAGTTGTGTGTTGTTGAAGGTAAGGGGATAGTCGTGTGGAACATTGTGACGAGTAGACAGATGGAGGAACTGTTTTTGAGGCATTGAGAGCCACAAGGTTTTCTCTACCCCAATCAGATATAGCAGAAAGATCAGAGGTCAGGTGCCCCATAGCTGTCCCACGCGAATCATGAAGCAATTGCTGTGAATGACGTTTTGGGAAGCAGGTGGAAAAGTGAAGAGTGGAATCATGAGCATAGAAGTGAATAGGACAGGAATTGCGAATTAAAAGATCATTAATAAATAAAAGGAAAAGAGTGGGTGACATGACAGAACCCTGATGAACACCGCTGTTAATAGCTTTAGGAGAAGAACAGTGGCCATCTACAACCACAGCTATAGATCGGCCAGAAAGGAAATTAGAGATGGGGAAACAGATAGAAGGATAGAAACCGAAGGAGGGACAGTTTCGAAATAAAAGATTTGTGCCACACTCTATCAAAAGCTTTTGATATGTCTAACGCAATAGCAAAAGTTTCACCGAAATCCGGAAAGGAGGATGACCAAGAATCAGAGAGATATGTAAGAAGATCGCCAGTAGAGCGTACCTTGCGGAACCCATGCTGACGATTTGAAAGAAGATTGTGAGAAGAAAGGTGTTTAAGAATCTTCCTATTAATGATAGATTCAAAAACTTTATAAAGTCAAGAAATCAAAGCAATTGAACGATAGTTGGAGGGTTGAGAGTGGTCACCTTTGTTTGGGACAGGCTGAATGAAACGAACTTCCAGCAGGAAGGAAAAGTACCAGATGAGAGACAAAGACAAAAGAGTTTGCCAACGCAGGGTGTCAGCACAGAAGCACAGTTCTTAAGAACAACAGGAGGAACACATCAGGATCACACGCCTTCCTAGAGTTGAGCCCAGATAGGGCAGAAAATATATCTTTGGAAGAGATTGTAATTTGAGGCATAATAAAGTCAGAGGGGAGGAGAAATGTAGGAACAGCACCGGAATCGTCCAGGATTGAATTGTAAGCGAAAGTTGGAGCGAAGAGTTCAGCTTTATCAGGAGAAGAGACGGCAACTGTGCCGTTGGAATGGAAAAGAAGAGGGAAAGAAGAGGAAGTAAAGTTGTTCAAGAGGTTCTTAGCTAGATGGCAGAAAGAGCGAGAAGAATTAGAATTGGATAGATTTTCACATTTTTGTCAGCTGAAGAAATATTTGACGAGTCGAAGAACAGATTTTGCAAGATTCCGGGCAGAAATATAAGCTGAGTGAGAGTCAGGAGTTGAATGACGACGGTACCTTCTGAAAGCCTCCTCTCTGCTGCGGTTATCATTAGAACAAGTAAAGTTAAACTAAGGGTTTTTGCATTACTAGTAGGATAGTAAAAGAATATGATATGTACGCCTCCATGCCCGAGAGAATCACCTATGTGATGCGCTCAGCACACTTGGAAGGTCCCCGACCACGGAAGCAGTAATCATTCCATGGGAATCATAGAATTACTGCCTCCCAATCAGCGGCGCCGAAGTGCCAAAGGCGCCTCCTCTTAGGAGGATCCAAAGGCCGAATTAGAGCGGTAGGACAGGAAACAGATATAAGATTGTGATCGGAGGAGCCCAACGTAGAGAAAAGTTTCGCAGAGTAAGAAGAAGTATGAGAAGTAAGAAATATACTCAAAATGTTGGGGCTATCTCCAAGGTGATTAGGGACACGAGTAAGGTGCTATACAATCTGCTCTAGGTCATTTAGGATAGAAAAGTTGTAAGCTTGTTCACCAGGGATGTCAGTGAAATGGGAGGAAAACCAAAGGTGGTGGTGAACAGTGAAATTTCTTAAAATGGAGATTTCAGCAAAGGGAGAGCGGGAAAGAATGTGTTCCACTTTGAAAGTGAGGTAGTCAAAGAATTTTGGATAGTCAGTAGAATTAGGAGAAAGTTAAACAGTGCAGATGTATTTAGTTTGAGATTGGTATGTATGCCGTAGCCAGAGTGTATAAAATTCAGAAGATTCGAGGTAATGAATACGAGAAAAGTTAGTTTATTGCTTACATATACGCTACATTTACCTTTGCAGTGAAATTGAGTATAGAGAAAGTAAGAGGGTACAGAAAAGGGGTTACTGTCAGTCGTCTCAGCCACCTGAGTTTCAGTGGGGAAAAGAAGATGAGGTTTAGAGGAGGTGAGGTGGTGTTTAACAGATTGAAAATTTTAGAAAAGGCCACGAATGTTGCAGAAATTTAAGAGAAGTGAATGAGACAGAGGTCCAGAACATCTCGAATGGGCAGTAGCAGATCCAGCTCTGCTGCCCGGGTCTGCGTTCCCGGTATCGGCAGTAGAGGAGCCAGAAGTGGGGACATTTATGGTCCCATTTCCAGGGGACTCCGAGGCTCTTGAAGTTGATGCCTTTTTTTTTTAATTATGAAAAAATTATGTAGTGTGTAGGATGCATGTGTATGTAGTGAGGAAAAGACGGAGAAGTGTGTGTTTGAGAGAAAGCTGGACTACTTACAGCGTAGGTGAGACACGGAAAAAGATCAGCTAAGGAGGACAGTGACAGGAGAAACGGGAGTTCCAGAACTTCCTCTCCTCTGTCTAACTTCCCCCACGCGGAGTACTTCAGTGGTCGATTGGTGTCTACAATCTCCCTCCTTATTGGTAATGGAAGCTATATTTTTGGGGCCTATTTGCGAGTGACCCGTTGCCCACGTCGGGCTAACATCATGAGAAAGAAAAAACTACAGTACTGTATCGTGTTTGTAATTTACCATTACTTATTCGGATTTTCCCAGAAGAGTTCCTTTTTCCATGCACGGTTTGTGTGTATCATAAAAAAACTTAGGGGACCATTCTGAGTTCAAGCATATATATATATATATATATATAAAAAAGTAAAATTTATATACATGACAAATATACACATGATAAAAATAAAACTTAAAAACTAAAAACATTCAAACAAATTAGTTAAAAACTTCACTAATAAAAAGTTAAATGAAAAAACGCAAAAGTGCACCAAACAAACATACCATGCTCACTTGACAGCCACAAACAACTGAGACGAAAAGGAGACAGGGTCAAGGGGGGGGGATTAGTTTGTAGGTATTTTAATTAATATAAAGGGGGTAACAACTAGAATCAATATTTAAACTGGAGTTCAGAAATTTAATGCACAGGGATTCGTAAATACGGAGAGAGGACGGGCATTTTAATGATTTAAGAATTTTAAAGGTATTAACGGAAATATCAACCTTACACTTAACAGAATGATTTCTAATGGCAGACTGTTCCTTTTTAGATAAAACTTTCCCTGTCCTATATGGGTATTAGCCATAGGACAGGGAAAGTTTTATCTAAAAAGGAACAGTCTGCCATTAGAAATCATTCTGTTAAGTGTAAGGTTGATATTTCCGTTAATACCTTTAAAATTCTTAAATCATTAAAATGCCCGTCCTCTCTCCGTATTTACGAATCTCTGTGCATTAAATTTCTGAACTCCAGTTTAAATATTGATTCTAGTTGTTACCCCCTTTATATTAATTAAAATACCTACAAACTAATCCCCCCCCTGACCCTGTCTCCTTTTCGCCTCAGTTGTTTGTGGCTGTCAAGTGAGCATGGTATGTTTGTTTGGTGCACTTTTGCGTTTTTTCATTTAACTTTTTAGTAGTGAAGTTTTTAACTAATTTGTTTGAATGTTTTTAGTTTTTAAGTTTTATATTTGTCATGTATATAAATTTTACTTTTTGTTTTTGGCTTATGCTTGTTTTATGCTTATATATATATATATATATAACGTAAAGAACGACGCTTGTATAGGAGATATTCCGCGCAAGACGAGAAAGAGAAAACAACAAATGAAAAAATGAAGTACCACCTGGGAATCGAACCCGGGATCTTCCGATTGCCGGTCAGACGCGATAACCACTACACCATGGACTCCACTCTTCCAAATGCCGTAATTCCTCTACATACTCGCAGAAACCAATGCCCCAAGGGGGCACCTCCCGCTTGCCGTAACATTATATACATTCAACTGCAAAGAACACGCAGTATAAATAACGTAAAGAACGACGCTTGTATAGGAGATATTCCGCGCAAGACGAGAAAGAGAAAACAACAAATGAAAAAATGAAGTACCACCTGGGAATCGAACCCGGGATCTTCCGATTGCCGGTCAGACGCGATAACCACTACACCATGGACTCCACTCTTCCAAATGCCGTAATTCCTCTACATACTCGCAGAAACCAATGCCCCAAGGGGGCACCTCCCGCTTGCCGTAACATTATATACATTCAACTGCAAAGAACACGCAGTATAAATAACGTAAAGAACGACGCTTGTATAGGAGATATTCCGCGCAAGACGAGAAGAGAAAACAACAAATGAAAAAATGAAGTACCACCTGGGAATCGAACCCGGGATCTTCCGATTGCCGGTCAGACGCGATAACCACTACACCA
This sequence comes from Bathynomus jamesi, assembly GCA_023014485.1. NCBI lineage: Eukaryota > Metazoa > Arthropoda > Malacostraca > Isopoda > Cirolanidae > Bathynomus > Bathynomus jamesi. The sequence continues at coordinate 208,120 of JAJOZX010007364.1, read as the reverse complement.
TGGACTCCACTCTTCCAAATGCCGTAATTCCTCTACATACTCGCAGAAACCAATGCCCCAAGGGGGCACCTCCCGCTTGCCGTAACATTATATACATTCAACTGCAAAGAACACGCAGTATAAATAACGTAAAGAACGACGCTTGTATAGGAGATATTCCGCGCAAGACGAGAAAGAGAAAACAACAAATGAAAAAATGAAGTACCACCTGGGAATCGAACCCGGGATCTTCCGATTGCCGGTCAGACGCGATAACCACTACACCATGGACTCCACTCTTCCAAATGCCGTAATTCCTCTACATACTCGCAGAAACCAATGCCCCAAGGGGGCACCTCCCGCTTGCCGTAACATTATATACATTCAACTGCAAAGAACACGCAGTATAAATAACGTAAAGAACGACGCTTGTATAGGAGATATTCCGCGCAAGACGAGAAAGAGAAAACAACAAATGAAAAAATGAAGTACCACCTGGGAATCGAACCCGGGATCTTCCGATTGCCGGTCAGACGCGATAACCACTACACCATGGACTCCACTCTTCCAAATGCCGTAATTCCTCTACATACTCGCAGAAACCAATGCCCCAAGGGGGCACCTCCCGCTTGCCGTAACATTATATACATTCAACTGCAAAGAACACGCAGTATAAATAACGTAAAGAACGACGCTTGTATAGGAGATATTCCGCAAATGTTACGGCAAGCGGGAGGTGCCCCCTTGGGGCATTGGTTTCTGCGAGTATGTAGAGGAATTACGGCATTTGGAAGAGTGGAGTCCATGGTGTAGTGGTTATCGCGTCTGACCGGCAATCGGAAGATCCCGGGTTCGATTCCCAGGTGGTACTTCATTTTTTCATTTGTTGTTTTCTCTTTCTCGTCTTGCGCGGAATATCTCCTATACAAGCGTCGTTCTTTACGTTATTTATACTGCGTGTTCTTTGCAGTTGAATGTATATAATGTTACGGCAAGCGGGAGGTGCCCCCTTGGGGCATTGGTTTCTGCGAGTATGTAGAGGAATTACGGCATTTGGAAGAGTGGAGTCCATGGTGTAGTGGTTATCGCGTCTGACCGGCAATCGGAAGATCCCGGGTTCGATTCCCAGGTGGTACTTCATTTTTTCATTTGTTGTTTTCTCTTTCTCGTCTTGCGCGGAATATCTCCTATACAAGCGTCGTTCTTTACGTTATTTATACTGCGTGTTCTTTGCAGTTGAATGTATATATATATATATATATAATCTTTAATATTTTTTTTAATACAAAACCAAAAACAGTTTCCTTTGTTTGTGTGAAAAAACTAAAAATTTTAATGTTATACCTCAATAAGTCTCGATGTGAGCACCATTTGTACCCCTACAAACATCCAAGCGGTAGTCAATTTCCCTCCAGGTACGATGAAGCATGTCGGGGGTGATTGTTGCTACAGCTGCAGAGATTCCCTCTCGTAAATGTCTCAAGTCACGAATTTTCTCGGCATAAACAATGTTTTTCACATCCCCTCCACATGAAAAAAATCGAATGGTGTCAGATCAGGACTCGTGGAGTTCAGGTTATTGCTCCACCTCTTCCAATTCATCGATTAGGAAACCTAGCATTTAGCGCATGACGAACCTGAAGACTAAAATGAGGTCGGGGGCCGTCTTGTTGGAAAACAACAGCAGTTCCATTTTGTCTTTCAATGTCTTCAATTTGGGGGGAAACAAACAGTTCTAACAGATAGAGATAAAGGTCTCCAGTAATGGTTCTCTCCGCAAAAAAGAAAGGTCCTACTACACGGTCATGCAGTAGTCCTGTAAGGGTCCTATTTATTATTACAGACCTTTACAAGTTTACGTAGATAACACTAGGCAACAAATTTCAACTTTTTTTTTTGTTACAGACACGTGAACTACTGATTCCTACTAAAGCGGTGATGCTGATTTCAGATCTGATATAAAAATTTCTCTATCACGTCCAGATTTTGTGTAACCGAAAACCCCTATTTTTCATTTTTTTTCTCACCCGCATCTATTACGAAAGCCGTCTAAGCTACTTTTCCGTGCCACGTTTTATGTTAAGCATACTTAAATAATTAGTGAACAGGGATGTCTTTCCTCCTTTATTCTGGCTTAAGACAGAGAGCGGAATTCCGCTGGCGGAGTTACCACCCCTGCGCCCAACCATCCACCCAAAGCGCGTTAGTATTTTGTTGTTACTACTGAAAGGCAAATTCCTGTTCTTAAGTGAAACTTTGGTGTGTCCTCTTCCTTTGTCGCTTGTAGGATGACGAGCTCTCCTTCTGCAGGAACCAACAATAATCTCCCATCATATTTGGGTTGAAATTACCTTGGTATCTGTTTTCCATAACTGAGATCTGTTGGTGGAAGCGCTCACCATGCTCGTCACTTACAGCCCCAAGGTTGGCCGGGAAGAAGTCAAGATGAGAATGTAAAAAATGAATTTTCAAAGACATTCTGCATCCCATTATTTCATAAGATTTAAGCATGTTTTCTACGAGTTTACGGTGGTTTTCAGCTTTGTGGTTTCCAAGAAAATTTTTGACAACTTCAACGAAAGATGTCCATGCTCCTAGTTCATTCTCATTTAGGTTAGATGGAAACGATGAGTCGTGGATGAAACTGCGGATCTGTGGTCCAGTGAAAACTCCAGCTTCTAGCTTAGCATCTGTCAATATTCCTTTGAATTTATCCTTTAAATATTGGAAACCACTACCTTGATGATCCATACCCTTCACGAAATTTTTCATAAGGCCAAGTTTAATGTGAAGTGGTGGAAGATGTACTTTCTGAGGGTCAATAAGTGCTGGGTGTTTCACATTGTATTTACCAACAACATGTTCAGTTCTAGATGGCCAATCATGTTTTTTGTAGTGGTTCTTGTCATCTCTGCTGTTCCATAGACACAAAAAGCACATATGCTTTGTGTAGCCCAACTGCAACCCAAGAAGTAATGATACAACTTTAAGGTCGCCACAAATATTCCATGTGTGGTCCTTATATTTGATGAGTCTTAGCAGCAGTTTCATCGATTCATAAGTCTCATTAAGGCCAGTGGCATGTGCTACAGGTATTGAAGGTTTTTCATTGCCGTTGTGCAGTAATACAGCTTTAAGGCTAGCTTTACTAGAGTCAATGAACAGTCTCCATTCTTTTGGATCATAGCGACAGCCAATCCCTTGCATCAGACCACTGATATCGTGGCAGAAACAAACGTTTTCTTCCTGTAAGTAAAATGATGAAAACTGCAAATGGCGATGGCGGAAATGGGAAACTTTGGTGTTTGGTTGGAGAAGATTAAATTCTTGAAGTCTTGAACCAAGCAACTCTGCCTTTTCTTTTGGTAATTCCAAATCGCGCACTAAGTCATTTAACTCCGCTTGACTTAACAAATGTGGGGAAATATTTGCATCTGGAACATATATGCCATCTTTCCCTGTTTCTATATCACTAGCAGAATCTTCAGATGAACTGCTGTCTGTTATCGTTGCTGGTGGAACTGGTGGTGGATTTGTTTCATCATGTGGTACTGGTTTCATTGCTGATTCGCAGTTTGGGTACGTGATCTTTGATTTGTTTTTCTTTGTGAAACCAGCAATCTTTGTCAAACAAAAATAACAATCATTGAAGTGATTTTTCGGCTCACGCCAAACCATGGGGACTGAGAACGGCATATCTTTTCTTTTACCATTCATCCAAGCTATTAACATTGCATTGCACTGTGCACAGCAAATATGTGGTGCCCAGTCCCTCTGTTGGTCTCCTAACTTAGTCAAAATAACACTTGTAGGCAAGTTTAATCTTTGTTGTTATGTTTCTACGTTGTGGCTTAGGTGTATATTGTCCACAGACAAAGCAGAAGTTGTCTGGGTGATTTACACAAGCACGTCTATTTGATGCCATTTTGAATTACCATACAATATCTGAAAAAACGTAGAAAGTAATTATTACGATGTGCAAAATAAAAAGAAATACACACCGTAGTACAAAACAAATGCTATAAAAACACACAAGTCACCACAACCTGTCACTTGCTCATCAGCAGAGAGCTTCAACAACCGTTCTGCTTGACTGTCACGTAGCGACTGACCGTTGGGCCGTTGCCCGTTACTATGCTCTTGACTCAGTGTTGCCAACTCGGGATAAATTTTATTTATCAAAATTGTTCGAATTTGTATATAGTTGGCAAAAAAAATTGCTTTAACCTTGAAAAGCAAGTTTCATATTACTGGCATTAAGCCGATTAAAACCAAAATCTGGACGTGGTAGAAAATTTTACTAAAAGTGATTTGCATTTTACACAAAATCTAGACGTGATAGAAAAAATCTAATTATAGATTTGAAATCAGCATACCGAAATTAGCTAGGAGCACCTATTTGGTCTTCTGTAACAAAATCTTTGTTGCCTAGTGTAATTAACTAAATGCCAGGGTCACCAGCGCCCAAATACTAGATTGGCATCCAGCACTGCGGCGCAAAATTAATTTTAATAAAAGAAGGGAAGGACTGATTATGAAATCATCAACATGAATTTTATATTTTATTGACAATTAATAAACTATATGCAACAATTATTTATAAATGCAAAGGGGATTTTTACCCGTAACAACTTTGATTGACATATAAATGCTAAATTAAATAATGGCACCGTTTAGCTAATATATAACAGTCTGCAACTAATACTGATACTACTAATAATAATAATATTGTACAAATAATATTAATATATAAATAATATGTAACACTAATAATAATAAACAACTAATAGCCACAATGACAACCTTGTCTGCAAAGAGAGAGACAAGAATACTGTAAGTAATATTCTAGACAAAAAATGATACATAAAAATGGTAAAAATTGATAATTAAAATATATAGGCCCAGTAACCTGTGGATGGTGAATTACAGTTAATTGTGCTAAGTTGAACAGGAAAGCTAAGGAAGTATGTAGGCCACAAATGACTAGTAGGCCATCTGCTAAGAAAATACATGAAACATGATAGGCTTATAAAGTAAAATATATTAAGAAAATTAATGGGCAGGCCTATGTGTCTTCGATATAGTGGAGCTGAGGTTAATTATTTAAAACAAAGGCTACGGTAGGCCTCAGCTAGGCTAGAGTTACAATTTGGCTTTTGCCTAGATAGACCTAACTTAGCCTAAGGTAATTTATTGTATGAATCTTACAGTACTACTTATAGTATAAATCTTACAGTACTACTTATAGTATAAATCTTACAGTACTACTTATAGTATAAATCTTACAGTACTACTTATAGTATAAATCTTACAGTACTAATTGCAAACAGTATAAGGCTTGTTAATATCTGCAGTATGCGGTATTGCATACAGATATGAAATAGTAAAAAAATAAACATTATAAATGGAACATACCACGAAGAACCTTTGCTTGCTGGCGCCGTGTATTTAAAGAGTAAAATGTGTAAACGGTGTCCTTTGTGTTGTCGTTGTACATAAGTTTGTTTTTTACTTCACAATTTTACCAACAAGCTAAAATAATCCTTAAAAGCAAACTCACGCCTAGTCACACCATGCCCCCAAAATTTACATTTAGAAAGCACAAAATATATTTTTTTATTTACTTTAAACTTCTTTAATGATTGCACTTTAATTTTTAACTAAATTACTATACACAATGCTTAAGAATTAAATTTGATCACTGGACATGTTTAACTTGTATGTATTTATTTATTTAGACTTAAAATATTTCACTTGTGCCAACTTGTGGCAATTTTCACTAATAAAAAATAATCTTGTGGTGCAAGGCACTACAGTCCACACCACACTTTCACCTTTGGGGTGCCACGTACGTACTCGAAAACTTCATTTGAGTGTTCTGATCCCCAAATTCTGCAGTTGTGAAGATTGACGTGGCCATTGATGTGAAAGGTAGCTTCGTCCGTGAACACTACCTGTTTTAAATGACCTTCATCGTCACCAATTTTACTTAACATGAAATTTGCAAATTCGAGTCGTTTTAGACGATCAGTGACTTTAATTTCATGTCTCATTTGAATTTTGTATGCGTGTAATCTTAGGCGTCTATGCAGCACGTTTTGGATGGTGGTCTTTTGTATACCAAGTTGCAAACTGCGACGATCGATAGATTTTTTTGGGCTGCGAACACACAACACTCTAATGCGTTCTACAGTCTCTTCAGATGTTCGTGGCTTCCCTAATGATTTCTGCTTTAAAACACTTCCTGTTTCCCTAAATTGAGCAAACCATTGAGTAATTGTTTTGTCACTAGGCGCTTCTGTCCCGTACGTACGTCGAAAATGGCGTTGAACGGATACAATTGACTTGAACTCGGCATAGTAGAGCACGCACCGAGTCTTCTGCTGAAGGGACGTCATCGTACTTCCAGGGGCAGGTATTGTACAAGGAGAATCAAAGGGAACTTGTTCCAAATTGCTCCAACTTGTTCCAACCGTTTCATGTTGCTGGAAATTGAAAATTGAACAAGAGTGTAGTACCTCCAAAATTTAAATAGGAAAAAAGGCTGTTATAATTAAATTTTCTAAGAAAGGAAACTGCTCTTGGTTTTGTATTTAAAAAATTATTAAAGTTTGAAACCTCGGAGTATTTTTTCGATGACCCTGTATATATATATATATATATATATATATATATGAAAATTATTTCACGAAAGTAACACGTGAAAAATATTTATGATGAATAAAACCACGAAGGAAAGGAAACAGAGTGGTGCTCAAGCGCTTTCGTCTAATGACATCCTCAGGAACACCAGTGTTCCTGAGGCTGTCATTAGACGAAAGCGCTTGAGCACCACTCTGTGTTTCCTTTCCTTCGTGGTTTTATTCATCATATATATATATATATATATATATATATATATATGGGAATGAACTCAGAATGGTATCATATATATATATATATATATATATATGTACAGGGTGGGCCGTAAGTTTCCATACATAGGAAAATTTAAACGTTTGTTTTTATGTTTCAGATACCCTAAGAATATGCGTTTGACGAAAGAGCAACGAATTGAAATCATACTGATGGCTGGGTCGGGAAGCAGTCGCATGGTTGCAATGAACTTTAACAGACAACATGGAACGAACATCACACACGACACTGTGGCAAAACTTATTAACAAGTTTCAGAAAACTGGAAATGTTGCAGATCAACCGCGAAGTGGTCCAAGACGTACAGCCACCGATGAAGACACAACAGCTACGATACTTACAGCGCTTACACGGAGTCCCAGAAAAAGTACACGACGGTTGTCTGCAGAAAGTGGTGTCAGCAGATCGAGTATCAGGCGCATTTTGAAAGCAAACAAATGGCATCCATACAAATTGCATATGGCACAGCATTTGAGTGAAGACGACCCGGATAGACGGATGGAATTCTGTGAATGGGCATTAACCAAAGTGAACGAGGATGCAAACTTTTCAACTAAGATCTTGTTTACTGATGAAGCAAATTTTTACGTCAATGGAGAGGTTAATCGGCAAAACATACGTTATTGGAGTAATGCTAACCCTAACTGGCTGAGTCCGACGAAGATGCAAGGTGCCGGTAAAGTGATGGTGTGGGCCGGGATATGGGGTGACAGAATTATTGGACCAATTTTTGTCAGTGGAAATCTTAATGCCGAAAGGTATCTTAACATGTTGCAAGAAGAGATTTTCCCATCCCTGCTAAACGAGGAAGGTAACTTCCCAGTTTACTTCCAGCAAGATGGAGCTCCACCTCATTATGGTCTTCACGTGCGTCGGTATTTGGATCAGCAGTTTCCGGATGCTTGGATTGGTCGGCGTGGTCCTGTGGAGTGGCCTCCCAGATCCCCAGATCTCACCCCCCTTGATTTCTATCTTTGGGGGCACTTGAAGGCCATGGTGTATCAGGAAAAGATACGAGACATAAATCATCTAAAGGAACGTATCACCAACGCCATTACAAGCATAACGTCAACTGTGCTAATGCGTGTTCATCAACAGTGGGGAACACGTATTGAAATGTGTTTTCAAAACAATGGCAACCATGTAGAGCATATTATATAAATAAAAATGGTTGTCCATAAAAAAATGTTTATTTTTCCTATGTATGGAAACTTACGGCCCACCCTGTATATATATATATATATATATATATATATATATATATATATATATATATAAAATTTAGAGTGGTCCACAAAATCGAAGTTCTTTATTTTTTTGTGCTCGGTGTTTATTTGGTTCTTTTCCCCAAGAAAACACTGCATACCAAGTTTTAGGTCATTATGACTTTGTTTAGGATATGCACAAGCTGACTAAGAAAAGCTCACATTTGTTTGATCTTTTCCCTGTAGAATGATTCTTGTATTAGGAAAATAATACTCAAGTATTACATATCTATAGGTAAATTATTATTTAAGTGATTAATTTATTAATTAGAGGCAAACCAAAAACAAACAATGTTGATTGAAACAGGAAAACAACTCTCCCGTCCTCACGATTACAAGTTAGCCTTGCTTGCACTAGGGAACTGGCGTCGATGTGTAGCGACCACCTGCAGCAGATACTGTTTCTGTTCTTCGTTCTTCTTAATGGAAGAGTTATAATCCTGAATTAGCTTCACCCCTATTTCAGCCACATCATTCACTACCATCTATCTTGGAGGACTTCCTTGGCCTGGAGGAACTGCGGATCATCCTTCCATTGGGATGGATTTTTAGAGATGAATCCGAAGCCTAGTAGCGTGGTCTGGAAGAAGCGGTTGGTATTCTTGGATGCCAGCTTCTTCAGCGTCAGTGACGGAATGTCCTCTTCCGGCACTTTAATTCTCTTCGGTGGATCTTTCTCTCCTTCCCTTACCCTCATCGACTCCAAGATTCCTTTCTTCTCCATATTGGAAATTGCGTCACTGAATAGAGCCAGAGCTACCAACTCCTCGCTCAAATACCACAGATGTCGTTGGAATGCCTTTGTAGCTGCCGCTTCAACTGCTCCATCCACTTTATTCCTGAATTTTCTTAAGGAAGGAGATATCGTTGCTCGGGGCTTCAAAGATTATGGGAGCCTTGAACCATGCTGGTCCGTAGCAGGGGCGTACCTAAAGTATTTGGCACCCGGGGCGGATCCTTTCTTTGGCACCCCGATAAATAATTTTAAAATTTAAACACAGAAAAATATATTATGTTTGCAAGTTGATTTTTAAACAGTACAGTACTGTCATAAGCAAATTGGAAATAAGAAAAATGCAGGACATTAAAAATTCAGTGAACAGGTAATACTGCATTTTTTTTTATACAGAAAACACAGGAAATCCAGTCTCAACGCTCAGCCTATTCTTCAAAAGTAAATAGAGAGGATTCAGTCTCCGCTTTCGAGCCTTAATTTCTGCAAATTGATCAATGACCTCATCAAAATTCACCTTCTTTGCATATTCATGTTCAACTGAAAGTAAAGCCAGATTTGTCAATCTTGTCTAACTCATGGTCGAACGAAAGAAATTTTTTACCAATTTCAATTTGGAAAAACTTTCACATGAAGCAATAAACACACAGACAGTCAAAAAGAATCTCAAACACAGTGACAAGCTTGGCAAAGATTCACAAAAATCCCATTTCACAATAAACTCCAGAAACTGCAATGCTTCAGAGGATTCATCGAAAATCTGAGTCAAATTTGGAATATACTTCCGAAGTTCTTCTTCTGTTGCAACAACCAAAGTGTTTGGCTGAATAACAGCGAAGATTGACAGAATTTGATCCATTGCCTTAGAACGAATCTCCAATTCTTGATGAAAGCGATCAAGACATTCAAACATAGCCCTTTTTACTTCTTCTGGCAATGTGAGACCAGTATCCTTTGCCATCTCTCCTGGCATCCTTTTTCGGAGCTTTACTCTCCCTCTTCTCTCCATAGAAATGTCCATTTCCTCACACTTTGTAGTTGCATAATGAATGGCCCTCTCCACAATTTCATTGCGCTGATCTTCAAGAAACAGTTTTAGAGCTTGGAGCTTACAATGCACTTTTCAAGGCTGATTCCAACTGTTTGCAAATACTTTTGTGTGAGATTAATTTCTTCCAGGACTTCACACCAGAAAGAAAGGTAACTCAAAAAAGAGAAATCGCATACAGCAGACAGCAAAATCTGAGCTGATCCTCTTGTGTCCACATTTTCTCTAGGATTGCACAGTACTTCAAGGGTTGAGGTCAGCTTTTCAAAATTTGTCTTCACTGGTTTCACAGCGTCATAATGAGCGCTCCATCTTGTCTGGGAAAGTCTTTTGACTGTCATGCCTACAATTAATTATCATTATTATTATCATTATTAATTATCATTAATTACACTGGTCTACAAATTTTGAAAAAGTTTGTGCTTCGGAGATAAACTGTGTTTCCTATTATGGATTTTGGGGTGCTGAAAACGAATATGACCATAAAAACAGTCGATTGGCTACAGTTTCCAAAAAATTTAAGTTACACATTTTGCGTATATGTATACCATATATTAGTAACATACCTGTATAATGCAGTCACTTATATTGATTCAACGCTTCTTTGCTTGTCTCTTGTATTCAACTTCTGGAGCATCTCTTGTTATTGTCCAGCAGTAGTCTGCTAACATGATGGACTCCATTTCCCCTGGTAGCGTTTCTCCATCGCTGAGATATCCTGGTGGAAACGTTTACCATGTTCATTGCTGACTGCTCCGCAGTTGGCCGGAAAAAAATCCAGGTGCGAATGGAGGAAATGTATCTTTAAAGACATATTGCAGCCCATTTTTTGATAGGACAACAGCAGGTTTTCCACCAGCTCCCTATAATTGTCAGCTTTGGTATTTCCGAGAAAATTGGTTGCTACTAACCGGAAAGCATTCCACGCTGTCTTCTCACCACCTAGGATACGGTCGAACTCCTCATCTCTAAGAAGCTCGCGGATCTGTGGACCAACAAATACACCCTCCTTGATTTTTGCTTCACTGAGCTTTGGGAATTTACCACCGAGGTACTTAAAAGCTACCCCCGTTTTATCCATAGCCTTAACAAAATTTTTCATGACGCCCAGTTTGATGTGTAAGGGTGGTAACAAAATCTTGCTCGATTCTACAAGTGGAGGATACTGAACATTTTTTGTTCCAGGTTCCAATGAGTGTCGGAGTGGCCAATCCTCCTTGATGTAATGAGAAGTCCTAGCCCGACTATCCCATTCACACAGAAAACAGCAATACTTAGTGTAGCCCGACTGCAGTCGAAGATCTGTCTACAACTTGTCAGTCACCACAAACCTGCCACTGATGTTTGTCATAGTTTATGCAGTTCTAAAGTTGCAGTTTCATGTTTTCATATGTTTCCTTCATGTGGACTGCATGGCCAACTGGAATTGATGGCAATACGTTGCCAACATGCAACAAAACAGCTTTTAGACTCAACTTCGATGAATCAATGAACAGTCTCCACTCATCAGGATTGTGAATAATGTTGAGAGCTGCCATCAGACCATCGATGTCGTTGCAAGCTACAAGGTCACCTTCCATGATGAAGAATGGGACAAAATCTTTTTGACGGTCACGAAACTTACACACACTAACATTTTCAGCGAGAAGATTCCACTGCTGCAATCTGGAGCCCAACAGCTCTGCCTTACTCTTTGGCAGTTCTAAATCTCTGATAAGGTCGTTTAATTCATTCTGGGTTATCATGTGCGGTTTAGAAGATGTCAAGTTATAAATCAATTCAGGGTCTTGTGAAGTTGAAGGCTCACAAGTTTCGCAGGTTCCTTCATTCTCCTCGTCCTCTGACTCCAGGGAGAATGAGTGTGGGGCTCAGGAACGGGTAGTCCTTTGCCGTGAGGTACCGGGCGTATAGCAGAGGGCATATTCGGATATTGTAAAATCCACTTCTTTTTCTTGCAAATACCTTTTTTGACTGGAGGCACCATGCAGAAGTAACAATTGCTGATATGATCTGTTTGTTGCACAAGTATTGCAGCATATGTGTGGGGCCCAGCTCTTGTCCTGATCTCCACTCTTACAGCCAAAATAAAGGTGATAGACTTTCCTAATCACGTCGGTTAGAGCACGCTTTTGTGATGCAAAAGTCAATTCTCCACAAACATAACAAAAGTTATCTACACTGTTCACGCAATTACGAGGCATCTTTGTTCAAATTAGGCTGAAAAAAAATTCAGTTTCAAAAGCAAACACTAAAAAGAGTTTGACAAGGTTGCACTGTATGACTTCCGCAAATGAACTGATGCTGTGGCGTAATATGTAGACGCCTGTGACACATTGACGCCTTGACTCTACTGCGCATGCGCGTAGTTATGTTTTTTTTATTTTAATAAAATTAATGTAATTACATTGCATTTTAATAATTTTAAATTAGATAAGGTTAAGTTAGGTTAGTATTTCATTTATATTAATAAAAAACATTATGGGAAGCAATATGTTAAAATGATCCAATCTATTTTTTAATAAATAATTTACAAATACATAATGTAATAGATAAATTTAAAATTACAGTTTATTGTATATATATATGTATATATTTACATTAATTTATTAAAATAAAAAATATAACTACGCGCATGCACAGTAGAGTCAATGCGTCGATGTGTCACAGGCGTCTACATATTACGCGACAGACGCATTCCAGTTAGTAGGGTGCAGGGTTGCCTGATATCTTTATAAATAGAGCCAAATGGCAATTTTAGGTATCATTTTCGTATTCAGTGACCCAAAATTAGTAAAGATTGACTACTTTTATTTCCGAAGCATTTTGGCTGTAGACCAGTGTTATCATTTATAAACACTTAAACATCACTATGATACCACATTGTCAAAAATTACTGGACACTGGTATAAGTACCATGATATTGTTATAAACACCAGCACTTTATGCTTTATCATAATTATTTAATGAAACATACCTCATGTATGTGGAGTCACAGTGTCAAGTGAACAAGACTTGGAATGTTAGTTGCAGCCAGCTGGCTATGCTCAACAAACTGATGACTAAAACGTCAACAGACGTTCGCCTTTCGATGCGATTTTTATCAAATATTTAATTTTTTGTTTGTAAATTTTGTATTGCCAAAAATAAAAATTTATTTTATAGTGGAAATTAACATTAAGCTGTTGTAATAGTTTGAACATTTTTAATTTTTTTTTTCTTTGGCGAATTTTTCATTTGGTTTGAAAACTTGGACTGGTATTTCAACTCTCCCGATGGCACCCCCCTCCTGGCTGTCACCCGGGGCGGACCTCCCCCATCGCACCCTCCTTAGTACGCTACTGGTCCGTAGACAAGAGCAACAAAGAGGGCCATGGTTCGAATAGACTTCTCTTCCTTGGGGGACACCTTAAAATGAGGTTGAAACATGAATATTTGGAGACAGTATATTGCCTTTGACATCCAGCGAGCATGGTGTATGGGGCCAGGCTGTCTAAATCGAATCCTTCGGGGAGATGTCCCACCTAGGAAGACTACGCTAAGCTCCAGGAGTCGGCGGTAGTCGTCGCGGGGTTGCGTACACTCAAGAGCTTTTATGTAGTAGTCGAGAGCTTCTTGTACCCATTGACGGTTCTCTATGAAAACTGCATTGACGTGGTCGTCCATCATTCCAGTCTTGAAATTTGCTTGATTGACCCGCTGCCAATTCTTTTGGAACCGTTGAAATAGGAGAACCTCCGGACCGCTGGACGATCCATGAACTGTCTTGAAGACGTCTCTGAGAACGACCTCCAAGATATGGTGTCCGCAAGCAAGGTGGAGTAAATTTCTTCCCAGTCGCTGTTCAATCAGAGTGCAAGCTCCACCAATATGACTTGTATTTCTTGGAGTCGTATCAAAGCTCATGGCGACGACTCGGTCTTCGACCTTCCAATCCTTCAAGGCCTCAACCACAGCGTCTGCTTGCGCTATTTCTGTTCCATATGCGAACTTCGGAACACCCAGGAGTTGGATATTCTCCTCTGATGATGACGAAACATCCTTCCCAGAGATCAGTACTGGGAGGTATGGAAGGAGTTTCCCGTCCCAATGAACAACAATTCCAGTATTGGCGCCAGAAGATGAGACAGCTTGTTTCACAGAAGTGATGTGGTCACTGCGATGTCGCATACGGGTTCTCCTGAATGTGGAGCGACTGATGGCCAGTTCATCAATGTTCCCTCCAAGGCTTTCACAGTAGCTGCCACGATGTGAACTGCCTCACGATCGCTGGTGTTGGTTCTATCCAGGCGAAAACAAGTTCAGGGCGCGTAACCGTCGATTGTAGCCCATATGCCTAACGGAAGGGATTAACTTTGTGGCCCTCGCCTGCACTCGCTCCAGCCTCTCAATATCTTTCCTGAGGGTGGGCGACCAGAACTGCACAGCATACTCCAGGTGCGGCCGAACCATGGAATTGTACAGAGAGAGCACAATCTCCTTGTTCCGAACTGAAATTGCCTCCTGATATAACCCAACAGCTTCTGGGCTTTCTTTTCCACCTCTACCCACTGTTTGGTAAACTTAAAGTCGCTGCTAATTAGCACACCCAAGTCCTTTTCCAAATCAGTCGCCTCGATATTACTCCCCAACATCGAGTAGTCCGACTTGGGATTGGCGTAGCCAATGTGCATCACCTTGCATTTACCAAGTTAAACGGCATTTGCCACTTTTCGGACCACTCTCCTATCCTACCTAGGTCCGCACGCAGTTGCTCGATCGCTTCGGGCGTCCCAACATTGGCCCCAAACTTGTGTCATCAGCGAATTTGGCGATCCGACTGACGATGCCACCGTCGATATCATTTATGTAAATGATAAACAACAGTGGCCCCAAAACGAAACCCTGATGAACCTCACTAGTGACCGAGGCCCAACCCGAACTAACCCCTTCAATTACAACCCTCTGCCGCCTATTCTTCAGCCAGTTTTCAATCCACCTACCTACTTCCCCACCGATACCCAGCGCGCGCACTTTCGCCATTAGCCAGCTGTGAGGTACCTTACCAAAGGCTTTCTGAAAGTCGAGATAAAGTATATCAATCGCCCTACTCTTATCATACTCACCCAACATGGCGTGGAAAAACTAGAGCAAGTTGGTGAGACACGACCTATGCCGTCTAAACCCATGTTGGGAGTCCCCAAGCAACTTGTAGGAATCCAGATGGTCAACGATCCTATCCGCTATTATCCCCTCTAATAATTTACCTACAACTGAAGTGAGACTAATGGGACGATAGTTCCCTGGACTTTCGTGATCCCCTTTCTTAAAGATAGGGGTCACGTTGGCTTCCCTCAAGTCACCAGGCACCTGGCCCGTCTCCAACGATTTGTTGGAGCCAGGTGGGGAGCCAGGTGGTCGCGCACCTCTCGCAACACTGGGGAGAAACTGGTCTGGCCCAGGAGCCTTAAACGCGCTCAGTTTGTCTATTCTATCGGCAACGACTGTCGCGGTACATCGAACACTATCCAGGCCAGCACCTTCGTGCCTGACGCCTGGCTCGAGGATGACGCGGGTGTCCTCCCTGGTGAACACTCCGGCAAAGTACTCACGTACTGACGCGCCCATTCAACACGCTGCTTCTTGTACCTGGGTGTTAATGGTGACTGAATCGTAGGTTTACACGTCTTGCCAATTGTTTGGAGGATTCCACATCGAGATGTTCTTGGTACATTATGTATGCCAGCCTGCTCAAAAACCTCTTTACTTAAGGACAATGGATGCTTTACAGTTTGCGCTTGATTACAGATATCTGCCGCCTTGTCACTTTTCTTATAGCTCTTTTATCACTTCGCTGCCTCAGTTTGGTACCCTCCGCTACAAACTTGTTTACAGTTCGATAAGCTCTGCCAAACTGCTTCGCAATTTCAATAGATTTTATATTTTCAGCGAGTAACGACTATTTTTCTTTTCTCAGTTAATGTTAAATCCTTCTTCTTACCCATTTTCACCATTTAGATCCGTAAATAGAATACTTGCTTAATAATTCGGAACACAATATTTTACATATTTTTCAATAAAATGAGATAATTATTTTAATTATCAAAATATTTTATCGAAATGAATACCATCAATGCTGCTATATATAGTGATTATTTGCTACAAATTTCATTGAAATCTGGGAAAAACTTTTGAAAATATTGGAGAAAATGTAATCTGCTTAATAAGTGCGAACGCAGTGTATATTGGTTAAATGTCAACTGGGATAGAAAAGAATTGGACGAGAAATTTTTCAACATTACACCAATGGTTATTGTTTGAAAATATGAGTAGAATTGCTCTAATTTATAAATCCGGTTTATGGGTTTTTGGGAGTCGAAGAGAATCCGGGAGAGATATAATAAATCCAAACTCTTAAATGGGTCGTCGATTTTTGGTAGGCCGGATTTGTTTGTTATAATTTTATTTGTGATCTTTGTTAGTAGGCCTATATTGCTATGCAGTGTAATGGTTGACAAAAGTAGAGGAATTTTAATAAATTTACGTATAATGAAGAAGAAGAAGAAAAAGACGACGACTTGAAGAAGAAGAGACATTTGGAGGAAAAAGCTATTCTGGAAAAAGAAGATAGAAACTGCAAAGGTCTTTCTGGTGAATGACTGGTAATATGGAAGATAAGAATGTGTTCGTGCAAGGTGAACAAATACCATATAGATTTAAAGACTATTTTGGCGAATTAGTAGGTGGGGTAGACGAACAGGGGACAATGGATGCAGTTGATTTTGGTGGGGTATGTACAGAAGTGTATACCAGAGAGTGGAAGACATCAGATTAGAAGTAGTTGAACGAATATGCAAGCGGAAGAAAGGAAATAAATAGGAAGTGATGGTGTATGTAGTGAAATGACCAAATGTGGAGGTAGAGCTGGTTCTAATTGTACGCCCTTAAATTTACGAGAACGACATCGTTTGACGGCTACTACAAAGGACACCATTGATTGACTCAAGAAGCAGGCTACTATTCACCGAAAAAATATATTTAACCGCTTAATATGCGGGTAAATAACGAAAAAGCGCCCGTAAATGTAATCTAAAATTGAATTAACCTTCTCCCCCCACCCCACTTCTCCACATTTCGTAAACCCAATGTTTAAAATGAACCCACATACGGTGACATACCCTCAAAAGTGTGGATACTAAATTTTACTACATTTACTGAACAAAAGTGAAGCTGAATGCGTGAACAATAGATTTGCCTTGTCACTTTACAGTAAAATGGAGTTAAAGGGTAATGAAATTAGATTTAAGTGGTGCAATTTAATTTTTGAGGTTGAATTTTTTTTATTTCTTTAATATACACACAATAACTCAATAAAATAAAAAAAAATGCAAAAAAAAAGACATTTCAAACCAGTTTCGAATATTAGGATAAGGAAACAAAAGCCGAAAACTACGAATACTTTAATTGATGAAGTAAATTTTAATTTCTCTATTTACATATTTACAAAAGGTATATTATTTCTTTAAAATTCTTTTTCAATGATGAATTTGAAGCAAAATTTTTTATGCCTTCAAAAAGATTTCAGTGATCCTTTTCGTTTTTTCCCTTCTCTAAGGTTACATTTCGTCACAGTTCAATGATTGTCTTTGCATAAATTGGTGGTTTGATCCTCATTCCATTTTCGTTCCATATCTTTTCTACTTTCCTTCTCTTACTCCAACTCGTTTGACTCCTCTCATCTTTTCCTCTTCTCACCTTTTCTCCATTGAAATAGTTTTCGCCATTTTCGCCATTTTCCCTTTTCACATCTTTTCTATTACTTTTCAATGGCTCCTGATTTTTCATACTTTTCTTTCAAGTTTTGTTTTTATCTTCTTTGCTCTTCAAAAGCTCTTTCTCTTAATGTTTCTTCCTCATATTCATTCGTATCTTATTTCCTTTCCTCCTCTCTACAATGTCTGCACAGTGCACATATCTCCACTTTTTTCCTGATATCTAATGTTAGGGAATTTTTCACTTGTTGATGGTCTAAATTCATCATCATAGAACCTCTACTTATCTCCACAACTTTGTTATACTCGTAGCTTCACTTATTTCTTAATACTTAATGGAAGAACATGTTTCTCTTGTTGACGTTGTACTTTGTTCCCTCGTAAAGTAATCTTTATAAAACTTGCACGTATCATTCTTTCTTTCCTTCTCTCTCCACAATTTTGTTATAGCTCCAGTTTTTTCTTGATCCCGAATGTCAGGGCATCTTTCCCTCGTTTATGTTCTAAATTATTTATCATGAAACCTCCACGTATCACTCCTCCTCTCCTTCTCTCTCCACACCTTTTTTATAGCTCCACATTTTTCTTGATACTTAATGGAAGGACATGTTTTTCTTGTTGACGTTGTACTTTGCTCGCTTCGAAATTCATCTTCATAAAACCTCGACGTATCGTTTCTTCTTTCCTTCTCTCTACACTGCTTGCCCGTATCTCCAATTCGGTCTTGAAATTTAATATAAGGGAATCTTTCGTTGTTTTATGCTGTAGGCCTACTTTTCTCTGTTCTAAACTGATCCTCGTAAAACCTCCACGTATCATTTCTCCTTTCGTTCTCGGCACAGTTCTTACTTTGTTGTTGATAGTGAAAGACCTACTTACATTAATTACACTTGGTAACAAAATTTGAAAATTTTTCTGTTTATTGTGATTTTTCTGTCGTTTCTTAATGATTTCGGGGCGCTGATTCCAAAAATGATATTGGTTTTGCTCCATCATCAACCGTTTCAAAAATATAGGTTATCACACTTTTCATATGGCAAAGTACAGTATATAAAGAAGGCTAACATAAATATTTTCTGAAAATAAAAACATTATTGGAAATTAATGTTTATTGAGCCAAAATTGTTTGACAAACCCAAAATGGTGCAAAGGATATAATATATATCATGAGGAGAACCGATAAGAGAATAACAAGCCTCGTTTTGCAGTGTGCCTTCCTTAAAAATGCACTGAAGAACGCGACTTCCGCGTATGAACATTCTTATCCTTTCTGATCAGCGACCATACGTAGTCTCCCATCATGGAAGCATCCCAATGGCCCTGGTACCTTTTCTCCATCGTTTGAATATCTTGATAGAATCTTTCGCCATGTTCTTCATTCACATCGCCCAGGTTATCACGAAAAAAGTCTAGATGTGAATGCAGATAGTGTAATTTTAAAGACATACGGCACCCCATTTTGCCATAGCACTTAATCAAGTTTGACACTAACTCCTTATAGTTTGGTGCTTTATGGTTGCCTAAAAACCCACGAACCACATCACGGAAAGCACACCAAGCCTCTTTTTCGATCGGAGTCATCTTGGCTTCAAGGTTCTTTGAATTCAACAGCGCCTTGACTTGTGGTCCTACAAAGATGCCAGCCTTGACTTTGGCATCAGAGAGTTTAGGGAACATGACCCGAATCTGTTGGAAAACTTCCCCTCCAAAATCTAACGCAGTTACAAACTGCTTAATTAGACCCAACTTAATATGGAGAGGTGGTAGCAGAATTATGTCAGGCTTCACAAGAGGTTCCCTGAGTACATTGTACTTTCCTGGTTGCAGTCCTTCACGTGGAGGCCACTGAACTGTTTTATAGTGCTCAGTTGAAGCCTTGCTATCCCACAGGCAAAGAAAACATGAATATTTAGTAAACCCTCCTTGTAAACCTAACAGGAAACCAATCATTTTGAAATCACCACACACGTCCCAGTTATATTGTTCATACCCGATTTGAGTGAGCAGTTGTTTGACATTTTCATAATCCTCTTTCGTTTGAACAGAATGTGCAACTGGTATAGATGGATATTTGTTCCCATTGTGGAGTAGAACAGCTTTTAAACTCCGAGTGGAACTGTCAATAAACAGGCGCCACTCTGAGGGTATATGTGTTAACCCAATAGCTGTGAATAGACCATTAACCTCGCTGCAATAACAGAGAGAGCCATTGACATCGTAGAACCTTGCAAACTCTTCATGTGTTAGAAAATCTAGAAGAGGAAGAACCATTGTTGTCCCAAGGCGATACGATGACTAAGCTGATTGATGCAGCATTGCTTGTATATATATTAAGTTAAGGTGTATATATATCCATCTCATAATTGTAAGGTTAGTGAAAAATTAACTTAATTTAGAGCTAGCATTTTTGAGCTCTTGTGGCATCATTGTTTGGTCACACTGTTGGCATCATTTTGGGACGCTGCGCATCTTTTCTACTCGTTTGTGGAAGGTCGTACGTAAAGGTGTGGTCTGATAGAGAGCTCTCTTGCAATTCAGTTTGGTTGTTTAGATACATGATTGTTGCATCGTGCAATAGTCCAGGTTGCGTTGTTGTTGCAAGGTTCAGAAAGAAGACCACAAATAGTACCCTTTTGTTTACTTTAAGTTCATGTAATTAAGGTCTAAGGTAGGCCCGCATCGAGTCAGCAACCCTGAGGTTACCCTGAGTAGGACCTAATAGGATCTCAAATCCGTAAGTTTTAATTTAGCTTAACTTGGGCTTTAGGTAGAACTTGCCCTTTAGAATTTGGCCGTTCACGGCTCAGCTGGGATTTCGAACCCGACAAATAAATAAAATAACATGGTCCTTCGAACCGGATTCTACCCCAAGACTGAGTCAGTGACTATTTTTCGGCAAAGTTCTGATTGTGCAAATTGTATCCCAAGTTAGGCCTAGACGGGTTGAGTATTATTGAGTTAAGGTCCCAGGGTAAAAAGTTTGGTCGCCCAATTGCGAAACTTGGCCAGTCGTCTGTCGTTTTTGGCCTACTTTTTTTCCGGTTTGGTTAATTTTGGGTCATTATTGAATTAAGGTCCTGGGGTGGAAAATTTGGTATTCCATACTGGTGTTTGGTTAGTACCCCACCCAGCAATTCAGTTTATTTGAAAGTAAAATTTGCGTTTGATCAGTTTGGTTAAGTATTTCTGCCAATTCAGCTCATTTGGTATTGAGCCCAAGGGTTGTTTACATTGAAGATGAGTGCATCTGAATTGAACAAATTTATAAAAAGGAGAAGCGCCTACAAAGGTCTAATTATAAAGGTCATTGCCACTATAGATTCTGCCATAGAGCAAGAGGATTTACGCTTAGTGACTGCGCAGCTTTCCATATTAGAAACTAAAAAGGTTGCTCTAAGTGAGGTAAATGTTAAAATTGAGGCTCTTATAGAAGGGATGAAATAGAAAATAACATAATTTACTTTGAAGAGATTATTGATGATATGATTAACGTAGGCCTCCGAGCAAAAGAGTTTAGCAGCTCAGTACAGTTAGAGACCAGGTCTAATAATGAAACACAACACTCAACAAATGATGCTTGTGAAGTTAAGGTTAACAGATCTGTAATTCAATTACCGAGGCTTGTACTCAAAACATTTTCTGGGAGTATTCAGGAATGGCAAGGATGGGCAGACAGTTTTCAATCAGCAGTTCATTCTAGTCAAGTGTTAAGTGCCGTGGAGAAGTTTAATTATTTGCGGTCCCTCTTGGAAGGGGAGGCAGCAAAGACTATAGCAGGATTAGCATTAACAGAGGCTAATTATAATGTGGCTTGGGATATATTAAAGAAACGGTTTGGTAAGCCAGAGATCTTAATTAAAAGCCACCTCCGTGCACTTTTAGCTATACCTCCTGTTAATAATCCTAATAGTGTCAAGGAGTTACGGCAGTTATATGATGAATTTGAAATTAGAACTAGGTCCCTGGACAACTTGGGTGTAGGAATGGAAAAGTATGGTATAATGTTGGTTCCTACACTGGAGTCTAAATTGCCTAGCTCAATTTTGCTTGAATTAAGTAGGGGACACTCTGCAGAACATGTGTACATCCCCCTTCAGCAGATGTTAAGTCTTTTAGGCACAGAATTAGCAAGACGAGAGGGAGTTGAGTTTGCACAGTGGGATGGTAAACAAGGGGACAAAGGCAGGCACAGCACCAAAGTTTTCCACAAAAAGGAATAGCCCAGGTACAGTGTCAGCTCTACATGCCTCCTCTGAGAATAAATTAAAGGGAATCAAGGAATGCATATTTTGCGAAGGCAACCACAAGTCATATAAATGTGAGGTGGCTGAGGCCTTACCCTTTGAGGAGAGAAAGGACAGGGTAACTAAGTCCACAGCATGTTTTAAATGTTTTTTGAAAGGTCATAGAGCAAGGTTTTGTAAGTTTAAAATTTTGTGCAAAAAATGTCATGGTAGGCATCAGCCATTATTGTGTGAAAACACTCTTAGTAGGCCTACCCCGGAAGTAGAGACATCAGTGGCACATGCCACTGCTATGCAAGGGAGTAAAAGTAAAGGGGGATTATTGCAAACAACTGCAGCCTTATTAATTGGGAATGAGGGAGAAGCTACTGTAAGAGTGTTGTTTGATAGTGGTAGCCAGTGTAGTTTTATTAAGACCAGAATTTCCAGAAAATTGAAGTTTAAAGAACTTAAGAGGGAAAATTTAAGAATTTCTGGGTTTGGGGGTTCCGTTCAAAACCGAACCAAATTTAAGAAGGTAGAAGTTCTGGTTAAAGGGTTGTTACCGCAAAGTCCCACTATCAAGGTCCAAGCTGTAGAGATTGAGGAACTTTGTGCTCCAGTCACTACTTGTTTAGATATGGCATGTGTCCAAGAATTGCAAGTTGAAGGAATTAATTTGGGCAATAATAAGTTTGAGGGAACAGAAGATATTAGTCTTTTGATTGGAGCTGACTATTATTGGGACTTCATCACTGGTAATATTGTCCGTACATCTCAAGGCCCGGTAGCTTTTGAAAGTAAGCTAGGCTGGATGCTACATGGTAGTTATTGCAATGAAATGGAAGTTAAGGCTCTTTTGTTAAGATTGAGGAGAACAGCCATGGTCTGGAAAGGCATTTGAAAGCGTTTTGGGAACTTGAATCTATTGGTATAAAGGACAACCAGGCAAGTACAGTGAACAATGATGTTTTAGAGCAATTTGAAAAAGGGATTGGGTTTAGAGATGGTTGCTATGAAGTTGGCCTACCATGGAAGGATTCTTGCAAACCCGGTTCAAACCTTCAGCTAGCTAATCGGAGGTTGGAGACTTCATTGTACAGGCTAAGAAAAAATGAGGAGTTGTTAATTGAATACAATGAGGCCATCCTAAGTTATGTAAGGGAGGGCTATGCTGAAAGGGTGCAAGGTGAGCTGGTGAGCCAGGAGGCACATTATCTGCTACACCATGCAGTGGTACGGCGAGACAAAACTACCACCAAACTGAGGGTAGTTTTTGATGGCTCAGCCAAGGACAAAGGTGGTGTGTCCTTGAATGACTGTTTGGATGCTGGGCCAAATTTAAATGCAGATTTATTTTCCTTGTTACTGAGATTCAGGTTTGGTAGAGTAGCATTGACTACAGATGTGAAGCAAGCCTTTTTGCGGATAAAGTTAAAACCAGAGGACAGAGATGCAGTAAGGTATCTGTGGGTGGATACGAAAGACTTGTTGGAAAATGAACCTAAGGTTCAAGCATATAGAATGAAGTCAGTGTTGTTTGGCCTCAGCTCTAGTCCATTTCTGTTGGCAGCTACTATGCAGTACCATTTTAAGAAATATTCTGAAGTCTATCCTAACACTATTGAACACATAAGGAAAAATTTTTATGTTGATGATTTGCTATGTTCCGTGGATAATACAGAAATGGCTAAACAGATATTCATGGAGGCTAGAGCTATAATGAGGGAGGCTGGCATGGAGCTCAGAAAATGGCAGACCAATCATTCGCAATTACAAGAGTTTATGAGTCATTCCTCTGTAGTACCTGATGCAGCAGAAAGTATTGAGGATTCTGGTATTAAGGAGTTGTGGGCAATAGACGCAAAGGTGCTAGGCATCGTTTGGCAGCAAGATGATGATTTGTTTACCTTCAATGGGAAATCTTTAGTAGAGCTGGCTGAGAATGAGACAAGGTGGACAAAACGTACAGCTCTTAGTTTGGCTTCGAAGGTCTTTGATCCTCTTGGATTCCTGGCTCCATTTGTGATAAAGTCAAAAATTTGGTTTCAGAGCCTCTGGGAAATTGGACTTGGTTGGGATCAAGAGTTACCTGATCATATGGTGGTAAGGTGGAAATATTGGTTCAAAGAATTGGCACATCTTGGAGACATTGAAATCCCAAGATGGTACTTTGGAGAGTTGAACAATAGTCCAGACAATTTGGAGCTGCACATCTTTTGTGATGCAAGTGAGGAAGCCTATGCAACTTGTATTTATATAAGAGGCGCATTGCAAGAGGAAGTAAGTTGCAGGTTGGTTGCTGCAAAGAGTAGAGTAGCACCTTTGAAAAGGCTTTCTGTTCCAAGGTTGGAATTGATGGGTGCCGTTATTGCTAGTCGGCTTGCAATTACAGTGCGAAAGTCTTTGGCCCTCTATGAAATTCCAAGCTATTATTGGACAGACTCCACTATAGTTTGGCACTGGTTAAGAAGTCAGGCAAGGAAATGGAAACCATTTGTTGCCAATAGGGTGGAGGAAATTCAAGCGCACACAGATCCCAAGCAATGGAAGCATTGTCCAGGCATCCAAAACCCCGCTGATTTACCAACACGAGGAATTT
Organism: Bathynomus jamesi; assembly: GCA_023014485.1. NCBI lineage: Eukaryota > Metazoa > Arthropoda > Malacostraca > Isopoda > Cirolanidae > Bathynomus > Bathynomus jamesi. The sequence goes on along the minus strand of JAJOZX010007364.1, from coordinate 183,608 downwards.
CAGTGAAAGATCTTTCACAATCAAGTTTGTGGTGGAATCGGCCAGAGTGGCTAAAACTTGGAAGTGAAAACTGGCCTTCTAATCAGCCTATTGTAGGAGAATGCCAGGCTGAAGAAGCATGGGTGAGTGAGGTGAGAAAATGCGCTGTGAACAGTTGTCAAGTTATGCAGCAGGACCCCATATTGAGGCTTGAGGACATTAGCAGTCTGAAAAGATTGTTAAGAGTGACAGCATGGATATATAGATTTACCAACAACATTAAGGGAGAAACAAGAAGGGAAGGAATTCTGAACAGTAATGAGATTCAGCAAGCCAGGAAATACTGGGTGGTATATGCGCAGAAGGAAAAATTTGGTGAAGAGCGGGAATTGCTCACCAGCCATCCATTACAGGTTCTACCAACACATTCTGCGCTCAAGGATTTGGATGTGTTTTTGGATCAGGATTTATTGAGAGTAGGAGGTAGACTACAGTTTTCTGGGCTTCCAGAGGAGAAAAGACATCCAATTTTGCTACCTTCTTGGGGGCACTTTGTGGACCTTTTGATCCTGGATACTCATCATAAGCTGTTACATGCTGGAGTTAGAGAAGTGATAATAGAGATTAGACAACAATTTTGGATTCCCAAAATTAGACAAGTAGTGAAAAAGGTCTTGCATAAATGTGTGGTTTGCAAGCGTTGGAGTGCAAAGCCTTATTATGAAAAGGTGGCTCCACTTCCAAGAGAACGGTGTGTCTATACTGCCCCATTTGATGTAGTGAGAGTAGACTTTGCAGGGCCAGTCTATGTGTATGAGCGAGGGGAGTCTAACAAAGGTTATATATGTCTTTTCACCTGTGCTACCACCAGAGCAATCCATTTGGAGTTGGTAAGCAACTTAAGTAGTGATGTATTTCTTTTGGCCTTTAAAAGGTTTGTGAACAGAAGGGGTTTCCCAAATAAAATCATATCGGATAATGCAAAAACCTTCAAAAAGGCTGCAAAGGAACTCCAAGAAATTTGGTCCTTGCTAAAAGAGGAAGGATTCCAATCCTACTTTTCACACCAAGGGGTACAGTGGGAGTTTATTGTTGAGAGAGCACCATGGTGGGGAGGATTTTGGGAAAGGCTAGTGAGAAGTGTAAAGTGTCCATTAAAGAAACTTTTAGCTAATGCTCATTTGAGCAAAGAAGAATTCTCTACTGTTTTATGTGAAGTAGAAGCAATGGTGAACAGTAGGCCTATCACTTTTGTTTACAACAGTAGGCAGGATGCAGAGCCATTGACACCAAATCATTTTCTTTGTGGTAAACGATTAACATCAAACCCCAGTGTGCCAGAAGACTTGCAGCCTATCCAGAGCACTCAAGGAGAGTTAACCAGACGGTTCAGGTACCTTGAAGAGCTACAAGATCAGTTATGGAAGAGGTGGCAGATGGAATACTTGCCAGAACTCAATTATTACCCATCAGGCAAGGTAAAGGGCTCCAATGCAAATTGTATCAAGGTGGGAAGTGGTAATGATTGGGGGTGAAAGACCAAGGCAATGCTGGAAGCTTGGCATAATTGAAGAGTTGTTTGTTGGCAAAGACAATTTAGTTAGGTCTGCACTGGTAAAGACTTCAGGAGGAAAGTTAAAGAGACCTATACAAAAACTCTATGCTTTAGAAATCAGCAAAACACAGATAGTCAAGATGAAACATTTGAGTTACAGCCTCATGAAGAAGGCTTGGCTAACCTTGCAGAAGGTAATGACAACAATGCCTCTTCGGTGGGGAGTGTTAGAAAATCTAGAAGAGGAAGAACCATTGTTGTCCCAAGGCGATACGATGACTAAGCTGATTGATGCAGCATTGCTTGTATATATATTAAGTTAAGGTGTATATATATCCATCTCATAATTGTAAGGTTAGTGAAAAATTAACTTAATTTAGAGCTAGCATTTTTGAGCTCTTGTGGCATCATTGTTTGGTCACACTGTTGGCATCATTTTGGGACGCTGCGCATCTTTTCTACTCGTTTGTGGAAGGTCGTACGTAAAGGTGTGGTCTGATAGAGAGCTCTCTTGCAATTCAGTTTGGTTGTTTAGATACATGATTGTTGCATCGTGCAATAGTCCAGGTTGCGTTGTTGTTGCAAGGTTCAGAAAGAAGACCACAAATAGTACCCTTTTGTTTACTTTAAGTTCATGTAATTAAGGTCTAAGGTAGGCCCGCATCGAGTCAGCAACCCTGAGGTTACCCTGAGGTTACCCTGAGGTAGGACCTAATAGGATCTCAAATCCGTAAGTTTTAATTTAGCTTAACTTGGGCTTTAGGTAGAACTTGCCCTTTAGAATTTGGCCGTTCACGGCTCAGCTGGGATTTCGAACCCGACAAATAAATAAAATAACATCATGCCGCTTTCAGTATACAGTGCTCTTGCAGTCTTATCCAAGCAAATTTCACTCTTTGAGTCTGGAGGTCAGAAGCTCAGACCCTGATTTCGTCAGACCCAAATCTCTAAGTCGTCGAATTCCCTCTGATTTGGAAAGTGAGGGTTTGTATTGAAAGTTAATTTATATTCTTCATCATGACTGTCCTTACCAGCCGACATCTCAGATGAGCTAGCTGCATCCTCATTTTCAACCTGCAAAGCGAAGAAACAAAATATAGGCATAGCTATATATGTAGAAGAGCATCAGCACTAAGAAAAATCGACACATAATGACCCACAGTCTGTAAATACAGAAGGTAAAGTAATGGATCCACCTGTTCTGGTGGACGTGGTATTGGAAGACCTTCGCCATGTGGCACAGGAGCTATGGACGACGCTATGCTTGGATACTGAAGAGTCTGCTTCCCTTTAACTTTCCTGTACTTAGAAACATCTACCATGCAGTAGTAGCAATCGTCGTGGTGGCTCTTTGGTTCTCTCCATATTCTGGGTACCGCAAAGGGCATTGCCTTGCGTACTCCCCGCAGCCACCCTTCAAGTGTGGAGTGGCAGCTTCCACAGATCACATGGGGTGCCCAGGGCTTATCTTGGTCACCCATAGGCATACCAAAATAGAGCCGATACGCGATCCAGAACTTGGTGCCTTTCACAATCTTGTGCGATACTTGCTTGGGGCCTATGTAATACCCACAAACGTAGCAGAATATATCCGGCGAGTGTTTACAAGCTCTAGTTGCCATTCTCTTTACCAAACTGTACTACATTAATCATAACCTGCAGATATAGAGAGAAGAGTTATTAAATCTGCAACAGATTACAGATTCCAGAAAAAAGATGTATTCACAACACTGAAATACTGTAATGTTCGCAATAAAAAAGGATCGATAACACTCAAATCGTCAGCACAGAGAAGCACAGAAACACAGTACCTCAGTGCTGGTAACCATCAGACAAACAACCTGCTTTCTTTGTGTGCTCACACTTACTGACTTCTCAGACTCTGCGCTCTTCTTTATATAGCACAGTGGAAGTTTCGGGCAATTTCTAGAGCAAGAAACTGTCAACGAACATCCGGATTGTTCCCAACAATTCCCGATTATTCTGATATTGCTGCGCCCATAATAACATTATACTGGTAAAATATGAAAATGGATTATCTCTGAAACCATTGATGAAACACACAAACCAAGGCCAGATTTGGACTCAGCGCCCACAAATGCATATAAAAACAAAAAAATTTATATAAACAGAATTAGTGTTACACAGTGTTATCTGACGGTTCCCCGATTCTTCTTATAACGTATCGGGAAATTATTTTTCTCTACTTTATTGACTGAGTTCTCTGAAGAGAGCACGGCTCGAAGGAGAAGATAAAGACTTTTTCTTACTGTAATTTACTGCTAAAATGTACAGGTAATGCTCAGCCTGTAAGTTAGATTAGACTTTTACAGGGGGAGAGGTTCGACCTCTTTCGACCATGGCTCAGGCCGGAACTTAAAAGTGAGGAGGCCCTCGGCCTCCTCGAGGAAGGCTCCAACCTCCTCGCTGAAGGGCTGCTAAGACAGGAGTCATTCAATTTACAATACAAGAATTAAATAAGTCAAAATTTTGGGGGAGTGCAGTTGAAAGTTAAGTTTCCCCCTCTAACTGGAGATCTAAACACTTCTTGGACGTTAAGCATAATTTTAACACATATCATATCAGAATTTTGAAAGATTCCAAAATAAAATGAAAAACTAAATAACAAAAAAAATAATAATAATAATATCGCCGACTATACATTCCTAAATGGCGACATAATGTTGGAGTAGTACATTGAGTACAATCCCAAGTACATCACTGAGTACATTGTAATTTTGGTTTATTACAACTATGATTATAATTACTAATTAATTCACATTCGCTTATTATCGTTAATTACAGTTTCATTAAAGTACATTAATTACATTATATTAAATTATTATCGTTAATTACAGTTTTATTAAAGTACATTAATTACATTATATTAAATTATTACAGTTAATTACAATTAAACAGTTAACTATAGTTTTTTTACATTGTTTCATATTTATAGACAATTAGGATGTTCGGAGTATAACACAAAGTACATGGGCACACACGGTGTATATATATATATATATATATATACACACCTTACCTTACCTTACAAAGGTTTCGCGCGATGATTTCTCATTTCGCGAAGGTCAAGCTTGTCGCCCCTCCTCTCGAGTTGGCCTGGTGAAGTAGTGAGTTGGATTCTTGCGCTCTCCACCTCACATAGCCAGGTACGCCCTGCTCATCGGGGATTGTTCTGAGCTAGGCGTCTAGTCTTTTGAAAATTTCCACTGCAATTCCCTTCGTGTTTCTTAGGTCTTTGGGGAACTAATTAAACAGTTTTGGTCCTCTCACTACAAAACTATTTTCTTTGAGGGTTAAGGATGTTCCCTGTCTCGCCTTCAATTTGGGAATACGACACACACTACCGTTTCTACTTTTCACCGTTGTTTGGGGAGTTATAGGGTTCAGGGTAAGATTAGGGACTAGTTTCTCCATTATTTTCCAAGTGTAAATAATGGTGTATCTCTCTCTTCTCCTTTCCACTGAATATAGGTCTAGTTCGCGTAACTTTTCCAAGTAATTTAGTTCTTTGCACCCATTGATCTTGGCTGTGAAGCTTCTCTGGATTCCTTCCAGCTGTCTAATGTCTTCTTTTTTATATGGGGATGTTAGGACCAAGCAGTATTCCAATTTGGGTATGATCAGTGTTTTCAGTAGAGGAATCATTACATTCCTAGTCCTTCGTTTAAAGGTTCTCAATATCTGACCCGTTATTCTCTTTGCGCTTTTTACTGCTATCTTATTTTGTGTTTCAAATTTCGCATCATCTGTCATTACAACCCCTAAATCTTTTGCTCTGGAATTTCTCTGAATTTCCTGTCCATTTGGGGTATAGTATTTCATGGATTTTGGGTCTTCTCTTTTTCCGTACCGTAATAGCTGAAATTTCTCGGTGTTAAACTTCATATTGTTGTCTTCCGTCCACTTGTAGATTCTGTTTATGTCGGTTTGTAGAGATCCTATGTCTTCTGGGTTTCTTATTTTTCTACTGATCTTTGTGTCATCCGCAAAGGATGTTATTGTGCTGTCTCTGGTAACGTCCTCATCTATGTCAGTTAGCATGATAATGAAGAGTAGTGGAACTAATACTGTTCCTTGTGGTACTGAGCTGAGGACCTCTGATTCTGATGAAGATACTCCTTGTACTGTAACGATTTGCCGCCGCTCACTAAGGAAATTATATATCCATTTCCCCACTTTTCCTTTAACAAAGTCTGTGTATAGTACATCATAGTTTCATTACTTTCAAGTGAATCAATAATGTTGTTGTAGTGTTCCATGAGCAAAGCTGGGCACAAACCGTTAATCCGTTAATCGTTAATTAACGAAGTTAACTTTTTCGTTAACGATTTAACTTTTAAGTTAACTTTGAAAATCATTATCGGACTAATTAACTTCCGTTACATTTAACTTCCGTTAACTCAAGTCCGTTAATCCAAAAAATTCATAAATAAACGTTTAAAAGTTTCTATTATTTTCAGTGCTGAGCAGGTGCGCAATTAATCCGCCACTGTTAATAGTGATGAACGAATTTCCATTTCCGCAGTGCAAAATCAGGCGATATATTTGTTTCCGTCGCCACAATTTGTGTCTTACCAAATATGGTAGTTATTTATGGCATTGGTTTGAGCAAAACATGGTCGACTGTAAAATCAGGCGGAAAGATTTGCCATTTGAGTTGAATGTTTCAACTTCTTTCAAGAAATATCACGAGCATTTTAAGGCACTTTCAATAATATATATGTAACAATTACAACAAATAACTACATTCGTTTCATTTGCAGTCTGTCTCTTGCGCAACATGTTTGTGCTAGTGAATATTTAAAAATAATCGTTGTCAAGTAAGTCATGTATATTTATAATATGTCTGTGAGTACCTTATTAGTAGTCTCCTTGATACATTTCAAGAACCATAAAACTGATCAGGTAAGATTTCAATTCTCATGTCACTTTGATGACATAAATTAAGTCAATTGATGTCTTACAATGGGAGCGTTTTCACCTTAACCCTTTAATAATGTCCTGACAGATGCTGCCTTCTTGGGTGAGCAAGTGTTGGTGGACTTGTTCATCAAGTTCAACACAGCCATCCCATCCAGTGCTGCAGTGGAGCGTTTGTTCTCTATGGGCAAGGACATCCTGAGGGCCAAGAGATCATTCCTGTTTGATGAAAACTTTGATATGCTAATTTTCATGAAGGGCAACATGCATCTCATGGACAAAATGGAGAACGAGAAGAAGAGGGAAAATTAAATTATATATATATTGTGTTTTTCATTTTTTTTATAATAAAAGTTAACGTTAACGGTTTATCGGTAACTTCCGTTACATGTTTAACGAATTAACGGATTAACGGTTAACGAAGTTAACTTTTTGGTTAACGGATTAGCGGTTAACGAAGTTAACTTTTTGGTTAACGGTGCCCACCACTGTCCATGAGTTGTGATAGGCATGATCTGCCTGACCGAAACCCGTGTTGGTTATCATTGAATTTTTTCTGAGTTTCCAAAAAGTCATAGATTTTCTGTCTAACTATTCCTTCAAATATTTTAGTGAGATGGGATGTAAGCGATACTGGCCTATAGTTTTTGGCCTCGGATCGATTTCCTCCTTTATATATTGGGACTATGTTCGCGCTCTTCAGGATGCCCGTATTTCTTCCGTGTCTAGTGATCGTCTCCATATCCAGTATAGGGGCTCAGCGATTGCATTCTTGCAGTTTTTGATCGTGTGGCATTCCACTTATCCGGTCCTGCCGCTGAGTGTGTTTTTAGTTTCCCTTTGGCTTGTGTAATATCATCCGTCGTAAAGTCGAAATCCGTTATACTTTCCCCTTGTGGTTCTTCTTCAAAGAACGCGTTTCTATCGCATATCAATTTGTCAGTTTTTGGGATACTGAAAGATGATTCGTACTGAGCTCTTAATATTTCAAATACTTCTGTTAGATCGTCAGATAAATCACTGTTCTCATTTTTTAAAGGTCCGATAGTCGCATGGTTTTTCGACTTTCTTTTTACGAAATTATAGAAGCACTTTGAGTTAGCCTTTATCGCTTCTATAGCGTGACAGCGTCGTCTTCTTCTTTTTCTGTATGCTTCTCGATTAGTTCCTGTATGACGACATCGATACTTTGCAGTTTATCATTTAATATTTTTCTGATGTTGTTATCTTTACAATTACTTAATTTTGCAGTCACTCTTTTTCTTTCGAAACAATGTCCTCTTTTGTCTTTCGAACCTGCTTCTCTTTCCTCTTTGTTGTATCTTTGGGACATGTTTTTCCACAATTTCTAACGTCTTCTCCTCTAACGTCATTAGCATCTCCTCCGTTGTCTTGGCCTCGAAAATGGTTTTCCAATCTATTACCTCCATGCTGGATGTCACATCTTCCCAGTTTATAGCTTTGGAGTGAAAATTAAAAATTTCGAATTTGCTTCTTTCTGTTGTGCGTGTTCTTTCCTTTCCTGTTGCCTTTATATTAGTTGTTATTTCAATGATGTTGTGGTCCGATATCATAGTTGGGGATATTTCTACATTATCAATTAGATTACTGTTGTTTGTGAATACCAAATCTAGGCAGTTGTTTTTTCTTGTGTTTTCTGTTATTTCTTGCGTTAACATAAATTCATCAGCTAGAGCTAGTAGCATTTTTACCTGCTCCTGGTCTTCTCGTGTGCCCCCCTTGTCCTGGTGTATACATATATTTTTTCCTATCCTTTTATATTTCATGAGTGGGAAATTAAAATCACCACAGAGAAAAATATTTGGGGTTGGAGAGTGTAGATCTTTTACCAAGTTTCTTACCTCTGTAATGGAATCTGAAAATTTTGAGGTTGGCGTGTTTGGGGGTCTGTACATTACAATTAGTACCATATTTAATTTTTCAATTTTTGTTGCTACCCATTCTACGTAGCTGTTTGAGGTACTTATAGCCATTTCTGCTATGTGCCTTTCGCGTGTGTAAATAGCACATCCTCCTTTACGTCTCACTGTTCTGTCGGCTCGGAGGATGTTATAGTTGCCAATTTGTATTTCTTTTTTGTCAATACAGGACTCACAATTTTCACAGTTCGCCTGGCAGTCCTTTAGATGAGTTTTCGTGAGGCACGCAAAGTCTGCTCCGGCTTCTTGCATGAGTCCTTTCAGGTATACAACTTTGTTCGTGGAATGGTTTGATTTAAAGCCCTGTATGTTGGCTAGGATTATTTTTATTTTTTCTCTTTCTTTTTCGCTTACAGGTGGTTCCGATTTGTTTTCCAATGGGGGTGCCGGTTTCGTTGCCTTGTAGTCCTCCGACACATGTCCTCCGATAATATGAGACACATAATAATGTTTTATGATTAGAAGCAACAAGAGAGAAGGTGTCGGACTCAGAAGCTCGCTTTTGGCGACGTCAACGGAGTTCGAACAACTTGAATCAGCATAAATGAGTACCTTGAGAGAGGTGAAAGCACTTAAAAGAAAAAGTAAAAAGAATACATGTGGACGTATTTACATGTACGTAACTATGTACGAATCATGATCATCTGGGGACATGTACGAATGCACAAAGTATTGTACACATATCGGTACGTGACACAATAGGTTGTGTGCGTAATATAGACACGAGTAAACATGGACTGATAGGTTGATAGGGCATAAGTAGACAATACGTAGATGAATGAATAAGTAATAAAATTAATAAAGGATAACGGTCAAGGTAAGATATGGACGTATGGATGAATATGGTCGAATAATAATATTTAGACTCCATAACACCAGACAGGACACAACATATAAATAATGACTTATAGAGAATGAAGTTTTCATTATTATTAAAGAATTTACCATAAAATGAATACGAAAGATATCCACATACTAAACACGTGATTCAGTATTCAAGGTATGGAAAACGTGAAGAGAATTAAGTTATTTATGACGTCATAGTTTTTCAAATTATGCCATACGTCAATTCATAATTAATACGCCATAGTTATTTAATTCGTACCTACAGTACAAGTCATTATTGGGAGAAATTAGGAGAAACAAATACAGTAATGAAAGGTTTATAGCCATTGTACAAAGAGTGAGTGAAACTATTATGATAATTAAATATAAATACTTATAGTCCGGTTGCACGGGGTGGGAACCCTGCATTGTTTGTTATAAAGCAAATCTTGACATATTTTGAAAGCTTATACCACCCCATTCAAGAATCCATTGGGTGTACACCTGACCCCTGCTTGGCTTTTTCAATATGGCCGGCGAAACTGAAAAATCCCATATCCTGGTCAATACTTGATGGATTTTGATGATCTTGGTGTCATTTCTAGGGGTGTTTAGGATGATGAGTCGATCTGGAGGGGTTGCAGATACTTTGGGAGTCGTTTTGATCCACATTCGTCAATACTCAAGATTACTGGAGGTCAAACGCCCCCCGAAATAAGGAATATCCCATATCCCGGGCAGTCGTGGAGATATTTTGGTGATCTTAGTGTCGATTTTATGGTTTTGGGCGAGACTAAGTAGTTCTATAGGCACATGATAACAGTAGGATATCATTTTTCAACTCCATGAGTCAAGTCAAGGCAGGGGCGTACCTAGCGTTTGTGCCGCCCGGGGCGGTCGTAGAATTTGCCGCCCTCTAAACAACATACAATTCCAAGACTTCCAAAAATTTCAAATCGAGACGCCATGAGCGAAGCGAGCGACGCGATTGTAGCGAGCGTCTCTAAGGTAGTGGGTCTGGGGTGAGTGGTAGCTCCACCAGCGGGGTCCGGGGCGGAGGCCCTGCCGCCAACGAAAGAAAGAAAAGAAGAAAGAAAGAAAGAAAATATAAAGAAAGATTACAATTACATCCATTTATTTTGTTTTGATTGCAGAAAAAAAACAGCAACAACAACAAACGCGATAATTTTAAAAGTTAATTTTTCTGGCCTTCTTCTCCGCAAAATCTTTAATCACACCATCAAAATCTACTTCTTCGGCAAGGTCACGCTCAATGGAAAGTATTGCTAGATCAGTTAGCCTTGTTTGATTCATTGCTGCCCTAAGGTAGTTCTTGATTAACTTTAGTTTAGAGAACGACCGTTCGCAGCTCGCAACACTAATGGCACGAGTCAGAAACACACGTAGCAGTACGACTATATTTGGTAATGAGTCACCGAGATTATAGTTTTGAATGAACTGCAGAAGTTGCAAAGGACCTCCCATCTCTTTAGTTCCAGCAGCCGCCACAAAATGTTGCAAGCTTTTCCTCTCGACGAGGAACTCGTCTTTCTCTATATCCTCATCATCATCATCTAACTGGCAATCATATTCTTTATCTAACAGGTTTGAAGGTGTAAGGAAGTCGTATTTCTCTGAAAGACCATGAACTTGTTCAAATCTAGAAGATATTTCTTCAATCAGCCTGTCTAGCACAGACAACATTTCTCTTCTTAGCTCAGCTTCGTACCCTAGTGCTGCATCGCCAGATCCTTCACCATCCATTCGTTTCTTCTTGCGAATTCGACGCTCCATGCTTATCCCCAGTTCAGAACAATTTCCTTTGGAATAGGTCATTGCATCGTTCACAGTCTTGTCCCGATTCTGAAGAAGAGCAGCTCTCAAAGCCAAGAGTTTAACCGCACATTGTTGTAAATCCAGTCCTTTCGTTTGGAGGTACTTTTGAGCATCATTAATTTCGGGGAGGACAGCTTTCCAAAGCCCAAGGAAAGACAAAAAAGGAAATGATAGCATCGCTTGAAGAATTAACCCTGCATCTGACCTGGTAGCTGCGTTTTCTCCATCTTCCGTTAGCCGTTCCAGAGCAACGACGACTTCCGAGAATTTTTTCGGTACAATATTCACAGCATCTGCTCGACTACTCCATCTCGTTTCCACAACCCGTTTGATAGTTTGACCAGTTGTCGCAATCAAGATATCCCATCGATGAGTCGAGGCTGAAAAGAATGAAAATAAACGGTCCAATGTTCCAAAAAATGTAACAGAATCGACAGCCACTGAAGCTGCATGCACACCTGCCAAATTCAGTGAGTGATTGGTGCATGGTATAAATACAACCTTTCGGTTGACTTCCCTGATGCGCGTCTGAACACCAGATCGATGACCTGCCATTACGGCCGCATTATCAAATGCTTGTCCACGACAGTCTTGAATCTGAATGTCGTCCTTTCCTAACTGCTCCAAAATAAATGCTGCAATTTGCTCAGCATTTTTGCCTTTCGTTTCAATAAAACGAAGAAATGATTCTTCTACTTTGACTTCCTTTCCATCCATTTTGACATAACGTAAGACCTGGCTCATTTGGTCCTTGTGAGAAATGTCGGGAGTACTGTCGAAGATAATGCAAAAGTATTTACTCTGTTTCACTTGCTCGATGACTTTCTTCCTGACTTGATCTCCCAAAATGTTCACAAATTCATTCTGAGTTTTTGGTGAAAGATTGGAAGTTGTGAACTTTTTCCCAAGCTTCACTCTCACCAAATGTTCCCGTAGCACTGGGTCGAACTTCGCCATCAAATGAACTAGCTCCAAAAAATTCCCTTTATTTTCAGCATCATCATCATGAACATCTTCTCGATGGCCTCGTAAAGCCAGGTTTTGTTTAGCGAGAAACCGAATGATGTCCAGGAATCTGGTTAGGATTTGCCCCCACTTTTTTGCTTCCTTCTCAACAACGTCTTGTTCTTCTCTGTCGACTAGTTTGCCTTGAGCAAGGCGGATCTCCAACTCTTTCCACTGAATGAACGCCTGGGCATGCGCAGAACTGGATTCATGTTCATGTATCTTAGGATTCAACTTCCACCAATTTTTGAAACCTTCAACTGAATCAAAACTTGAATTTCCAGCTGGAAATAGTCTGCAACAAAAGCAGAACACAGCTTCCTTGAAAGGGGAATACATCATCCACGTTCTCAAGCTTTTCTCCCCGTTCTGTAGAGTTCGAAAAAACCAGTTTCTTGACAGCTTTCTAGTTTCCCCTTTCGTTTTCGTGCCTGGCCGTACGACTTCCTTGAATTCACAATCTATATGCTGCACAACTTTCGATCCTTGTCGTAAAAGCATGGCCCGAATGCTGTGATCAATCTTGGCAGACCACAGCCCAATATCTTTCAAATCAGTTTTCCCGTCACGCTCTTCAACAGCTTGTGGCTGACCTTCAACATCTTCAACTTCAGCATCATCAGCATCAAAAACTGCACCTTCAGTTTCAGCAAGAACATCACCGGGAACTTCTGCAGTAGTTTCATTTTCCTCTCTTCGCGTGATGTATTTCAGCAAGGCACCTTCATTTCTCTTTGCTTCCTCTTCTCTCATTTTCCTTATTTTTCGGAATGCAGCACCGCTCTCCTTCGTTCGCTTCATCTGTGGAAGGAGGCCAAAAATGTGTAATAAAGTATATATACGAGTATGTATATATATAGGCTAATATATGCAATATATCACCTCCGAATAGTAAACATGGAAAACAAAATAGTTAATTTTTTTCTGGGCATCCACAAAGCCACCTGTATCTTTCATATAAGTCATAGTTAAACTTTCGATTGTATGGTTTATTATTCTTAATTGTTGACTGAGTTATGTTTAAATTTTATTTTCAATTTGTCTTCAAGTGTATATCTGAAAAACTTTTCCTTTAGTAGTCTTGACACACTATTCGTATTGAGGGTTAATTAATAATTTTTATCCTACAGATTTAAACTAACACTCCAATAGATTATATAGCTATATTTAAACACATTTAATACACAAGTTCACGAATAAAAAACATATGTTAAGTCACAGTGACGAGCTGACAGCTGATTTTGATTAACTAAATGCACCACTCCAGGCGACTATACGACAATAGATTTGTGAGCATATAGGAATAAATTACTCCTTACACGATGGGCAACTAAAAAAATATTATTGTTGGGGCACTTGACAATCTGGATTACAACCCATCTAGTACAACTGCCGTTGGATCATTTCATGGTACAGGGATTAGTCTGTTTCAGTTCCCAACTGTCTCAAACTGTGGAACCAAACAAGGTGATCTTGTGCTACCTTCTCTAGGTTCAAAGGACTTGGAGTTACTCATGTCCTACTCAATTGTACCAGCTGTTGCAATGGACAAAACCAAGGTAGAAGTCCTGAAGTTGTCTAATGTGTCTGACCCTATTGAGGGACACTACCATGAAGCATGTTTCCAGGAAAAGGAGTGGATGAAAGAAGCGTTCAGGATCTTGGAGAAAGACACGATAGGGAAGGGTGATGTTATATCATGGTCAGCATACCACGCTACAAGGCAAGAACAAGATGAAGATCAAATGAAAACCCTTCCCTACCTCCTTCCCTTATTCCATGAAAAGGCCGCTACTCCAGCGATGATCAAGCATGGAATGAATGTTGTTCGGTCTGCTACTGAATTCCTTAACCCCGGGCAAATACCAGTTGTTGCATTCGATGCACCCCTATATGCCCTTGGTAAATTCATTCAGTGGAAGTGGCCAGACACCCACGGAGAAGACAAGGTCATCGTCATGTTTGGAGGTCTACATACAGAGATGGCCATGTGGAGAACGTATGGAGATTATCTAGAGGGATCTGGGTGGACAAATGCCTTGACACAAGCAGGCATTGCTTCGGCAGGAACTGTTGACTCATTTCTTAAAGCCTCTCATCTTACAAGAACCAGACATGCTCAACAGGTAACAGCTTTGACATTGGCAAAGCTGCAGCATGAAGCCTTTATGGAAACTGTTGGTCCCTATGATGACAAGACAAAGGAAGAGTGGAAGAAGAAGATGGTTCAGGTCAGTCCAACATTCCAATACTGGGAGACAATTCTTCAGATGGAGATAGACGGCCTCATATTCATACGATCACATCGTGCAGGAGACTTTCCATTGTATGTAGAAAGCTTGAAGAAAGTAGTTCCCTTGTTCTTTGCTCTTGACCACCAGAATTACGCACGTTGGCTTCCACTCCACATCCGGGACATGAAGAATCTCCCTCAGCCAGTTATGAATGAGTTTTCACGAAATGGACACTAGACCAAGAAGAGATTCTCAGCCATGCCTTTAGACCAAGCGCATGAACAAAACAATGAGAAAGTCAAAGGTTCAGGAGGCGCGGTGGGTCTGACTGAGAATCCAGTGGCATTCAAGAAGTGGATGGTAGCAGGGCCAGAACAAGCCAGATTGATTACTGAATATGAAGACGAAAACCTTCCAGAAACTGAAGACAACAACTTCCACCACGAAGAAGGACTATCTACACAGAGAAGATTCAAGGATCATATTTCTAATCTCGTTGAAGTCTTCCGTGATATGGGAAATCCATTTTGTGATAATGGGAATGAGTTACTGGCCTTAGACACAAGGAATGTCATGGATGAATCTGTGGTCCATACAGTGAGAACTATAAAGGATTTGGGTAAGGAGCAATATAGCCGATACTACAAAGAAGTTGTCACAGATTGTACAAGGTCAATTCAACACCGATCAAGAAGAACTCGCTTGCCCTCTTCAGATGTCCTCGGCCGAAATCTCAGGTACGGAATGTTGGGGGAATCCAACTACCGAAGAACGATGTTGCTCTATTCTCTCATCTGTATATTGTTATGCAACATCGGCATAGTGACATGGATGCATTCTTCCAACACGAGAATCACCCCTTTCCTTCTTCCCTATCTGATGGTGGGAAATTGCGGTTTGGGAAAAAGTCTAACCTACTGAAAATCATTACATTTGAAAACAAGGACAACCCTCCAGATCCTTTTGATGTGAAACTTCTTGATGGAGCTGCCATCGTCCATTTGCTGTCTACTGCAGGTGTTACCAACTTTGAAGAGTATGCAGATCGTGTATTCGTCCCTTATCTCATCAAACAGTTAGAAACTTGCCAGCGAATTGACATCGTATGGGATACCTACACTGCAAGCACCTTAAAAGAGACTACCAGAGAAAAACAGGGAAAAGGAATCAGAAGAAATGTTGAAGGAAAAACCAAATTACCCCTAAATTGGCATGACTTCCTTCGAGACTCTAGAAACAAGCAAGAACTGTTCGCTTTCCTATCAGACAAGGTTGCTGCAATGGAAGTTCCTAACAACAAAGAAGTTGTTATTACATCAGGACCTGAAGTCGTCATCAATGGGGCCGACCGCACAATGCCAAGATGCGACCATGAGGAGGCAGACACTAGACTGTTCATTCATCTTCAAGATGCAATAAAGGAAGGGCACATTAACTGCATGATCAGAACTGTAGACACGGATGTTATTGTCATTCTAATAGGAAAATTCCATCACTTGACGTCCATAAGATCTAAGTAAATATTTGGGTTGGTTTTGGCACTGGGAAAAACTTCACTTACCATCATATTAACACAATCTGTGCCTCTTTGGGTGAAGAGAGATGCACATCCCTACCACTGTTTCACTGCTTCACGGGATGTGATACAACATCATCCTTTTACGGAAGGGGCAAGAATACGACATGGGCAGCATGGTACTATTACCCTGAGGTAACACAAGCATTCACATTCATGGCACGAAATCCATTTGCAGATGTTGACGCCGAAACTCCCCACTTCAAGCTTCTTGAACGGTACACAGTTGTCCTCTATGACAACACCAGTGACATTGAACGTGTAGATGAGGCAAGAAAGGTCATGTTCTGTCAGAAGGGAAAAGCTATGGAGACTATCCCACCAACTCAGGATGCTCTTCTCCAACACACCAGGAGGGTCACATACAGTGGCGGTCCTAGCTTACATGACGCCCTGGGCGAACCTCACCTTCAGCGCCCCCCCCCCTGTTCGCCAACACAGACACATTCGAATCCCCCTAAAATAAAGGACAGACATAACTCTTTCACAAAATAACTTTTTATTGGACTAATTGTTGGAACTTCAGAACCAAAACAAAGACTCAAATTTCTGAATTTTACAAATCCTTCATCACGTAAATAGAATAACTCACTTAAGAGAATGTAATTATGATACTATGAACAGGAAAAATACAAATTAAATTGCACAACTGCCATAAATAAACTAGAGAATCAAATTTCTAAATTGTACAAATGCTCTATCACATAAATAGAATAAGACACTTAAGAGAGGGTAATTATTATGCTACACTTTGAACAAGAAACAAAATAAATTGCACCACAGCACAACTGCCATCTAAAGCCTGACTCTTCTTACCTTCCTTGATGCAAAGTCATGAATTAAATCATCATATGAAATCTGCTCAGCAATTGTATGATTTATACTGATGATGGCCAGACCGGTAAGGCGTTCCTGTGACATAGTTGACCTCAGGTAGGATTTGATGAGCTTCAGCTTTGAAAAGCTCCTCTCTGCTTCAGCAACAGTGACTGGAAGAGTAAGACCAATTCTGAGAGCAGTCCACAAATTTGGATATATTTCAGAGAGCTCCCTTTCATGGATAAATGTCAGCAGTTCAAGCAAGGATATGGTCTTTGATGGCAAGTCAGGCAAGTTCTTCAGCTCCTGTGCAAGCTCTCTGCCATCCAAGTCAGATTGTCCCTTAAAGTGTAGTGTAGTACTAAGGTTCACACATTGTTCTGTCAGCTCCTCAAATGTGAGATTTTGGAAATGTGTCAGCACTCCAAACTTCTCTCCCACAATTTCCAACGTGGAAAATCTTTCCTGAATGGCTGATGTTGCAGCATCAACCACTGCATTGAAAAATGTCACCTCCAGCTTCTTCAAAGCATCAATCAAGGGCTCATCAGATGCTTCATAGGAGAAGTGCCGCTTTGTGGACCTCAGCCGTTTTTGTTTTAACACAGCCTCCACATTCATTTGTTCACAGATATCTGTGGCTGCCATTTGTGCAGCCACAAAACCTGTTGCCCTGTAATTGTGGAGACCTCTCTCTGTTTTTTTTAGGAGATTTACTGCAACATCAACGTGCATGCTAGGAGACTGCATCTGCTTGCTCACATGCTGAATTTGGCACAACAGGTCATGCCACACCACTGAACAAATGGCGAAGCGGTATGACCCAACCTCCTCTGACAGAGATTGAGCCTCGACCTTTATTACAGAGTCTTTGGTGTGGTCCCTCACCTCGATCAGTGCATCTCTCACTGCAGCTGCCTGATATCTCAGGGGCTCCACACTCTTGATCTTGCTTTCCCACCTTGTATCAGACCACATCTTCAATGTGATGTTCACATGTTTTTTCAAAATGGCCCATCGTTGTGTGGAGGCTGAAAACAAGTTGTAAAACTTCTGCAAGATGCCAAAGTAACTTGTGGCATCAATAGATCCCTTAGCAGCATCGGCCACAAGCAAATTCAGAGAATGAGCCCCACATGGAACAAACAGAGCTCTGGGATTAATTTCTAGGAGCCTGGATTGAACACCCTTGTTTTTTCCCCTCATGTTGGCCCCGTTGTCGTATGATTGTCCTCTACAGTCCATGAAAGGAACTTTTAGCTCCTCCAGTCTCTTCAGAATCAGAGATGCCAAATGTTGACCAGTGGACTCCTCTGCCTCCAAAAACCCCATGAAATGTTCCTTTATATGGGGCTTCCCCTCCAGTGACACAACCCGAATCACAACTGACAACTGTTCAGTGTGGCTGATATCTGGAGTGCAATCTAGAATTATTGAAAAAAACTTTGATTGTTTGATGTCGCTCACCATTGCTGAAATGGTCTTGCTGCTCGACAAATCAATGAGTTCGTTTTGTATGTGGTGGCCGAGGTAGCTGGTGTGACTGGAGGTCCCTTTTTGGACACGGTTAATGTGCTCTTGCATTATAGGATCAAATTGTGCCATCAGTTCAACTTCTTTCAGAAAATTGCCATTTGATGGTGAGAACAATTTTTCTGTATGTCCCCTTAGTGCCAAATTCCTAACTGCCAGAGAATGCACAATAGCAGTGAGACGTGTCAGCACCGCTCTCCATCTCAACTTCTCAGCCTCCAGAAGTGCCATCTCCTGCTTGTCAATGGTCTCCCCCTTTCTCATCCTCACTGCCAGTTCTTTCCAGATTTTCATAGAATTTAGGTGTTCTGAACTGTTGTCATGTGATGTGAGCAATGAGCTTGCATGCTTCCAGTCCGAGAGTCCCAAACTTGTTAAATTTATTTTCCTCTTGGAAAATAATGTACAACAGAAACAGAAAAGGCTGTTGTTTTTTAAGGAATAGACCAACCAACTTCTGGTTATATTTTCCCCACTAACCAATGACTTCCTGAAGTATTGATGGTGGAAACTTCTTCCGTCACTGTCGTTTCTAGGGAATACAAAGTCAGATGGTACTTGACTTGGTCCCCTGGAAACCAGTTGTGTCCGAATTCTCTCAGTCAGAACTGAAGGCCAGTTAGCAGGGTCGGTGGACAGAGACTCATCCTCAGGAGGCGATTCTGCTCCAGGCATTTCTAATAGAAAGAACAAGAGCATTACTCATTAGTATACACACCTAAGTTAGATAACACATTATTCACAGCACTTTGTTATGGTGGTGGTGTTATGGAATTATGGTGGTGAAACACCACACATACCCAGTAACCCAGACCCAGTGATAATAACATTATAATTTATAACTGTTTGCAAAATGCTTTGCAGGGATGCACACACATACACATACACACACACGCACACACTCACAGACATATGTGCACACAAACTCACCTGAAGAGTCCTGCCGGGGAGAAGTAGAAGCAAATGGGTCTTCATCCTCAGGATCAGACTGCATTTGTGGAGACATATGTGAGGCTGAGGAGGTAGATGGCTCCTCAGCCTCAATAATGGCAGAAGTAGACGGCTTCTCATCCTGGCTAGTGGCAGAGGGTGTTCCAAAATATTTCAAAAGTGCCCCTGCAAATAGTAAAATAGAACATAACAGACCAATGCATGAATAGGCTAGTACAATTAATTTAACATGTTATTAAGCACAATTTATTAAACTTTTAGAATAGGAAACAAATGAATAATACAACCTCCTTGGTTAATGGCTAATTATATACATAATAGTACACTTCAAATGACTCAGAAAGCTATATCACAAAATAGCAGTGCAATATAGCAGTGAAGAGTAGATGACATAGCTCTATACCTTTATCTTTTGCTCGTTTCTCCTCTTCTTCTTTCCTCTTTTTTCTAAACTGAGCACCTGATAGCTTTGACCTCTTCTTATCCATTTGCGGTTATTTGACAGACCTTAGTGGCTTAGTGTGAAGATTCGTTCTGTAATAAATAATATACATTTCACTATTTAACCAAACCCAGAAAAATAACATTGCATATGTTAAAGTATGGGCCTTTATTCCCAATAATATTAATCTGGAAGCATTTTGCATTGTTTAGGTCTTTTATGGGAAGGTTTATGGAAAATGCAATAGATGGTTTTTTATTAATAAAAATATATTTATTGATCTTTTATTATTTATTTTATTTTATTTTTTATTTTTATTTATTTCTTTATTTATTTATTCTTATTTTTATTTTTTTTGCAGGCGCTCATGCCGCCCCTCCACAAATGCCGCCCTGTGCGGCTGCCCATATTGCCCATATGAGGAACCGCCACTGGTCACATACCAGGGAGGAATATGGTCGACCTGTGAGAGAAGTGAACAGAATCTTCCAACTCCTGAAGGATGGGGATGGACATTTAGCGAAGAGTCCCAGTCATGGACACCAGTTTGGACCACAAGACCAGTAGCATCTAAAGCTTGCAGCGAATTGGTCAAATGCGGCTGCAAGAGCAAGAGTGGATGTGGCACCAGGTGTGCTTGCAAGAAGGCCAGGTGGAAGTGTACAGAACTGTGTAGCTGCAACTGTGCAGTTTAACATATAGCGTCGAGCGGGGTGAGTTGGGACAGTTCGGGACAGGGGGTGAGTTGGGACAGTAGGCATTGCAATGCTAAATGCCAAGATATTTCCATTTTATGGTGCCCATTTAATAGCCCTGCCCTTACTCTACAAATGTTGTTAATACAAGTTTTCTACAGAACCACGAATAATGCATGAAAATTGTGCAAATATGAAAGGGTAGCATTTTGACCTTTGTAGAATTTCATTTTTTAAAATGCACATATTTTGCCAATTTTCCTCTCCCACATTCAGTTATAGAGCTAGCTAAAGGTCTACTTTTTGGTGGGTGAAATCTTCAATTGTTATAGTTTCGTTGATTTTTCTTAAACATGGTTTTCTTGAACATGGTTTTTGTGTTAAAATATTCACGATTTTCACTGTATATGTTGTACGAAGTGTGATTTCTGCAGTAAACATACTTCTGATCAGCTTAAAAGTTGTTTTATTGATCTGATCATGCCAAAAAACATATAGTTTGATGCCAAACATGCCAAGGGAATTCTCTATTGAAACTTATATCAGAAATTCCATTTTGTCTATGGCGGCCATCTTGAAATCCAATATGGCGGCCAAGTAATGGTCTCTGAAGGTGGTTCCGGGGATATTTTTAATTGTTGGTCCAAAATATACAAGTAGGGAAAGTTTGGTGCTTTTGTCCGGATTGTCCACTTCAACTTGTTTAGCTGCCCTACTACTAGTAAAAAATCAACTTGCTTTCTTAGCAAAAATAGCACAACCTCAAACTTTTGAATCTCAAAATACACTAAAATTTATTTTTAGAATTATGATGAAAATTATATGTATTTTTCACAAGGTTTCGTACAGTTTCTTTTCTTTTGTCTATAATAATAATGAAATAATATTTGTCTGGAAAAAGAAAACGAAAAAAATACATACTGAACGATATTTGACAACCGCGCACTTGGCTTCGCGACCTTGGCTTGGATTCACCAAAAAAATGCCGCCCCCAAAAACATGCCGCCCGGGGCGGACCGCCCCTACCGCCCCCCCCCCCTAGGTCCGCCACTGAGTCAAGGTTATTTGAGGTTAAAGTTTGGCCTTGAAATATGATAATGCCACAGATGACATCACTGTATTTGCTTTATTTCAGTGACAATTTCTACAATCTAGCTAACTGCTAAGTACTTAACATCTTTTCTGCAGATAAAACCAGATCATAATGCTTAAATGACATAACCCACATTATATGGATATGGATATTCGGATATAAACCACAATTTATGCTGAAGTGCAGGGCACATGCATTCTATGGAAGGTTGCAAAGCTACAAGATATGACCTCGTAAGCAAAACAAAGCTCACACCTAGCCGGGAGATTGGCATTGACAACTTTGATGCAGTTATTCACATTAGGTAACCATTTATTGGGGGGCAAATATCAAAAGACATGGTTGTGTCAGGATCGTCAGGATCATCAGTCTGCTCTTCGTTTGCGTTTTGGGTCAATGGATTGTTGCAATCCAAGCCGCTGCCACATGCACAGAACATTGTGCAAGGGATTCCGCGTCCAATGCAGCCGCAGCGACTACTCCTGCATGCTGATTGTGATTCACACCCACATCTGATTAGCTTCAGAACTTTATCTGGTGCTAAGCACACTCCTTCACCAACTGTTTTTGGGATGACAACTCTGTTTGTTTCGTCTCTCTCCCACCCATAATGCACAGGATCAAGTGGTGGTGGGTCACACTTTAGTGCATCGAGCCAGTTCGCCACAGTGTAGTGGGCTCTGAGCACATTTTGATGGAAAGTTTCAGTTGTTGGTGGTAGAGAACATAGTTTGGGTGCAGCATTTCCCGACTTCCCTGTCTTCTGAGCCCGTACTCGCTGACGACACTCAGTAAGAGATGAGGATTTCTTATCCCCATAGCATACAACAATGAACGCTGTTGCCTCTTTCTCGATATGGTCGAAGCATGCATCAAGGGACCCCAGTTTGTCTAGCTTCCGACCCTTCTTGGCTGTGGCAATGGCAGTGGCTTTGTCGATGCCATGTATTGCTGCAGCTGTGTCACAACCACTCAAAGCAATGAAGGGGCGGTCTTCAGGTTCAACCCTTGACTTATTCTGGCAAGCTCTCTCAACCTCAACATGAAAGGTAGACATACAATCTTTATGGTATCGGGCTTCTTCAGCCGGTAAATCTCCTTTCATGCCCAACAACCTACTCAGTACAACTTCTCCCTGCTCATTATTTTTCAGTTTACACTTTTCTATCAACACATCTTTGTAATTTGTTTTTTATCACCAAGCTTATCGGTCATAAACCTAGATGCTGGAATGCGGTATTGCACCGGAACTTTAATGTCATATTTTTCGGGTAATATACACTCATTGATTTTCAAACAAAAGAGACAGCGTTTTTTAGGGTCATATACTGGGTCTTCACTGAGAACAGCACTACGTAGTCTTTTTGGCTCCACTGTAGGGGTATCACATTCTCTCTTTTTCATGAATGCTGATAAATTCCGCTTGGACACATAAGTGGAAACACAGTTCTTGTGACAACAAAGGATTTTTGCTCCATCTTCCAAGAGAGGCTCTAGTCTCGCTCGAACATCTGGCTGCTCTCTATGATTTTCTGAATCCTCCCACAATTTGAAAGACCTTTCTGACCTCCAGGACGGCTACGCAGGAAATCCTTGAAGAAACATTCGTCTGCAGCTTTTGTAGAACCTGAAAAATAAGAATTTTGTTTACCTATTCTTCAGAGTACAAATCGCATTGAAATAATTTATCCTCAGCAAATGAAAACTAAACAATGCTCACCTGGTATATTCTCCATATTCAGCAGTCAAAAAACAATTTTGGAATCAGCACAACCAAGACGTCATCAAACCACCAGGTGGGCAGCACCATCAGCAATAATCTCAACAACCTGAAAAAAATAAGAGGAATAATAATTAGACATATTGGAATTCACCTTACCATGGGGAAAATAATCCCTGATTTAATTT
Source organism: Bathynomus jamesi (assembly GCA_023014485.1). Lineage (NCBI taxonomy): Eukaryota > Metazoa > Arthropoda > Malacostraca > Isopoda > Cirolanidae > Bathynomus > Bathynomus jamesi. Next base: position 160,276 of record JAJOZX010007364.1, on the reverse strand, counting down.
TAAACCCTATAGAACTATTCACTCTCGCCCAAAACCATAAAAACGACAGTAAGATCACCAAAATATCTCCACGACTGCCCGGGATATGGGATATTCCTTATTTCCGGGGGCGTTTGACCTCCAATGACCTTGAGTATTGACGAATGTGAATCAAAACGACTCCCAAAGTATCTGCAACCCCTCCAGATCGACTCATCATCCTAAAAACCCCTAGAAATGACACCAAGATCATCAAAATCCATCAAGTATTAACCAGGATATGGGATTTTTCAGTTTCGCCGGCCATATTGAAAAAGCCAAGCGGGGGTCAGATGTACACCCGATGGATTCTTGAATGGGGTGGTATAAGCTATCAAAATATGTAAAAATTTTCTTTATAACAAACAATGCAAGGTTCCAGTAAAAGCAGGGTCTGTGCTACCGGACTATTATACGAGTATACAGTAAATATTAAGGAATATTTTTAGAAAATGAAAGAAATCACCAATTATATTTGGCAAAAAATAGAAAGCAAATAAATTTTTTATCCAAACTCGCGTTTGGCGATTTTGGTTCTTATGTAAAAATGAATATTTGAATATAAAGATTATATAAATATAAGTATATAAGAATATACACGATTATATAAAGATTATATAGGACTTATTCATTGTTCATTTTTACACACACACACACACACACACACACACACACACACACATATATATATATATATATATATGCAATAAAATCACAGAACAACACGTGATCTTTTTAATAAGTAAAGAACCACAGGGAAAGGAAAAGGAAACACGAAATACGAGCGCTTTCGTGATATATTCACATCTTCTTGTCCCTGAAGTTGTGAATATATCACGAAAGCGCTTGGATTTCGTGTTTCCTTTTCCTTTCCCTGTGGTTCTTTGCTTATATATGCGCCTCGGTGGTGTAGTGATTAGCGTCGCTGACAACGAATCCATCGGCCCCGAGTTCGAGACCCGGTGAATGCCGCCGGCGCGCAGCAAAACCTAGCTGTTCATCCTTCTACACAATAAAGAAAGTGGTTGGTAGGTAAATGGGTACCATGGGTGGCCTAGACGCTGCGCTGCTGGTGGGGCGTGGTTCGGATTCCACGTTAAACTGTAGGTCTAAGGTGGAGTGGAAAGCTTGACCTTCGTCTGAATGAACAATTCGGGCGGAAGCTAACCAAAGATTATACCCAAGGTATATATATATATATATATATTAAGATAAACTCCCGTCTTCAGACAACGAAAAATAAAATTACCATAAGATTTTTCAAGTTTTGTTATAATGTTATAATGTTTCAGACCAACAAAGACCCTAGGATCCACTCATGGCTGGCCTACCTAACTGTGTTCGTAATTGTGTATTGTGTATGGGAAATGAGGAGTAAGAGTTGTAAAAATCAATCAAAATTTTTTATTTTTTACAAAATTTAGTGAATTTTTATTGATAAAAATCTGAAAAATTTGGCATCATACAAAATCTAGTGTAATTAATTATCTTACATTCCCATTTAGCTGAAAGATGGATAGCGTTTGCTTCGGTTGTGTTTCTTCATTGTGCCAAACGATATCGTATCATGTGACTCTATTCAATGTACGACGATCACAGAGAGGGAGTTCAAGGTTGTTTGAACAGGGTTACCTAGGTAAGGTTAGGTTAGGTTAATCCATGTTTTTAGTAGTTTCTGGTGTATTTTATTAAAATCTGATATTCCCTTCTTGCGTAAATAGATCAAACTGTGCGTCAGTATTAACTTTAATTGATTGATACAGTTTTTTGCCATAACTTGATTTTGAGGCACTTCCCTGACCTGAGATCATCTAAAAAGTATTCCTGATGTAAAAACGAATCCATCAACGTATAATTTATGGAGAATGAAGAGACGGGAGTTATATATATGTAATACGCCTCTCCCCGAGTTCAGGCAAAGTCAGGATGTTACTCGAGAGAGGGTATTACTTTAGCACTCCTGGATGCAGAAATAGTTCACTCTTCGTATTCCCACAATCGCGGAGTCATGTGTGGGTCCGTGATTTTCTTTTCCAGTTATCAAAGTCCAAGGAGTAGAAAGTAAACACAACGGCTTACACGATTTTTAATTTGAATTTAGGCGAGATAAACTTAATCAGTTATAGTGAATCAAATGTTTCTTTTACACAGAACAGAGAGTTAATAATAATAATAAAAGTTTCATAAATATAACTTTAGTTACTTCTTCATTGTAAGATATTAAATAAGCCAGAGACCCCCCTAAGACACCCTTGTCCGTTCTGAGTCTCCAAGCTTGTATGAGTCAATTGCTAAGCTACTATCCTTTTTCCCTATACAGTCAGACTCCAATGGAAAATCCATTAATCTTCCAATTTCCAAAAGCAATTCCCGTTAACGGACTGAAAACCCGCCATTTCAGCCCGGAGACCTTTCTCCTCGGAATCTGCCTTAAGGGCGCTGATCCCCTTCTTATATAGTCAAAGGAACGAAACCTGGCTACGCCACCACGCAAGCGGTTGACGTCACCTGAGAACGTTGTAGAGCCGAGCTTCTCAACAACTGTTTTTCCCAAGTGAAACCAAAGAAACCGTCTGCGTCACTGCATGTGAATTCCGTTCGGAAGGAAATGAGTCATACATAGCTTGGGAATTATTGAGTGAATGAAATTACATAAACATAATGGTCATCAGGGCGCGGCTTTACTTCGATCATAAATTAAGTACCAGAATCAAATAAGAGTTTTGACTGGTCTGGGATAATCAAAAATTACTGTGAAGTTGGAACAAAATTTCTAACATTTCCAATCACATTATATATTCAACACAAAATTCCTGTTAAATCAAAACTTATGACTAAAACAAAATACGATAACTACAACACTCATTTTAACAATTAAACACAAACATACTCGTTTTAGATAATGGAAAAATTATATTATCATTGAACAGACATGTAAAAATTTTGTGACAGACAAAATGCAGTCTTTAAAATAGTGAAACTGGGTTACTCTCATTCAAAAATTAATAAATATCAAACCCCAAAGGACTGTGGAACACTTTACTAAACGATTTAGTCAATACAAAAGAAGAGACCACTCGCAAATCCCTCATTCTCCCTCACACAAGACAAAAGTTTTTACAGTGATGCCAACTTATTAAATTCATTCGTTTAGCATCAGTGCAATAGCCACCATTTCAAATACTAACTGCGTGTCACTAACCAACAATATCTACCCTAATCCACACACAACTCGTTCTTCTTTCATGCAATCTCATCAAGCGACACGACACTTCAATAGCAATAAAAATAATTAAAAGATAAAATATTAAGTAACCATTCGTTAAACTGATGAAGAAATTAGTAACTCAAGGTATTCTTTCTATCTATTTATCTGTGGAAAAATTTGCATTAAATAATTTCATGCCGGAAAAGTCACAGTAAATAATTTCATACCGAAGATTTTAAAAAGAAATTATTATGGCAGCGAAAGCTTAATATTTACTTCAAGTTCACGAGGAACTTAGATTTTAAATGCAGCTTCACATATTTTGACACAATGGGGTTCGGATGTGAAGCTTAAGATTTTCATGGCTGCATTCTTTTCTATAGTTTTATTGACTGAATAATGTTAAAAATCAAAACCTCTTTTAATTCTCCGAAACGAGATACTTGTTTTAAAGACTTTGGTATAATATTTCCCGAGTCAAAATTAATTTCCACTCATTTAGGGTAGAATACCCATAAAATAATTTTCTGCAGACTGGGTATAAAAAATGAAAAAAATATGGAACGACAATGAAATGAAACTTTTTTTATTCTTTTTGTCCAGGCTGGAATCAAGTTTGTGACGTCAATGATGCAAAATTTCGAGGGCAGCATCCCGTTTTCTTAACTTAAATTTATGTTTTAACGGAAACTAAAAGATCTATGAATTATCACTATAACATACCAATTTAAAATTTTGTTATGAAATTATTTTATTTAATTTCAGGAATTCCATAAATTTATTAATTTTAATTGTATCACGTTAATACTGACATGATTTTGTATCATAGAATACATATAAAGCTGTTATTAAAAAAGATTAAAAATTTTATACTGAAGAGGGAATGGTACTGTCGAAAATGCATTGAGTAAATATTTATTTCAAAATGGCCTTTATTATTAACATGTGCACTCACTCACACACACACACACACACACACACACACACAGTGAGAGAATCATTGGGCCGCTTATTTCAAAGTAGTTACAGTGTCCACTCGAAGTTAGTCAATAAACTCCAAAGTTTGACGGCTTTGGTATTTTTGTAAATTTATGGTCTCAATAACTCTTCCTCTTCTTCTTCCGCAGCTTATTATCCCATCTTTACATGGGGTCGCTGTTTTTGGTTAGTCTTCTCCACTCTCCTCTGTCGTATACCACGTCCTCCTCCAAGTCCTTCTCCCTGATGTCCGCCACCACACAGTCCCTCCATTTCGTCTTCGGTCTTCCTCTTCTTCTCCGTCCCGGCAACTCCATCTCCAGCACTCTGCGCCCCACATACTCCTCCTCTCTTCTCCTGACGTGTCTATACCACCTCAGCCTGGCCTCCTGCACCTTCTTAGATGCTTCCGCCACCTTCACTGTTCCCCTTATATGCTCATTTCTGACCCTATCCCTCCTCGTCACCCCACACATCCATCTCAACATCTTCATTTCAGCCACATCGATTTTTCTTTCATTGCTCTTCTTCATTGGCACAGTCTCCATTCCATACAACATTGCCGGCCTCACCACTGTTTTGAATACCTTTCCCTTCAGTTTCACTGGGACCCTCTTATCACAGAGCACCCCTGATACGTCCCTCCAGTTCTTCCACCCCGACTGTATTCTACAGTTTATCTCTCTCTCTGCTCCCCCCTCTGCATCCACTGTTGACCCCAAGTATTTAAAATACTCCACCGTCTTAACACGCTCTCCACTCAATGTCACTTCCCCTCGGTCCTGCTGCACATCACATCTTATATATTCGGTCTTCTTTCGGCTAATTCTCATCCCCCTACTTTCCAACGCCTCTCTCCAATTTTCCAACTGCTGCTCCACCTCCTCTTTCGTCTCCCCACTCAACACAACATCGTCTGCATACATCATGCACCACGGCGCCTCCCCTCTAATCCTGTCCGTCAACACATCGAATACCACATTGAAAAGGAAGGGGCTCAAAGCTGATCCTTGATGCAGACCAACTTCCACCCCAAAGCTCTCTGACACACCCACACTACTCCTCACCTTGGTTGTTACTCCCCTGTACATCCCCTTGATCAGTTTAACATACTTCTCCGGTACCATCTTTTCCCTTAAGCAACTCCAAACTTCCTGCCGTGGTATCCTATCATATGCCTTCTCCAAGTCAATAAAAACCATGTGCAACGCCTTCTGCCCCTCTCTGTACCTCTCTGCACCTCTCTGCCAACTGTTTCAATGCAAAAACTGCATCTGTCGTTCTCCTTCCCGGCATAAATCCAAACTGTTCCACTGACACTTCCGCTTCGTCTCTCAACCTACTCTCCACTATTCGCTCCCATATCTTCATTGTATGTGATATTAGCTTGATCCCTCTATAATTCGTGCAATTTTGTACATCTCCCTTCTCTTTGAATAAAGGCACTATGATGCTGGTCAGCCACTCATCCGGAATCACCTCCTGGTCAAACAACTTCTGCATTAGATCCCACACCAGATCCACCCCCTCACCTCCCAGTGCCTTCCATGCCTCGGCTGGTATCTCGTCTGGGCCAGTCGCTTTGTTATTTTTCATCCTATTCAGAGCACGACTCACTTCCATCCTCCCCACTTGTTCTGTCATAGCTACATTTGGTAATCCATCCTCATAGAAAGATCTTGGGTTTTCTTTATTTAATAATTCCTCAAAATATTCCTTCCATCTATCCTTTCTCTCTTCATCTCTTTGCAGCACCGCCCCCTCCCTTCCCTTAATTTGTTTTACCTGTGTAAAGTCTTTTGTCGCTCTATTTCTGCTCTTAGCCAATCTGTATATCTTCTTTTGTCCTTCACGATCCTCTAAATCCTCATACATCTGCCGATATGCCTCCGCCTTTGCTCTCGCCACTGCTCTCTTTGCCTGTTTCTTTGCTTCTTTATATACCACCTTACACTCTTCACTCCTCGATTCTTCCCATAACTTCTTAGTTTCTCTCTTACTTCGTAGTGCTCTTTGGATCTCATCACTCCACCACCATCCTTCCTTATCTTCCCACACTTTACCTGATGTTTCCCCCAATATGTCTCTACCTGCCGTTCTCATGACATTCGCATTATGTACCCACCAATCCTGTACATTCAGTTCATCAACATGGATTTCACTCAACACTCTCTAAATTCCCGTTTCTTCCCCTCCTCTCTCAGTTTTACCACCTAATTCTCCTCACTGTTGTTCCTCGGGTCTTTCTTCCTCTTTTCAACATCACATCCATGACTACCAACCGTGTTGTGGCGTCACATGGTCTCCTGGAATAACTTTGCAGTCCCTCACCTCGGCCAATTGCACCCTCCTATACAGTATGAAATCAATTTGCGATGTTCTGCCTCCACTCTTGTACGTAATAACATGCTCCTCTCTCTTTCTGAAAAACGTATTTACAATCGCTAGATCAAACGATACAGCCATATCCAACACTCTCATCGTCCACGTTTGCCTCTCCATAGCCATGACCACCGTGCACTCTGACCACTCCATCGTTATGATCACCAACGTGTCCATTCATGTCCCCGCCCAACACCACTCGTTCGTCCTCGGCAACACACTCCATTTCTTCCTCCAATAACCTCCAGAATGCTTCCTTAACGTCGTCCGGACATCCACTTTGGGGCGCGTATGCACTGATTATATTGAGTACATGTTCCCCATAATTCATTCTCAAAGTCACCAGTCTATCTCCTCTTCGCTTTACTTCCACTATGCTATCCTTCAATTCCTTCGCCAATACAATACCCACACCATTCCTTCCCTCAACCGACGTCCCACTGTAGAACAATTTATATCCCTCACTGAGTTCTCTTAATTTGTTCCCCTTCCAGCGTGTTTCTTGTACACACAACACCCCAACTCTCCTCTTCTTCATCAACTCCACAATCTCTCTTCCTCTGCCAGTCATGCTTCCAACATTCAGCGTCGCAATTCTCAGGTCCACCCGAGCTCGCTTCGTTAGCCGCACCCGCTCTTGGTGCGGTAGCCCTCGCCTCACCACAGAGGTCGGGCGAGGTCTCTGTACGTCGCCTACGGGGTACGCCCTAGCCGTCATCGCATTTTCGTGTTGAAGACTCATCATTGTGGTTTTGGCTTGGTTTTTTTTTGCGGCCGGATGCCCTTCCTGACACCAACCCTCCCCTTTTATCCGGACTTGGGGCCGGCCGGAGAGTAGGCTGACTATCCTACCCTCCGGGTGGGGTCGGCTAATCATTAAATGACTATTTTTATCTTCTCTCCTCAAAGCTCTCTTCATCTCTTCCATTCTCACAGTTATTCTAGCCTCTCTATCGCCCCCTCTTCTCAATAACTCTTCCTCGACTTCACCAAAGTGTATGAAATTTTGTACAAGTGTGGTCTGATGTAGACGACAAGAAAGAATGAAATGAGAAAATTCCACAGTGGAAGAAAACTAAAATGTCGAAAGATTGCGTTCGTCTACTAAAGCATAGACTCTCAACTGTTTTTACTCGGCTTTCACCCTATCACACTTCTGGCTAATAATATCCCCTCCAGCCCCAACAGACTAAAAAGATACACATTTTAGGATTGGTGGTTTATTTTAGGCTATAAATAATAGAAATACACAGTAAAATGATTTCGGGTAAGTTTCTGAAGAACAAAGTGAATTTTATTATTATTTTTATTATTATTATTATTAATAATAATAATAATTATTATTATATGTTAATTTATTATTTTATTAAATAATACTTTCAAGTTCCTTTCCCCCCCTTGGAAATCGTTAAATTCCCCCTAGGTTGGGAACCCATGGTTTAAAGCAGGGGTTGTTCAACTGGCAGCCCTCAGCAGATTTGTTTGCGGCCCCCGGTTAAGACTTAAGTCTCTAAAATATTCTTCAGACTTTTGCCCCAAGAACGGTATCCTTTGGATTAAGGATGCGCTCTCTCTTTGGAAGTATTCACTCGCTTGAGAACGTCTTTTTCTACATGAAATTTACAAAGTCTCGTTATCGTTCTTCCATAACAAATGAATCACTCTCACACTCGTTGAGACTCGCTACAACCGACATAAATGTGGATATACCCAACTTGGTAAAAGAGATAGATCGTCTTCAGTGGTCTCACTAATTATGATTCAATAAATCTTGTGAAAGTAGAAATGTGACGTTAATAAAGATGGAAGATATCGTGAAATCGTTTTTAGTTTATTTTTCAACCGCACGATCTTTAATTTATATTAATTTTTAGAGTATGCCCCCCCCCCCCCCGGCAGATACCTCAGGAGCAATGTGGCCCCCTTGAGGTTAGAAGTCAGACAGCTTTGGTCTAAAGCAACCAAACTAGGCCAAAACTAGGCCGAACTAGGCAAAATTAGGCCAAATACCAATTAGTAGAACTTAACGAGCGCTCCCCATTAATTCTCTTCACTCATTAAATTTTTATAAAATGGACACCAAACAAAAGCTTTGGAACCCAATACACTAACAGTGAAAAGGACTTACTTGTCACGATTTTGGAATGAAGAGAGACCACAGTCCTAGCGATCAAATATTTGCGTGAGTTGCTTCTTCCGAGAGTTTTACTCAAACTCGCCTCATTCGATGGGGAATGTGAAGCAGATTATAGTAATTAATCGTTGTTGACATAATTCTATATTCGATTTGCAATTTAATAATTTTCATTCTTTCATTCTTAACCTTTTACGGACGATTGGTACAAATTGGTAACATTTCAATTACACGCATTCTTAACCTAACTCCTTTAAAAAAAAAAATCTGCCGTTAAAGGGTTAACTATTCCAAAAAAAAAAAAAAAAAAAATCAAATCAGTAAGCCCAAATCTAATTTTTTTTTCTTAAAACACGAATCTCGATCGAAAATTGGAAAATGGCAAAAGAGAATTCAATGACTGTATTAAAATATAATTTATTCTTTGAAATTAATAATAACAAATAAATATAACTATATAATGCTCATATTATACAATAAATTAATGTGTTTGCACGCAATTAACTCAGAGAGAGAGAGAGAGAGAGAGAGAGAGAGAGAGAGAGAGAGAGAGTCAAACGAGTACAAGTAATTAAAACATTTTATTGTGGCAGTAATTATTTCTTTGGAAGCCAGATTTCATTTCTTTCTTGTGGTTTTCCCCGTGATGACCTTGACGTGGGAACTAACAATTAAATATATTGACAGATGTAAGCTTCAGCTTCGTCATCAGCAGTCAAAAATTCGTATTTGAGCTCCGTAATTAATCCGTCAGGCACCGCCCACGCAAACTGCTTCGTTTCATCGTCATAACCTGACACTTGTACAACTTCTGGGTAGTTGTGGTGAGCTGAAATCGAATAGGAAAAATGTCATCACTTTATATACATTCGGCGTTTAGTTCGCCACTATTCTTATGAACGTTACTTTCAAAATTACGTTCTAAATTATAATAAAATCGTTATTGGATAATTAATTGCGAGACTTTGTACGAAACGATTACTTACGTAATCCACTCAACCAGTTCAAAGGTCCATTCACAGACTGCGAAGTTAATCCAACCCAAAATTTGGAAGCTCCTGTCACACTGTCTTTCTCAAAGTTTGTTCTTTTTCCGAGCCAAGTGGAATCTTGGGCGTTATCCACAGTGAAAAGGGAAGCGCCTGAAAGATGCTGCAAACAAAAAAAATCATATTACAATTTTGTTCACTCATTTACAGTATGTTACTCAAAAGTGTTTAAAATGCGAAGGAAAACGAAAAACAGGCAACTGTCAAACACTGTTCACTGTTCCCAGAAAAAAAAATCCTGAAATCCTGTCCCATAATGTTAACGGACATGATAGGAAATTAATATCTATTGAGGGTATGAACTACTAAATTATTTACCGATTTGCAGGCATTGAGAGCTCCATGCCAAGTGCCATACCCATTAACGACGACGGCGTATTTTCCATTTCCAACATTTTCATACCCATATCTGTTTAGGGCATCTGTTCGTGGAAATGAAATGGAAATTAAGACTTATTAATGAAAGTAAATTGAGATAATATTTGATGCTGACAGCTATGTATCAAAGTATTAAAGATTCGTGTCTTTGTTCATGAAGTAACCGTATATGACCCATTTGTTACAGTTAAACTTGTACCCACCTGTGACTGGGTAGGGGCCTTGCTGTGGTAGTCCTTGTGTTCTCAATACCAGAATTCCAAGTATTGAAAGGACTGCGAAGAAAGCAAAATTCATGGTTTCTTTTCTAAGTTTTCGAATGAACAAGTTTAAACCTGTTTTGGAGAAAAAGGAAATATTTAATATTTACAAACAACTATATATAAAATCCTCCATTTTTAATATTTATATCTAAATTGTGAAATTCATCCTATATATATATATATTATATATATAATATATAATATATACACCTGGCAATGATCACTGAACAAAGGAATGAATATAAGAGACTAACCTCTTTGCTGTCAAAGCACAAGTGAAGAGTGAGGAACCCGCATTGCGGTTTTATACCATTTTCGAGTAAGTAAAACTTGTTCCGACAAGTTTTTGCGAATGCGCTTAGAGGAATTTTTTTTTTTTACCCATCCATTCTGGAAAGTGCGAGAATTTACTGGGATTGAATTTAATTTCCCCAAAGCACATATATATATATATATATATATATATATATATATATATATATATATATATATGTGTGTGTGTGTGTGTGTGTGTGTGAGAGAAAGAGAGTTATAAAGCCACCAAAAACAATTAGTTTTATTTGGGTTATTAGACGTCAGTGTAAAAAATTGACGCGACTTATTGTCTAAGCCCTATAAGAATACAAATACAAAAAGAGTTAAAATTTTATAATTCCCCATCTTCCTCCCACGGGGGGATGGGGGGGGGGGGGGGGGCAGAGCATTTTTTAACCTAGTGAGTGGGCGACATGAATGTCACCCAGTGTAGAAAATTTGTCGTCCATTAAATGAAATTTTAGGGTACTGGGAGACAAGGAATTTTAAAAATTTGTAAAAATAGAATTGTCTTTAGAGTTGTCTTGGGAGCATTGTCTTGGAAGCCATATAAATACATATAATACACGCGCATATCCACAATTAGAACTGTTTATCCTAAATGTAAATATGAAATTTACATTGAACATTTATATATAGATAATGCTAGTGTTAGTTCAGACCACACGGGGATGGTCGCCTGATTAGAGAACATCCGGCTCCATAGTATCCTTAATCGAGGGGTGTGGACCGGTTCGTTCCGGTTCGCCCGAACCGGTTGTTAAATTTTGATTGGATCACCGAACCGTTTGTTTGTTTTTAACAAATATTTAACAGTCACTAGAAATTTATTTATATCTAAATTTTTTTTAATTTTTTCAGGATTTTATAGAAAAATATAGGTAGTATCACAAGCAGTGGTCGTTTCAATATTTATTTATTTTTTGATGAAAAATTAGTTTATTTTTAGATAATTATGTCATTAGTGAGTATAAAGAATTTGTTAAATAATTTCTGCCAACAATGTTACAAAATGCTGTTTGGAAAGTTAAATGCGTTGGCTTCCGGGGCTCTGCCCCGGACCCCGCTGGGAGAGCTACCGCTCACCCCCAGACCCCCCCCTAGCTTAATGACGCGCCATTGGCGCTCGCCGATTTACACCCTTATCTGTGTCAGAACCGGTTGTTAAGAAATTGGCAGCACACCCTACCTTAATCCCCACCCCCACTTCCCGATCTGCCTTTGTCGCCCAGTGGGAAAAGTTTAAAAAATGCTTTGGCGGGAGGGGAGGATTAACTGCCGATTTTCATGGAAAAACACCCTGGATATGAGTTTAAAACAAAGAAAATTGTGGAACACATTCAAGCTTCACTTTCCATAGCAACACGAGGAAAATTCTGGGATCGCCAGTCAGGTATAAGATTCCCCAAACTATTAATACTTGTTCGCAAATATCTCACCACGCCACCCACAAGTGTACGAAGTGAACGGCTGTTCAATTCTCCGAAAAATGTAATCATCAACCAAGGTATTCGTTTAGCTCCTGATGCTGCTGAACGACTAATTTTTCTACACGATAATCTACTTGCCTTAAATTTCAATTGTTAGGTTTTGTTTTTGCGGTAATTATTATTGCTGCCTGTTCATTTTTTTTGGAAGGTTATTACTTATTATTTGTTAGTATCATTATACCAAGTTGAATTTGTTTGTAATTATTCTTTGAAATAAAAAAACATACATTTTATGTTCCATTTCCTAAATCACATTATTTACCCTAATAATTATCAAATATTCGGTTAAAAACATATAAAAACTATTCGGCTGAATACCGAATACCGATGAACCACGCACTGTAAAATCCTACTCTAGCTACGTGTTCAGAGTAGGATTGTCATATTATGTTCAGGTTATACGGGATGTCCCGTATTTTATGTGTTCAAGTTATGTGGGATGTCCCATATTTTACGTGTTCAGGTTATACGGGATGTCCCGTATTTTATGTGTTCAGGCATCGTTCCCGTGTAAGGGAAAATACTGCACGATGACAGTAGTGACAATTTTTTTAAGTAAAGAAGTGCATGTATTTAACTGTAGACTCGTCGAGTGTGCACAAATTGAGTGTTCGCTAAAGTTTCACTGTCGAACCCGGAACTGTCTCTTATTTCGATATTTAAAACGTGACAGCCCTAGCCGAGAGTTATTTTCCTCGTTCATTTGCTCCGGACTATGTACTGTACAGCACGAGCCCCAAATTGGTAGATGAACTATACTGAAAAATAATTCAGTACCCCTGGACTCTAGGTAGTAGTATAGGTTAATATACACTTGACCCAAAGTCACATACGCAGTTGACTCCATTATTAGATCATGCCAATGGTGGCGAAATAGGACTAGGTTTAATTTTTACCCAAATCGAATTACTTTCATAAGGTTATATTTATTTTAAAAAATTTGTAATTCAGTTTAAAAGTTATGTGATGTATATTGGCTACCGTGACTCCCAGTTAACTTCTCAATGCAGGCGAGTTAAACCAAGGCTAGCAACCGTAACTTTTATATATAACGTTTGTTATAACTTATTTATTTGCCAGTTCGTAGTATTAAACTGTGAATGAAAATTGTTTAATAGTTTTCAACGTACAGCAGGATTGGTGAATCATAATGTTTGATCCGTGTTGTTCGACAAGATAATTTTAAAGTTCCAGTCAGCAGCTTGTTAATGCATTTACTGTATATAGTGTAGCGATTCTCAACCTTTCAGTGTGGAATCTATTTTCACAGTCTTTCCAAATCCGCAAGATTTTAATATAACTTGGTTTAATCAAAAGAAAAATATACTTTTATCGTAATTAAAATTTAAAACGAATATACTTAAAACTGATAATTAATTACATTTTCAATTAATTTACATTTGTTTATACGAATTAATGTTTTTGAAAGAAAATACAATTTTTACGTCTATATGTTCCGGCTACCACATGAAAATTGCTCATGAACCATACTTTGGGTTGCGACTCTTTGGCTGACAACTGCTTATCTGTGAGTGTAAATCTCATATCACAAGAACACTATGTATCGCATATAAACGCGATCCAGTTCGTTTTCGTACTGGTATTTTAACCGTTTCACTCCTTCGCGTAGAATATATATTTACTGTGGTTTTTTTTATGACAGTACCAGGTGGTACATCTAAAGAGTGAAGTTAATAATGTTAATAATTAAGGGTGACGCTAATACTGTTAATAATTAATTAAGAGCGAAGTTAATAATGTTAATAATTAAGAGTGAAGCTAATAATGTTCCTGTAAGAAAATTGTGAGCAGTTAACGCCCATGGACAAGTCAAAGAACAAAGTTTGCGTTGAAGAGTGAAATTATTGGTTATAATAAAATGTTGGTTAACTGAAGAATATGAAATAAATTTAACATAAAAAGTTGCAATTACCACAAAACTACTTTGTCTAAATTTTGGATAATTTGCAATGAGGTTTTTACATATTTGCTTTATTGATAGAAACTTTATAAAAGATATTTAGACACGTAAAAGCTACACACTGCGAATTTCTACTTTAATCCCTTTCACGCTTCAGAACAATAATTTCCATCCTATGATATGAGGAGTAAATTGTATACCTGAAATAATCAATTAATGGGTGCTACTATACTGTAGTGTGATTCCTACTGGTGACTTCGATACTATAGGGTGACTCCTACCCGTTTTGGTTCGAAACTACAGTACTGTAGAGTGTGATTCCTATCCAAGGTATAAATGAAAATATAATAAATATAAAATGCTATTTATTATTCAATTTTATTTATTTAAAAAATAGTTTCGGTGCTACTATAGTATGTGGTCTACCTACGATTGGTTAGGTTTAGTCACGATATTTTCGTTAAAACTAACCAATCGTCAAGGGCGATGGACATTGGAATGTAAACAAGCAATTAGTAAACAAGGTAAGAAGCTATAATTAAAAGGTAGACCGCCGAACCGAGGTAGGAATCACGCTATAGTAGCACCAATTAATGTTATGAATTCTTAACCACTGAAACATTTTGGAATTTTTTTTAAAGAAATGAGGCAAACGTCTTAGAAAAATTATACTTTCAACAGATCCTAGATTCAATACGAATGATTTAAAATGAAAAAAATGAAAATGAAAAGGTTTATTGGCAGACTATGGTTTAAAAATATAGTTTAAAACTATAGTTTAAAAAGGAAAAAATAGAATAGAGGATTTAACCCTTTACTGCCCAAAAGGACAAATTTGTAACCTTTCAAATACACGCATTCATAACAACCCTACAAAATATTTGGGCAGTAAAGGGTTAAGAGTAGGCTGACCATACGTACCGTTTTGAACGGGACAGTACCGTTTGTTTTATATTTCCTGGCCGTCCCGTCGTTTTAATAAAAATGTCAATTTTGTCCCGTTTTTAATAAAAACTATAAATATACTTTAATATTGGTCAATCATAAATTATTATTCATAACCATCCCAATGTCCCGTTCTTGTCTCAAGGAAATATGATCAGCCTAGTTAAGAGTCTGTCACGATAAAGGAGTATTGGAGAACTGCGTAACACAACGTTTCTTTCTTTTACCAAAGGATGAAAATTACTGTATTGAAAGATAACTAAACCTGCGCGTAAATGATATCAATTACTATTAAAAGAAATAAATGTAAGATTGCTTTTAAAAAATATTGGAATTTGACTTGTGAAGTGAGTAACTTTGCTTTTAAAAAGGAGTACATCTAAAAGGCAATGAAAATATATCTAACTTCCAAATTGAATCGAGGCGATAGGAGTTTAGGCATAAATATTGAATCCGTGGTTAAATTATTTCTTATGCTGCGCTCGTATATAGTCAGTGGTCAAATTCAGAAAATGTAAATTTGTTCCTGTTTATGGCATCTTATGGCTGCTTATGGCAGTTAGGTCAATTGAATGCCAAGTTAGGTCAATTGAATGCCCGGTTAGGTCAACTGTACGCCTTTGACGATTGGTTAGGTTAAGTCATGATATTTTCGTTAGTTTTAACGAAAATATCACGACTTAACCTAACCAATCATCGAGGGCGTAGAGTTGACCTAACCAGCCATTCAATTGACCTAACCAGGCATTCACTTAACCGGGGCCACAATTTGTTTGTTTTATTTAGTGAATATTACAATCTTAGCTTTAAACAGTAATGGCTGGTCGTCCTGCTGCTGCTCCTACCTTCATGAATTCTTGTGGCGCCGCATAATTAAGGAAAATGGCAAAAGCTATTTTAACAAAACTTCTTGGATCTTATTCTACAGAAATATCGCGTTTAAAAACTTGTCAGACTTGTATTTTATACTTTGCATGTTTTAAATAAATATAACCACGCCGTTGTCCTCAATAATAATTTAACCACGGATTCTATACTTAGGCCAGAGTTTATTCAACTCTCCAAAATTTACAGTAAATACGGAAGCCTCATTGGTACGTTCACCGTGTGTATATACTTAGTAATAATGCAGCGAGCTGCTCGTACCCTGAATGGGTGTATGGGATAAGCGATACTTTGTGAAACAGTGAAACCTTTGGATTACTTCCTGTTTAACCCATTCATAGACTATCCTAAGCTAGTCTTAGAAATGAGGAAGGGGAGGCAGTGATGATCCTGCTGTACGTAATGGATTTCTCTCGACCTAGTTTTCCTTTTGAAGGTCTTATTTTACCCGATTAGTGGCATTACCGTCCGATTGAACGCCCTCTGGTGGACGATGGAAGTAACAACCAACCAATTTTCCCTCTGAAACTTATTTTATGGCCAATCTCTGATATATATATATATATATATATATATATATATATATTAAGTCTTGTTTATCTCTTCTAAATATTTGAAAAAAAAATACGAAAAGAGCGTCCCATGGCTCATCCGGTTAGAGTGTCGCTCGGCAATGCTCAAACTCCTCTGAATCGTGGGTTTGAGCCCCAGTGATGCTTCGGGCTGAACGGTTCTTTTCTGTACCTTATGTCACGGCGAAGTGGCGACCCGGTCACCCCGACTTAATTGACGCTGGCTAAGGTAGCCCAGGGTCGAGCCCCTAACCCCCACTTCCTGGGGATATGGGACTTTGGGTGTTACTTTTACCTAACCAAAAAATATCTATCATCAAGTTCGATGAATGCGATATTTTTCAATGAATTCTACGAAACGAAATCAGTTTAAAACAAAGTGTTTTTAAAAGATTTTTAGTATATTTCCCGATTCAAAATTAACCTCTTCTCATTTAAGGAAGAATACCCACAGGGTATTCGTTTCTAGAATGGGTATAAAAATAACTTGCAAAATACTTACGCACAAATAAGGTAGGTGGCATTTAAAAATTACACCAGTTTAGAATCAAGTTCGTGACGTCATTCATGGACAAACTTGTATTTCAAGAACCGCGTTACATTTTCTTTATCTAAATTTAGATTTTAACGGAAACTAAAGAACGTATGAATTACAAACATGAAATACCAATTTCATTAAATTGTCGTATGAACGTATTTGCGTGTATACAACCACACACGCTAAAAAAAAAATTTGGTCACAACCATCCAACAGACATGGTTAAAAACTGGACAACCAAACGAAATGGAAAATTCAACCAAAATTAACCATGCGATGATGTTCTATCATGTTTATTTTAGTGATATAACAAATTTAAATGGTTGAATTAACCAAACATAATGGATTGGTCATAAAGACTTTTTGTACTTGCAAACAAGTACTTTCCTGGTATCATTCTATAGAATCAGCGCGATTCTCATCTTAATCTTGGCCCGAGAATGAGAAATCTGCGAGTAATAATAATCTCAAAGGAGGCAACCCTCAAACCAATCTATTTCCCATTTCATTCCATTCTCATTCTCATCCACATCTTTCCCACTTTGGGTCAGGTTATGCTAGGTTAGGTTAGGGTAATATTAGGTTAATTTCACTTAGGTTAGGAAATATTAACCCTTCTCTTTTGGCGCCTTCACCGCGAATGGGAGTAACACTTTTTCTCAAATGAGGGAACTCTTTTCTCAAATGTGGATTTCTCGTTTCGTGAATTCTTAATTGCGGACCGAGAATGGGAATAGGAATAACAGTGAATGGGACGTAATATATATATATATATATATATATAAAAGATTTAGGGGTTGTAATGACTGATGATGCGAAATTTGAAACACAAAATAAGATAGCAGTAAACAGCGCAAAGAGAATAACAGGTCAGATATTAAGAACCTTTAAACGAAGGGATAGGAATGTAATGATTCCTCTACTGAAAACCCTGATCATACCCAAATTGGAATACTGCTCGGTCCTAACATCCCCATATAAAAAAAAAGACATTAGACAGCTAGAAGGGATTCAGAGAAGCTTCACAGCCAAGATCAAGGGATGCAAAGAACTAAATTACTGGGAAAGGTTACGCGAACTAAACCTATATTCACTGGAAAGGAGAAGAGCCACACACACCATTATTTACACTTGGAAAATAATGGAGAAACTAGTCCCTAATCTTACTCCGAACCCTGTAACTCCCCAAACAACGGTGGAAAGTAGAAAAGGAAGACTGTGTCGTGTTCCCAAATTAAAGGCGAAAGAGGGAACATCCTTAACCCTGAAAGAAAGTAATTTTGTTGTGAGAGGACCAAAACTGTTTAATCAGCTGCCCGAAGACCTAAGGAACACGAGTGGTGTTGCGGTGGACATCTTCAAAAAAAGATTAGACGCCTGGCTCAGAACAATCCCCGATGAGCCGGGTGTACCTGGCTATGTGAGGTGGAGAGTACAAGAAACCAACTCACTACTTCACCAGGCCAACTCGAGAGGAGGGGCGACAAGCTTGACCTTCGTGAAATGAGGAATCATCGCGCGGAACCTTTGGAAGGTTGAAAGGGTGAAAGGTATATATATATATATATATAATTTTATCGAAAAGACCCAAACTCATCATCGTCTTAATTTCATATTGTTTTTATTCTTCACATGTGCAACTATAAATACACACACACACACACACACACACACACACACACTCATTTTAAAGAAATCTAAATGACCACTCCAGGTTAGTCCAATAAGTCCGGTTGTAATCTACATAAAATAAATTTATGCAAATTAACAAATAATTATTTCATTTAAAATTTAAAATTTAATTTTAATTCTTCATTTTTTAAATTAAAATTTATTTTTTTAATTACATTTCAAATTACAGTTTTAGAACTTCATAAAAGTGTCACTTTTACTGTTGAATATTCAATCTATAATTATAATCTCCAGACACGTGACTCCACACAATAACCCTGGTTGCAAAGATCAAATCTAAGTAAAACCTATAAATTTTATGCTAATGATAATGATAAGTTTTATTCGTAGGATATAAACCCCATAATATAGTATTTTACACACACACATATATATATATATATATATATATATATATATTATATATTAGGGTGCATCAAAATCACCAATGACATAGTTTCACTTTGTCCCTAAGTTAGAAATGTTCCAATGGTTAAGAAAACCTACTATGTGAATTATTTTTGGATTTGAATGCCATTTATGGGGTCCACACAGACTTCCTATATGCACACCAACCCCACAGTCATTCTGTGATTTGAGATCCAAATAGTAGAAGTTTAAAAATTTTGTTCACTACAAAAATCAGCCTAAGAACATGTAAGTGATATTTCTAAAGGTCATATATACTTCTAAAAAGTGATAGAAACTTCTATAAAGTGATAGAAACTTCTATAAAGTGATAGATACCTCTAGAAAGTGATAGAAACCTCTAGAAAGTGCTAGGAAGTGGTGGAAAGTTATAGAATATTCTAAAAGGAACTGCAATATATAATCTGATATGCAAGTATTTATGATAAATATGATTTTTGTGTGTTTATGTTAAATGTTTATGTTAATGAATTTTGTTCTCTCTTTACAGAATTTTTTTGTGTTCTCTTTATACCTGTCGTGCATTATGGCCAGTTCAGATAGCACAAATGATAAATATGCTGTTAAAACTCGTCAAACTGCTGCCATTTATGGTCTTGTTGCTGGAATCAGCGATGCAGATGCAGAGATAACAGGATCTAGGCTGCCAACATGTGAGCAAGTGTTGCGATGCTACATGTTTCATCAGCAAGAAGGTCTACCGTTTAACCGTACAAAATGGAACAATGCTAAATTTGTCTTGCAAAAAATTATTCCATTTTATCAGAAAGGCAACATTGCCATGATTACTGAGAGGAAAGCTGTTGAAAAAATTATAGCACTATCTGCAAAAAATGCAAAACTTAGGGAACTTCCAGTGGATCGGTGTTCTTCGCTTGGTGCAGTTGCGAAGCTTAAGGGGATCGAAAAGGAGTTACAAGAAACATTTCAGTTGTGGCCAAGGAATGCTGAGCAACTCATAAAAGATCCTGAAGATCTGGAGTTCTTGCGGTCAATGAAATCAGACAGAGTCGCATCATTTGGAAGCCATGACAAGAAGCTCGCATCAAAAGTCCAAAGAAAGCAGGAAAAGGAAATGATGCAAGCAGAACGACAGCTTAAAGCTCATAAAGAAGCCCAAGCATCTACAAGCAAAGTTCAGATTGAGAACAGTGAGGAAAGCAACAGTGATGTTGAGGATGAAGAGGGTGATATAGAGGATTACAAACCAAAAACACGAAAATCTCGCCAAGCAACTCGCTCAGGAACAACTGCTTTTATAAGTCATGACATACTCAAATACCATAGGATGGTTTCCCTGTCTACAAGCA
Organism: Bathynomus jamesi; assembly: GCA_023014485.1. NCBI lineage: Eukaryota > Metazoa > Arthropoda > Malacostraca > Isopoda > Cirolanidae > Bathynomus > Bathynomus jamesi. The sequence continues at coordinate 139,790 of JAJOZX010007364.1, read as the reverse complement.
TGAAGATCACACCGGCCAACATGCAGCATTTACCAAAGCCATCATTGAGGAATCAGGAGGTGACACAAAAAAAGTTTCACATATATTCTACTGCCGACAGAGCAAGACGTAAGGTTGGTGAAGAGCTTGCATCATTGGTCAGAGAGTCCTGGGTTCCACCACAGTTCCTGTCTCTTCACTGGGATTTTAAACAACTGTAAATGGAGCAAGATCTATAGAAAAAGAAGTGATTAGTGGAGTGCCGCAAGGCACAGTACTAGGACCAATTCTATTCATTATAATGCTAAACAATATAAACTGTAACCTAGGAAGCTCTCTCCTGTCATTCGCAGATGATACCAGAATACTAAGACCAATTACAGAAAAAGAAGACTGTGTAGAGCTACAAAAAGATCTACAAACTATATATGCATGGGCAGATGCAAACAATATGGCCTTCAATGAAGACAAATTTGAACTAATTAAGTATGGACCAAATAAATACCTGAAAGAACAATTCAACTACACTGGACCCACAGGAAAAGATATTGCACAAACTGATCATGTCAGGGATCTAGGGATTATATTATCTGAAGATGCAACATTCAACAGGCACATTGACAAAGTAACCTCATCATGCAAACAACTAATAGGATATATACTGAGGACATTCAGAACTAGGGACAGTATGACCATGCTTACCCTGTGGAAATCACTTGTCCTTCCACGCATTGACTACTGCTCTCAATTATGGTTTCCCCACAAACAGAATGAATTGCAAAAAATTGAGGGCCTACAAAGAACCTTTACCTCGTACATTAAACAACCTGATGGGCAACAGGTGAGTAAAAACAAATTAAACTATTGGGATAGGCTTAGAGGCCTCAACCTTTATTCCATAGAGAGAAGGTTTGAGAGATACATCCTAATCTACACCTGGAAAATTCTAGAAGGGCTTTTAGTTGCCCCCAATACTGAACCAATTGTGCCCACCTTAACAAGAACTGGCAGAATGTGTAAAAAATATCACCTCCCACCAAACAGTCTGAGAAGGATTCAAACCCTTCAATATAATAGTATCTCTAGGCAGGGTTCTCGCCTGTTTAACTCCTTGCCTCAGTACCTTAGAGATATAAGTGCAGTCCCAGTAGATACTTTTAAAAAACACTTGGACATGTTTTTAGCCAACATACCCGACCAACCCACAGTGTCAGGGTATTCCTCTGCCAGACCAGCCCCCACAAATTCAATAGGGGACCAAATCGTATGGCAGGAGCGAGAGAAAAGAAGGGTGGCGACCCCGTCGTGGCCCCGCCTCAGGAGGCGCTGAGTGGACTTCGTGGGAGCAGCGCACCCTTGAGGCAGAAGCGCTTTAAGGTAAATTTAAGGTAAGGTAAACATCGATTTGGCACAGGATTTGGGGAACCCAAATTTCCAAACTCCATTTCCAGCACAACAAAGCTTGGTGACTTAATCAACGAAGATTCATGGTACATTTTCTCTGTTCTGGAACTTGACAGTTCTTTCCTGACTCATAATATCGAAAATTGGCCAGAATTAGCTTCCTTTCAAATGTCCAGAGAACACATCTCGGCAGTTAACGTCATAAATGATTGTGCTGAGTGTGGGGTGAAGCTAAGTTCTGATTTTCTCATGGCTGCCAGATCACAACAACATTACCAAAATGTCCTACAAGTTGTTGAATCCGACAGAAAGAAGCTTCCTAATCTTCGAAAGAGGAAAACTAGAGCCTAAACTAATTGTTCATGTTCATTTACAGTTCTTGAACATTTTTATTAACGTAGTGTTCTTTTGACTTTAACTTGCTTGTATCACCAATAATGTAATGTATAAACCAGAATGTAATGTAGAAATCAATGTAATGTATCCCTGTTTTGATTATTTAACACATTTTTATTGGTTCATACTTTTGCAAACACGGAAACGGGGATATAAAATGTTTAATTTTTGGTCAATTTAACTCCAATACTAAATATTGCATCAATGATGTGGACCCCCTAGATGACCACATAAATCTTTGAAATTTGGCCATATGTGCTATTTCAGGCATTGGAACAGAGTAATCATAGGGACAGATTGAAATAAAACATTTTGAAAAATCATGGGAAATTTGATGCATCATATATATAATATATACTGTATGTATATATAATATATATATAATGATAAGCTTTATTGGCGAGATATAAAAAATAAATATAAAAGATAAATTAAACAATAATACAGTTAAAAAACAAAACAAACTAAAAATTATGACTTAAGGAGATAAACGTAAGGAGCGTACTAAACAAGTAATAATAATAGAGAAAAAACCATAATGACCATAATGATATTTATTAGCAGGAGACAGCTCGCCCAACCTTAAAAAAAAAGGTACAGTGTCCAACAAGGTAATCAACGATACAACCAATTAAACGCTAACTTTAGAATAACCAAAAAAAAGGACTAAGATAACAAAGACATAACAATGATACGCGTAAGGAGACGAGAAATAATAATAATAATAATAATAATAATAATAATAATAGCAGTTTCATAAAACTAAAAAGTACACGTAATGGGATGGCTAATGTGGGAATTAAGTGAAACTACAGACACACACTTTCATACTAAGAGGTTCACAGTTTAAAAGACATAAAGCGGGACTGATGAATAGTTTGGACAAGTGGATTGTCTGATTTTTTAATTCTCCGCATTAGACTGTATTGGACACGTCTTGTTACCTCAAGAAGGCTCGGAATGTTGCGATTAGCGAACATTTGAGAGGATGAGCATTAAAATAAGATAATTCCATACTTGAAAAAAAAAACGAAAAAAATCAAAGGGTTTTTTTTTCGAGTAAAGCAAAAAGACGTCAAACAAGACCTTTTTAGTGGATCTGCAACAAACATTTTCCATAAGTGATTCTCTTTACACACGAATATATCGGGTGGCACCAAAAAAACGCCTTGAGGTTGGAAACTCAATAAATTCAAAAATATGCAGTTCACACTTCCAAAATTTACGTAACTTTTACCTCAATCTATTGATAAGCCATCATAAAAATTTCAGACCTCTACATGAAATACTTTTTCCACAGCTGAGGGAACAATGAGGTATGGTGAAAAAACGAATATCATTAACTGAAAAAATATTATTCACATCTTATCAACAAATATGATCAATATGTCCGCCGTTCTGCTTACAAACTAATCTTAACCTTTTCTTTCACGACATGATACATTTTCTGATTTCTGTTATGTTATTTTGTCTCAACATTCGAGTATTTTTTTCTTTAATTGCATTTCTGTAAACTTTTATGTTTGGCCTTTATAAATCTTCTCTGCTAGAGTGTTTCATATGCAATAATCCATGGGATTGCAATCGGGTGATTGCAGGGGGCCAGTTGTTTTTTACAATGAAGTTGACTACATTTTGTTGTAGATAATCCTGTGTGAATTTGCTAGTATGAGCTGTAGCATCACCTTGTTGGAGTATGAAATCGTTTCCATAATATAGACGCCGACAATCAAGCAAAAGATTCTCCTCTAAAGAGATTTACATAGGTTTCTGAATTAATTTTTTTATTTTCTGAAATGAAATGAATTTTCGTCTTTCCATGCCACGATACACCTGCTAATACCATGATTTTTTTGGAAAACCGACTTGTCTGGTGGTAAAGTTTCGATGGAGGAATGTCTTTCTTATTCCGACCATAAACAACATCGTTCCGGGAGTTTCGAGCAATCTCGATGGTGAAATCTTTTTCATCCGTAAAAACTATTTTTCTAACATCATTGGACGAAAATCTATCAAACAATTTTCTACAACGAATTTTTCTTTTAGCTCTTACATTGCTGTCACGTCTTGAAACACGGATCCTTTTAAATGCTTTAAGTCCTACCGTTCTCTGCATTCTTTGTATGGAACTTCGACTGATACTTAAATTTCTTGCAATTTTCCACTGAGAGCAGTGTAACCCAGGTCGATCCTCTTGAGATAGGCTCATCATTTCGATCATTGCTATATTGTCTTGAGTGTAAACTGTTTTAGGCCGACCACTTCCACGCTTCCGTACCGTCGAACCGGTTGCTTTAATTTTTTTAATTATTCTATTCACAGACGTAACATTACAAGTTATTCCTGGAAATTCCCTCAAAATTCTTGCCCCAGTTTATCTTTTTTCCAAGAAACACTTTTCAATCACCGCTTTTTCGCCGCTAGTTAGAATCATAATTTGAAGGGTAAGTTTAAAAAAACAGTATTTAAGATGGGCGTGGCCTATATCATCTGACGTTTTTCAGAGACTAACATATTATTCATAGGCTAAGGAAACTCCTACAAGTCTTAGAATAGTTGTCAGGTACAGCTATACACATTTAGGATTTAGGATATTCGCTTTTTTCACCATACCTCATTGTTCCCTCAGCTGTGGAAAAGGTATTTTATGTAGAGGTCTGAAATTTTCATGATGGCTTATCAATAGATTGAGGTAAAAGTTTTTAAATTTTGGAAGTGTGAACAGCATATTTTTGAAGTTATTGATGTTCAAATCTCAAGGCGTTTTTTTTGGGGCCACCCGATATAAAATAAACACTTTGAACAAATAGATCTGTAACCCAATAAACTCTTTCTGGAAAGGAATAAATTGGGGATTTGGCATTGCAAGATTCTAGAATGAAGCGAGAATCAGCATCCGTCAAGAACTGCTCTCAGTCCAAACGAATATCTGCTTGAGTTGCTTCTCCACAGAGTTTTACTCAAACTTACACCATTTGATCAGGATTGCCCCTTTTTTACAGGTCAAAAAATCTTTCCAAATACATATGTGTAGAGACCAATCAGAGAAATTCCTTTCTTCGCCGTTCGCAAACATTTGGGAATCATCAGAAATTGAAAACACACGTGGTTTTCAAGGAGAGAGAAACAAAAGGGTGCTTGTTCTTTTTCCCAAAAAGGCCCGCGAAAAGTTAGCGTCTTACGAGCCTATATAAGCCATAGTTCACTAAACTCGCTCTCACTCTTGTAGGCCCTCGCTCGGCCTACAGTGTTTTGTTACGTCGTGCTAGACTATTCAGGATTCAAAGCTGAAACGCCTAATCGCGTAGGCCCTAAAAGTGTCTTCAATACCGTTCAAACTAACTCTCCCGTTAAGACCGCACGAGGCCTATTCAAGTGTTGTACCAATACCGTAGTTTTGTATCACCTTGTTATTGCGTTCATTCATAATAACTCACTTATTTTGCACCCGATTGTTTATGTGCTCTCTTATGCATTTCATTTGTACCGACCTAATCCATTTACTGTAACATACCGCAACTTCATTATTTCAGTTATTATTGGCTTAATCACTTATTCTGTGTTCACCTCTGCATATCTCATTAGCCTACCTGAATTAGTGTACTTACTTAACAATTAGACTGTATAATCATTTCTTATTGCTAATAATCAGTCATCTTTAGCATAGTGTAAATACCGTTATATAATTGTTAATCACTATAACTACCATTATTGAATTGTTAATCACTGTGAACAAATAATTGATTTATTTTCCTAATTAGACACAAAACAACAAAGTAATTTCTCTCTCCTTATTAAATATTGTGTGTTTGGGCTGTAGGCCAAAGCTGGTGACCCTAATTATTCAATTCAATTTAATACATAAATTATAGTAAGCCTACTTTCTTGGCCACATTAAATTGGCTATCCGTAGGCCACTATATATGTATAGTAAAAATCAGAAACAAATGTTAATTGATCGTTATCTTTACTATAATGGAGCTGATTCTATCTATCTATCTATCTATCTATCTGTGGAAAAAGTCGCATTAAATTATTTCATACTGAAAAAGTCGCAGTAAATAATTTCATACCGAAGATTTTGAAAAGAAATTATTAAGGCAGCGAAAGCTTAATATTTACTTTAAGTTCACGAGGAACGTAGATTTTAAACTTCACAAATCTTGACACAATGGGTTCGGATGTGAAGCTTAAGATTTTCATGGTTGCGTTCTTTTCTATAGTTTTATTGACCGAATAATTTATCCCCCAGTAATTGGGGGCCGAAGGCCCCAGCACCGCAGCTCTAGCTAAATGGGCCTGTACGCCCCACTTTAGCTAGTTATTTGTAGTTTGATCTTTAATTTTTCGTAAATAAGTGAAGAAAATTTCCCACATTTTAGGAAACAGAAACAATTTTGTCCAAAACGATATGATCAGAGATCGCAAAATGTGAAAGGATAATCCAATGACTTTATTATGTTAACATTTATTATTTCAAATTAACAATAACGATAAATATAAATATTTAATGCTTCCAATATACCCTGTTTAATGCGTTTGCACGCAATTTACTTATAATAAAGTAAAAGGATATTAAAAACAAATTATTGCACTCAACAAACTCACAGCATGACAGACATTTAACATAAAAGTTAAAAAACGCTATTGGGGATTAAATGTACTGACAAATGTAAGCTTCTGCTTCGTCGTCAGCAGTCAAGAATTCATATTTGAGCTTTGTAATTAATCCGTCAGGCACCGCCCATGCAAATTTTTTCTCTTCATCGTCGTAACCAGACACTTGTACAACTTCTGGGTACTTCTTATAAGCTGAAATCGAAATGGAAAACAACCAGTCAGTCGGTGTTCCACATTTTCTTTTAAGGTTTATTTGACAACTATCACAAAGTTTCATGAAACCGGAATTGGATAATTAATTGCAAAACCTTGTATGAAACGATTACTTACGTAATCCACTCAACCAGTTCAAAGGTCCATTCACAGACTGCGAAGTTAATCCAACCCAAAATTTCGAAGCTCCTGTCACACTGTCTTTCTCAAAGTTTATTCTTTTTCCGAGCCAAGTGGAATCTTGGGCGTTATCCACAGTGAAAAGGGAAGCGCCTGGAAGATGCTGCAAAACAAATAATTGCCCACCATTATCAGTCGGAACCGAACAACCTTTTAACACGGGTTGTAATAACCATTTTATGCGCACCCCTTTTTAGATAAAATGAAGGCAAATTATACATCTTATTTATCCAACCAACATTCAAATGACACAAATATCCCAGTTGTCATCATTTGATTTTTAACCAACTGAAATGAAAGAAAAGCCTATTGTTTATTAATTTACTTCAAGAAATATTATTTTTCTCTCTTTGAAGCAAAACTACATTGACTGTTTTCAGCGTTAAATACTGTAACTCTTTTCACTTATTAATCTTTCAGAATAGTGTTAAAAATGCAATGAAAAACATCAAATAAGGATAGGTCAAACACTGTCCACTGATTCCGCAAAACCAATCCTGTCCAATAATGTTAATGGATACGAGAGGAAACTGAAATATATTGAGGGTATGAACTATTAAATTATTTACCGATTTGCAGGCGTTAAGAGCTCAATGCCAAGTGCCATACCCATTGACGACGACGGGTATTTTCCATTTCCAATATTCTCGTACCCATATCTGTTTAGGGCATCTGTTCGTTGAAATGAAATGGAAATTAAGAATTATTAATGAAAGTAAACTGAAATAATATCTGATGCTGTCAGCTATGTATCAAAGTATTAAAGATTCGTGTCTTTGTTCATGAAGTAACCGTATATGACCCGTTTGTTACAATTAATCTTGTACCCACCTGTGACTGGGTAGGGGCCTTGCTGTGGTAGTCCCTGTATTTTCAGTACCAGAATTCCAAGTACCGAAAGGACAGCGAAGAAAGCAGAAGACTCTGAATTCATCTTTTTTCTTTTTAGTTTTTGGCTTCACAAGTCCAATTTAACCTGTTTCCGGGGAAAGAGGAAATATTTAATATATGAAGTTATACATTCAATCCTTATCCATTTTTAATATATATATATATATTATATATATAATTATATATATATATATATATATATATATATATATATATATATATATATATATATATATATATATATATATATATATATATATATATATATATATATATATATATATATATATATATATATATATATATATTATATATATATATATATATATATATATATATATATATGTTACAGTCAATGTTTAAAATCAGGCAATTCGTAAATTGAATGAAATTTTAGAGAATGTGTCAAATTGATGATACACACAAAACCTAACCTAACCTAATGATTTTTTAGGCAGCATATTGGGAAATACCAGTAGGCATGCATATGCAGCATTACCAGAAAGGTTAGGTTAGGTTAGGTTAGGTTTTGTGTGTGTCATCAATTTGACACATTACCTAAAATTTCAGTCAATTTAGAAATTGCCTGATTTTAGACATTCATTGTAATATATATATCAATTAACATCAGAGACTAACCTCTTTAGTTTCTTGTCAAAACACAAGTGAAGATTGAGAGAAACGCAGTGCAATTTTAAACCCTTTTCGACTGAACTAAACTTGTCCAGACACGTTTTTTGCGCATGCGTATTAAGGAATTTTTTAAAATTTGTAAATAATTGATTTGCTAAATTTCGTAAAAATTTGTAGCAGTCCGCCAAACCAAAAAGATCCACAAGGTGTCCCATAAGTCCGGTCTCATGGGAAAGTTTATTTTAAATTAAATTTACAATTTAAGTAAATATATATAAGTAAATATATATTAATAAGGTGGGCAGAATGCAAACCATATGAAGTTCAACGAAGAAAAATTCTAAGTAAGGATATGGCAACAACAAAGAGTTGCAGAATAAGGGGTACAAAACACTGGAAGACAATCTCACAAGTCGGGGATTTTCGAGTAATAAAGTCATCGGATGAAGAATTCAGAGAACACTTTAACATTAAAATTACAACATCAAGAAAACTAATGGGAATTATCTGGAGGAGCTTCCATAGCAGAAAAGCAAACGTCATGCTAAAAGTACGCAAGAGTCCTACCAATAATTGAGTATTGCTCAGTAGTTACGAGGTCATATAGAAAGTGAGACATTGCAAACATACAATAGAACCCATACAAAGGACTTTTACGTCTAAGATAGAGGAAACAGAAGATGAAGACTACTGGTCTCGATTACAATTCCTGAAACTCTACTCCTTGGAAAGATATGAACGATGTACAGTGATATACATTATGGAAAATACTCGAGAGATAAGTTCCGAAGTTTAGAAATAAAATAAAAACAGCGGGATAGTGAAACCTTTAATGATATACCAAAAAGAATGAAAAAACTTCGACACACAAACCTTAATAATTTCAAAAATAAACTCGACAGGTTATGAGGGCAAGATGACAGCTGAAAATGAGGCAGGATGCTGCACAGGGATCGAACACACGTCGATCCTCAACATTTATTCAAACCCAAACAAAGTACGCGAGGTGAAATTTATATATCAAGGATAAAAGCCATCTAGAAGAATTAAAAAGAGCTACAAAGTAAAACCATAGGGACAACATTTCGAACCTGATATACGTAAGTTCCTTATCATGTTCGTACAATAGAGTAGACAATATTAACCCTGTTCTATATTGTACGAGTCTGATGAGGAGTCAACGTGAATCATGATCGAAACGTTGAACCTATCGATTTTAAGATTTAATTCATTTTTTATTCTTTTTTGGTGCTTTTTATAACTGTCATATAAGAGCAGATTAGAAGATGGGTTACGTCGTGGCAGTGGCGTAAAATGCATCGCTTTCCGTTGATCAGAGAAGTTAAACGACACTGGGTCTGTGTTGTAGTTTGATGGGATACCGTTCTCTGTATCCAGATTATGTAAAGCTGAATCTCCGTGCGTCGCATAAACAAGATCGAATGTCAAAATGTCAGCGTTCAACCTTATGCAAGTATATGGATTTCAGATTTCAAAGTAAACCATATATACATTTCAGATTTTCAATAAAAATAGCTAACCTAACCTAACCTAATCAGATTTAACCTAACCTAGAGTAACCTAACCGGACATAATGTAATCTAACCAGACTTAACCTAACAGCGTAACCTAACTGGGCATAATGTAACCTAACCTAATCTAATCAGACAACCTAACCGGGCATAGTTTAACCTAACTTAACCCAACTGAATTTAACCTGAGCTAATTTAAACTAACTTTTTAGTATCGACATTGTGCATATCGACATTGCACAGATCGACCTTATATACTGTATGTTAATATTATGCAGCTCGACTTTTTTCCGATACCCGCCCTCCATCATATGACCCTAGAATGTTGCAAAGGAGGTTAAATTAACCCATCTAGCAACAGCAATATTTGTGCAAGGACGATTTTATGCAAGTCTAATTTGAGCAGAGCAGAATTTAGCAAATATTGTTTGGTTACATTTTGTTTAAATTATGAATTCTAATTGCATTTTACAACATTGCTGCAGATTTTTCAATTTAATCGAACCTAACCTAATTTGAGTCGAAATCATGCAAGTATATTGAATTTCAACTTTGTGTAACTATTATTTTGGAAGTTCTAGTTTATTTTGATATAACATATATATATACACACACACACTGTGTATATATATATATATATATTTCTGTTGGATGCTGTCTTTCGCCATTTGTACTATTTTGTTGCAATATTGTATGAAAGACTAAAAGATTCGCGTATCTGCGTCAACAGTAACCATTTCCAACATTTCATATAACCTGTTACAGTTCAATTACGTTAAAAAAAAAAAGCTCAAGCTTCTTTCCAGGTTTTAAATGGATGACATATCTAAATTGCATCTTGTTCATCTCTTCTAAGTATTTAATGAAGGTATAAAAGACGAGTGTCATCCACTAAAATGAATGCAATATTTGGAATTCTACGAAACCAAATTAAGTTAAAAAAAAAAGGTATTTTTCAAACATTTTTGGTGTATTTCCCTATCGAATATTAACCTCTTCTCATTCAGGGAAGAATACCCACAGGATATTCGTTTCCAGAATGGGTGTAAAAACTTACAAAATACTTATACATAAATGAGGAAAGAATCACGTGACTAAAAATGCAACAGACTTGATTATTCTTTCAATTTCTCTTCAAAATCAATATGAATATTTATGATTCTATTCTAATAATAATAAAAAAAAAGTGTGGTGATAACTGCATTCCATTTGGGAGGGGTATAAATCCCCTTTCGTTCAAAATGGGTATGTTTCATCCGTCTATAGATACGGAATATGGAATTTAGTGCAATTTTTTATGCCTGCAGCCAAGGCCAGGATCAAGTTTGTGACGTCATTCATGGAACTATTTGAAGAATTGCGTTCCATTTTCTTAATCTAAATTTAGCTTTTAACGGAAACTAAAGAATTTATCAACTAAACTCATAAAATATCATTTTCATTAAATTATCGTATTTGTGCGTATACAACCACACGTAAAAAAAAAAAAATTTGGTGTCAACCAATCAACAGACATAGTTGAGAATTGGACAACCAATCGAAATGGAAAATTGAACCAAAATTAACCATGCGATGATGTTTTACTCATATATTTTTTTTGTGATATTTAAATGATTAAGTCAACCATAATGGATTGGTTATGAAGTCCTTTTGTATTTGCGAGCAAGTACTATTTCTTCTATTATCTAAATGAATGTGATTGGTATCATTCCACTCAATGTCATTCTCATTCATTCCGTGCCCAAGAATGGGAAACCCGAGATTGAGAATTTCAAGGGAGGCATTTTCACTTCGGTTTATTCCCCATTCATCTCGTGTCCATTCTCATCCTCGACTTTTCCCACACTTGTCCAGGTTAGTTTAATTTAGATTAGCTTAGGTCACGATTGTTTAGGTTAGGTTATGAATGGTTAGGATACGATAAGTTAGGTTCTGATTGGGTAGGCTAAACTTAGGTTAGATTTTGATTGGTTAAAATAGGTTAGGAAATATTTAACATTCCCATTCATCACCGTTTGCCGCGAGTGGGAATGTAGTGACATTATTTCCCAAATCAAGAAACGCTTTTCTCAAATATAGATTTTTTTCAACTTTGTACATTCTCCTTCATGAACCACGAATGCGAAAGAGAATGTCATTGAGTGCAAAGTAATCTTATAAAGACGTAAAAAATGGTATTTGTATTTTCCTATAAAAGCTAATTAAGTACGTCTATAAATTTAATATGTTAATTTTTTTAACTTACAATGTTAATAATGACGTTGTTTATTAGGATTACATAGAAAGCTTTCACGAAAAATGACTCAAGCTGTTTAACTGATGAAGGAACAGTATAACCGAAAATACCAAATTACTCGTTTTAATTTCAAATAGCCTTCATTAGTCACATGTGCAACTATATATATATATATATACATATATATACACAAAGAACCACAGGGAAAAGGAAAAGGAAACACGAAGTCCGAGCGCTTTCGTGATATATTCACATCTTTTCCCTGAAGATGTGAATATATCACGAAAGCACTCGGACTTCGTGTTTCCTTTTCCTTTTCCCTTTGGTTGTTTGCTTGTTAAAAAGATCACGTGTTGCTTTGTGATTTTTTTGCATATATACCGTAATATAATATATATATATATATATATATATATATGTTACGCTCCGTTTGTGAAATTGCCCAGTTCATGAAATAGGCAATCTGCCTGTGGGCAAATTTGCTGCCCATTTCACGAACTGGGCAAATTTGCTGCCCATTTGTTGCCCATTTCATATCCCATAGAATGAATTGTTTGTTTTATTTGTCCTTTAAGTCACTTCAGTGGACTTATACCTGAAGATGTTCCTCAGGAAAAACTATGCCCTTTACAGTTGGTTGGGTTAGGTTGTGATATTTTCGTTAAAACTAACGAAAATATCACAACTTAAGTCTTAACCTAACATACAGTTAACCTGACCGGGCATTATATCTTATAGAATGAATTGTTTGTTTTATTTGTCTTTTAAATTTTTGTTTTAATGTAATTGAACTAATATTTGTCTTCATGATTCCCCCTTTTATAGTCCGCCTTGACCTCACACTCGTCCTCAAAGATAAAGTCGAGTCATTTCAGGTCAGGTCAGCACAAATTCAAGTCAGGTCAGGTCAATACAAATATGCAAATGGCACAAATGTGATACATATAGGAAACTTTTAATCTCCTAACATTTGCTGCCCATTTCATGAAATGGGCAGCAAATTTGCCCAGTTCATGAATTGGGCAGTCAGATTACCCATTTCGTGAACTGGGCAATTTCACATATATATTTCACTGTTGAAAAAGAAAATTATGGATGCTTATCTTTTCTGGATGTAAAAATTCGGAACTGCTTGAATCAGTTCAAATTTGAAGTTTTTCATAAGCCCACTGATAATAATTCTTATGTGCATTTTTATTCTGACCATCATCCCTCGATTGAATCTTTTATTTTCTCTGCTATGTTCCTTAGAGCATTGAGGGTTGTCAGTCCTGAATTTTTGGATTCCGAGTTATGCAATATCATGAATAGTGGTACTAAATTATGTTAACCTATTTCATTTCTAGATAACTGCCTTGGGAAAGCTAACAATAGGTATTACAATAGTGTAAACTAACTGTAAAGGAATTTGAGCGTAAAAATATTCTTAGCCTACCTTACCACGTTAATTTTCAATATCTTCCGACTTTACTTAACCCTAGAATGCATAACCCGGGTCTCTGAGGCCCGCCGGGTGTTATATTTATCCGGGTTATGCATTCTGGGGTTAAAGCAATTGGTATTAATGTAGTCTTTAAATATAATAATACTGTTAAATCAAGCCTAATAAAGAAAAGCCCGGATAATGCGGTTGCTTGTGTGTATTTGATAGGATGTACACAATGTAACTCAGTATATATAGGCCAAACGAGTAAAACCAGTTGTGTAGTGCTAAATAAAGAAGTGAGGGAACGCATTTTGAAAGTGTTACTCAGATGCGGGGGGGACAATGGCGAGCGCGGCGAGCCCATACAGCTGGGGGTCCGGGGGCACTGTAAGCCCCCCCGGGAAATCTTTTGAAATCTGACCAATTTCAGGAATATTTTGAGGTCATATGCACTGCAGTGATGTAGGTCTCGAGATCGGTCTCGGTCTCGAGACCGATCTCGAGACCCAATTTGCAGATCTCGATCTCGATCTCGGTCTCCGCTATTTAGATCTCGGTCTCAATCTCGGTCTCGACAGACGCGGTCTCGGTTTTTCTCCCCGAGACCTTTCGAGACCTCTCGAGACCGTAATGAAAAATACATGTTATTGGCATACTCATGATGGTGGCTTGGTTGAACAGATACAATTCAGAATGTTTATGAATGTTTGTAAAAGTAAGGGACTCTAGATATTCACTCATCAGTCACCCTGTTTTGAGTTGCCACGTTTGTCTTGAGGGGGTGTGTGGGTCTGGTACCTCTTAGAGATCGATGAATCGCATATTTAGACAATTGCTCTCCAATAAAGTTTTGGCAGCAGAAAAGGGATAAATTCCCATCACTGGCCAATATTGCCATGACTGTTTTAACAGTGCCTGCCTCTAGTGCTCCAATTGAGCGTGTATTTAGCCATGGAGGCATAATAATGAGGCCCCACAGAAGTCGAACTTCAGCAGATCTTCTGAGCATGCTGATGTTCCTTAAGTGTAATGAGCACCTATCATGCTTTAAATAAATGCACAAGTCAAACTGGGTAGTGGGTACGTTCATTAAACCTTCTGTAACAGATATAAAAGAAGTAAATAAATAAAAAGTATATATATATGAAAATTATTTCACGAAAGTAACACGTGAAAAATATTTATGATGAATAAAACCACGAAGGAAAGGAAACACAAAATGGTGATCAAGCGCTTTCGTCTAATGACATCCTCAGGAACACTGAAGTACATAAAAAGGTTAAGCCTATATATAGGTTACAGAAAGAAAAAAAGAAAAAATAAATAACATACATACACACACACATATATATATATATATATATATATATATATATATATATATATATATATACATATCTATATATACAAATACATACATACATACATACATACATATATATACAATAAACAGAGAAGTAAAAATAAAAAATTAAAAATTAAAACCTTAAAGGATTACCAGTGAGGCGTACAGATTTGGAAGGAAAAATATCGATTTTTAGCACAAGATCAAATGGATTATAAAAATACAAATTTATACTGGAACTCTGCCCGGGTTTTAACACACTGCAGAGTTAGCCCACTGTATTGATTGGAATAATGCTTCAGTTTTATTCCATTCAAGCAACATTGTTAATAGAAATATTCTTGAGTCTGCCATTATCCAACTTTCAAATAACTTCAACATAAGCAAAGGTCTTTTTCAACTCGATCCTGTTATTTTGAATTCCTTTAAAACAGATTTAGATAAGAAGGGTAAAACATTAAATCTTTGGTAAACTTGTCTTCTACTTTATTAACTTTTAATTTGCATTTTATTTTTTTTTTATATATATATCGAAACCTGACCATAGGCAGCAGTGTGTTAAAACCCGGGCAGAGTTCCAGTATAAATTTGTATTTTTATAATCCATTTGATCTTGTGCTAAAAATCGATATTTTTCCTTACAAATCTGTACGCCTCACTGGTAATCCTTTAAGGTTTTAATTTTTAATTTTTTATTTTTACTTCTCTGTTTATTGTATATATATGTATGTATGTATGTATGTATGTATTTGTATATATAGATATGTATGTATATATATATATATATATGTATGTGTGTATGTATGTTATTTATTTTTTCTTTTTTTCTTTCTGTAACCTATATATAGGCTTAACCTTTTTATGTACTTCAGTGTTCCTGAGGATGTCATTAGACGAAAGCGCTTGAGCACCATTTTGTGTTTCCTTTCCTTCGTGGTTTTATTCATAATATATATATATATATTAGGGTGCCCCTTATTTGGGGTGTTTTTCATTTTTTGGGAATTTCTATCAGGACGGGCGCATTTCTGGTGTCATTCCGTCTAAAAACATTGTGTGTAAAATATTTTGAAATAAAATAATAATTAGAACTGCCTCAACGAGGTCAAAGTTTATACTTTTTGTCGAAAAGTACTCATGGCGTTCTGTTATCATGTCAGTTTTCGTTTCGATAGCTGCTGTAGATTCTGAGTTGAAAAATGATAACAGACAGACAGACGGACGGTCAGAGTCGTTGGTTTAGTCTTCCGCACTGGTGTACAGAAGACTAAAATGAGGTATTATAGAGGGTGTAACACGAGTTTATCCAAATATTGATACAGGCGAAAGAACATGTTATTCTAAGTAGAAAATGGGTTGGGACGAGTTTTGCCAACACTAACAGTGTTTCATTCTCTTTTTCAGTGAGTTCTGAAACGACGTGATGGCTTCGGCAACAAGATCTAAAACAGCAGTCTATCTCCTGGGGACCGTGGACCACAGAATCACAGGAAGCATGCTGCCTACGGGAAAGCAGGCGCTTCAGTACTTTTTCCACCTTCACCTTGACGTCAAGAAGCCGATCAAGGAAGCAGCCGCTGAGACAGTGACCGCAGTCAAGGAATTCTGGGAGCGGTCCCGTATTCCTACGCAGAAAGACCAACGCGCAAGGGACAAGGTTCTCCGAATGTACGAGAAGTGGCGGGCTCTGAACAAGAACTCGAAACGGCGCACTGTGACCCAAATCAGGAACGAGGCCGAGTTCCTCTCATCCCTTGACCGCCTCTTCGACATCGCACACGAACAGGCGATGTCGATGATCACAATCGAAGAGGACAGGGAGTTCCTGACGGGACAAAGGGCCGAGGTGCGGCGCGGCCGCATCTCCTCCACACGTGACATGACGCTGCACACTGAGGAGGAGCGTGCGAGGAGACAGGAAGCGGAAAGGAGCCGCCGGCAAGATGATGAAAGGGCGAACAGAGAGAGCCGAGAAGAACTCGTCGAACTGGCATCGAGCTCCAGCTCAGGTGCAAGCAGCCCGACTCGGTCACCGACACGGCGTCGTCGCCGAGAAGAAGAGGAAGAGCTCTCTCTCCCGGGCCCGTCCACGTCGAATGCAGAAGCATCTACGACCCCTTTACCACCCAAGCGATTCCGCGCGTCGAAAAAGATGATCACCCCTGATCTCTCCGCAGCGATGGATCGGACGAAACTTACCGACCGAGAAGGTGTTTTTTTGCTGTCGGCGGCTGCGAGGAGCTTGGGCCACGACCCTGAGGAGCTGGTCTTGAACCGCGAATCCTCCCGCGCGACCGAGCAAAGTTCCGTGCTATGGCAGCAGCGGAAATGAAGGCAGCCTTCCATCCTACTGTGCCGCTGACCGTTCACTGGGACGGGAAAATCGTACCAGCGGCTGACGGAGGCCCTGCTGAAGATCGCCTTCCAGTTCTGGTGTCTGGGGAGAACGTCGACAAGCTTCTGGCTGTGCCCAGCCTCCCCGACGGCACCGGCCGCGCCATGGCGGAAGCCGTCCTCTCTGCCCTCGAGGATTGGGACATCAAGGGACGGATCTGTGCCCTCTCTTTTGACACCACCGCCTCAAACACAGGACTCTCAGGAGGAGCTTGCTATATCATTGAGCAGAAACTCGAGAAGACAGTGCTTCATTTGGCTTGCCGCCACCACATCCACGAACTGGTGTGCGAGAAGGCATTCACGGCGTGCCTCGGTCCCTCTACTGGTCCTGACATCCTCCTGTTCAAACGATTCGCCGCCCAGTGGGACTTCATCGATCAAACCAAAGCGAAGCCCTTCGAGGATGGAACCATGCCGCAGCACCTGAAGGACGCCCGCGACGACCTGCTGATCGAATTCAGCCGCCTCCTCGACGGTCAACATCCACGTGATGACTACAGGGAACTTCTGGAGCTCTCTGTAATTGTGCTGGGCGGTCCGAACAAGCGGGTGCCCGGTTCGCTCGTCCCGGCGCCTTCCATCGCGCGCGCTGGATGGCAAAAGTCATCTATGCCATCAACTGTTCCTGTTCCGGGAACAGTTTCAGATGTCGTCAGGCGAAGCGGCTGGAATCCGGCGATTCACCATCTTCGCCGTGTCCATCTACGTGACGGCCTGGTACAAAGCGCCGCTCCCGGCAACGGCCCCAGCCGCGGACCTCGCGCTGCTCAAGGCCCTCGTCTATTATCCGGACTCAGCGGTGGCCAAGGCGACGGCGACAGTCTTCGCCAGGCACCTATGGTACTTGAGCGAGCGCCTCGTCACCCTGGCCATCTTCGACGAGGGTATCGACTTGGCGACAAAGCGGGAGATGATTAAAGCGATGGAAGAAGAGGAAGGATCGGAGGATCCCCCGCGGCGTATCAATGTGGACCTGTCCACCGCCTCAATCGCCAACAATACATTGGCCAAGTTCACAACGACTACATCAAAGGAGTTCTTCAAGGTTCTGGACATCAGCACCGCCTTCCTGCTCAAGGATCCGGAGGAGTCGGACGGACCCAGCCTTCATCGCCGCATCCCGCCGAGTCCAGGCCCTTCAAGTTGTCAATGACTTCGCGGAGCGCGGGGTGGCGTTGATGCAGTCTTTCAACCTGGCCCTTACCAAGAGTGAAGACCAAAGGCAGTTCCTCTTACAAGTGGTCGAGAAGCACCGCTGTGACTTCCCAACCGCCCGCAAGTCCACCGTGACCTCTGCAAAGTAGGCAACAATGAGAGGGAGATGGGCGCCCATGATACCCCCCCCCCCTTGAGGGGCTAATACTCGAGTTGAGGGGGACCTAGAGTTGAAAGTATGAAGTCCAGTTATATGTTTTAGGTCAAGATTAGTAGCTTGAACAAACGAAGTGATATTTTATTTGCTAGAGGCATAGAACATCATGATCTAAAATTTCTACTTTTCGAGAAAATATACAAATTTTGACCGTATTGAGGCAGTTCTAAATATTGTTTTATTTCAAAAATATTTTACACACGATATTTTTGACAAAATGAAACCAGAAACGCGCCCGTCCCGATAAAAATTCAAACTTTCGAAAATAAGTGTCACCCTAATATAATATATATTCATTTGTTAATTTATAGGCTACACTTTTTGCATTCAACACACTACATCTGAGAAAGTAGTTATTAGTTTATTAATATACTTAACATAGTCTAATTTCCATAGTAGTGTAAAACAAATTGAAAGGGCATGAGCTTGGTCTCGATCTCGATCTCGGTCTCGAATTTTAAGGGTCTCGATCTCGGAAGGTAGATCTCGATCTCGAACCTTTGATCTCGATCTCGATCTTGGTCTCACAGGATCAGGTCTCGGTCTCGGTCTCAGTTTCGGACTTGGTGGTCTCGATTACATCACTGATGCACTGGATATTAGGATATATCCCAAGGTTAAAGATGCAGTATTTCCAGTGTCATTAGATATATGACATCCAGTACGATCAATAAAAATAGCTAACAACTGGAATGATTAACTAAAAAAAAGTTAACAACTGGTACGCCGTGGTGACTGTTTCACCAGATCTTTATAGGCTAGCATTGCCTCAGTCGAAGCTAAAAGAAATGAAACAGTTAATGATTCTTTCTCATATTTCTTCTAGGGGTGGAAATTAAAATTTCATGACGTTAGAGATTTGTAAGTTCGGATTTATTTGAAATAGTGAGGGAACGCCGTTCCGTCTACCAAAAAAAGTAAGGGAACGCCGTTCCCACGCGTTCCCACAGCACTGCACCACTGGGTTAAACATTAGACATTAGGGTAAAACAGCATAAATATGCGTGTAATAACAGCAAGTAATTCTAATACATTGTTTAACTATTAGTCCGGTAGCACAGACCCTGATTTTACTGGAACCCTGCATTGTTTGTTATAAAGCAAATTTTTACATATTTTGAAAGCTTATACCACCCCATTCAAGAATCCATCGGGTGTACTACCTGACCCCCGCTTGGCTTTTTCAATATGGCCGCCATTTTCCAAGATGGCCGGCGAAACTGAAAAATCCCATATCCTGATCAATACTTGATGGATTTTGATGATCTTGGTGTCATTTCTAGGGGTTTTCAGGATGATGAGTCGATCTGGAGGGGTTGCAGATACTTTGGGAGTCGTTTTGACCCACATTCGTCAATACTCAAGGTCACTGGCGGTCAAACGCCCCCCGAAATAAGGAATATCCCATATCCCGGGCAGTCGTGGAGATATTTTGGTGAGCTTACTGTCGTTTTTATGGTTTTGGGCGAGACTGAGTAGTTCTATAGGGTTTAAAATGAAATCAGGGATTATTTTCCTCATGGTAAGGTGAATTCCAATATGTCTAATTATTCCTCTTATTTTTTTCAGGTTGTTGAGATTATTGCTGATGGTGCTGCCCACCTGGTGGTTTGATGACGTCTTGGTTGTGCTGATTCCAAATTGTTTTTTGACTGCTGAATATGGAGAATATACCAGGTGAGCATTGTTTAGTTTTCATTTGCTGAAGATAAATTATTTCAATGCGATTTGTACTCTGAAGAATGGGTAAACAAAATTCTTATTTTTCAGGTTCTACAAAAGCTGCAGACGAATGTTTCTTCAAGGATTTCCTGCGTAGCTGTCCTGGAGGTCAGAAAGGTCTTTCAAATTGTGGGAGGATTCAGAAAATCATAGAGAGCAGCGGCATCAGAGGGCAGCCAGATGTTCGAGCGAGACTAGAGCCTCTCTTGGAAGATGGAGCAAAAATCCTTTGTTGTCACAAGAATTGTGTTTCCACTTATGTGTCCAAGCGGAATTTATCAGCATTCATGAAAAAGAGAGAATGTGATACCCCTACAGTGGAGCCAAAAAGACTACGTAGTGCTGTTCTCAGTGAAGGCCCAGTATATGACCCTAAAAACACTGTCTCTTTTGTTTGAAAGTCAGTGAGTGTATATTACCCGAGAAATATGACATCAAAGTTCCGGTGCAATACCGCATTCCAGCATCTAGGTTTATGACTGATAAGCTTGGTGATAAAAAAACAAATTACGAAGATGTGTTGATAGAAAAGTGTAAACTGAAAAATGATGAGCAGGGAGAAGTTGTACTCAGTAGGTTGTTGGGCATGAAAGAAGATTTACCGGCTGAAGAAGCCCGATACCATAAAGATTGTACGTCTACCTTTCATGTTGAGGTTGAGAGAGCTTGCCAGAATAAGTCAAGGGTTAAACCTGAAGACCGCCCCTTCATTGTTTTGTGTGTAGAATTGTCGAAGGACAAAATGAAACCATGGAATTCAATTGAAGTAGAGAAGCTTTACAAAGAGTTAGGTGGTGAGAAGTTGTCACGTAGGTCGCTCATTGTAAAAGTTAAAGATTACTTCAAAGACGAAATTGTAGACTTACATGGGGATGGTATCACTACGTTGTTAGTTTTCAAAAACTATGCTGCCTCATACCTGAATATTGCAAAAGATTGTGAGGAATCTGTTGATATTGATGAGTGTGTGAAGAAGCTGGGTGTGAAGAAGCAAATCGCGAGTAAGTGCAAAAAGAACGCGGAAGAATTCACTTCTTATCGTACTCACATAGACAAACATATTGCTTCCGAATGTATGAGTGATGTTCTTATGCAATTGCTTACTCGTGTAAGTTCGAAATTCTCTGACTCCCTGCAATCCATAATGAGTGTGTGAAGAAGCAAATCGCGAGTAAGTGCAAAAAGAACGCGGAAGAATTCACCTCTTATCGTACTCACATAGACAAACATATTGCTTCCGAATGTATGAGTGATGTTCTTATGCAATTGCTTACTCGTGTAAGTTCGAAATTCTCTGACTCCCTGCAATCCATAATGGTTGGAAACATTGTAGCAAGTGTTGTTACAAATGAGCCTACTCCACTCCAAATAGCACTGGGTGTTCTCATAGGTGACCATAAGTAAATCATTAAAGAGTTGAAGAAGTACAATGTAACTTATTCTTATGATGAAGTGCGGCGTTTTATGCGCTCAGCTGCTGTTGTTGCAGCAAGAGATGCTGTGTGGTCGGGTTTGAATGATGCTGCACTTGCTGGTCTTGTGCAAGTTATAATTGACAACTTTGATGCAGTTATTCACTCCCAAAATTGTAGATTAAACTGTCACAACCTTGCAGCTATTGTAACGCAGCCCAGATCACTTGAAAACGACAGTGCGAAGGTCATTCCTAGACTATCAAAACAAGAAATGTCAGTTCCCATAAATTGTGAGCTGGAAGTTGTGCCATACACTGGTCAGAAAAAACCTATGCCCATGGAGGCAACCTGCTCATTTGAGCCTTCTGAGAAGCTTACAAGAGCAGCCGAAGTGTCTGTTAGAAAATCTAGAAGAGGAAGAACCATTGTTGTCCCAAGGCGATATGATGACGAAGCTGATTGATGCAGCATTGCTTGTATATATTAAGTTAAGGTGTATATATATCCATCTCATAATTGTAAGGTTAGTGAAAAATTCACTTAATTTAGAGCTAGCATTTTTGGGCTCTTGTGGCATCATTGTTTGGGCGCTGCGCGTCTTTTCTACTTGTTTGTGGAATGCCGTACTTACAGGGTGTGGTCTTATAGAGAGCTCTCTTGCAATTCAGTTTGGTTGTTTAGATACAAGATTGTTGCATCGTGCAATAGTGCAGGTTGTGTTGTTGTTGCAAGGTTTAGAAAGAAGACCATAAATAGTGCCCCTTTTGTTTTTTATTTTAAATTCATGCAACTGAGGCCTAAGGTAGGCCCACATCGAGTCAGCAACCCTGAGGTAGGACCTAATAGGACCTCCAAGTCCGTAAGTTTTTAATTCTAGCTTAACTTGGGCTGTAGGTTGAACTGGCCCTTCAGAGCTTGGCCGTTCACGGCTCAGCTAGGATTTTGAACCCAATAAAAAAAATAATAACAGTGTCACTTCACCGTGCAGAAGAGCTAGATCTGGAGTTCTTCAGACGGATACTGTTTGTCACTGGCACCCCTGAGTACAATGGCTTCAACACCCGCCATTGTAGAGAGGCGGGAATGATGCCAGCTAAGAAGTCGGCCATCAAGTATATGCCACTCATTAATATGAAGCCAGCAGACCACAACACTGTCAACACTGCAATCAACAATGGCATTAAAGTGACGAGGGAGTCCAACCAAAGTGTTTTGGCCATCACAGCAGATCAACAGATCTACAAGGTTATAGTGGACATCCTGTTCCATACACGAAGTCTTCTGACTGATGTGGTTGCCATCCTTGGTGGAATGCACTTGGTGATGGACTTCATAGGTGCGATTGGCAGTCGAGCAGCGGGAAGTGGCCTGAAAGAAGTTCTCTGTGGCACATTCGGATCAGTGGATAAAATGCTAGAAAGAAAAAAGTACCCTCAAAATGCCCGTGCACTTGCATGCTGACTGAAGAAGCTCTCAGACCTGTATTCTTGAAGTATGGTGAGCGTATCAATACCATCGCCGACTTGATGCAAGTCCTTGAAGAACTGGCTTCTGCTAGCAGAACAACTCGTATGTGGGTTGACATCATCATGAAGCCAACTTTTCTCATTATGAAATACACGCGCAGTACACATGAAGGTGATTATGCTCTGGCCATTCAAACAGCTGAAAATATGTTGCCATATTTCTTCGCTGCTGGGCATCACGACTACAGTAGATACGGCCTCTTCTTCGTTCGATCTATGACGTGGTTACCTGAAGAAGTCTTAGATGCATTTATGAGAGGAGAGGGTTCTATGCATCACATGGATGGACTCTGGAATGGGGTGCCAACCGACTAGTTCCTGGAGAGTACCTGGATGCGTCGTGGGAAGGGCCCTAGTGGTGTCATTGGTAACACCCAAAATCTACAAGTGATGGCCACGTGGGTATACAGCCTCAATGCTCGTGTGAGTCTGACTGCTGACCTCCTAGATATGAATGAGCACCTAGAAACATTCCATCTGTACCACAAAGAGGAGGCAGGAGGTCGCATCAAACATGATGGAGAAGATCGCCAATCACTTCATGATTCCCTTTCTAAGTGCATGGACCCAATGGATCCAGAGTCACTTCCAGGAGGCAACTTATACAATATTCAGACAGGGCAGCTTGCATCTCCAGATGCCAATACCGATAGAGCTGTTAGTATTGGAAAGATGCAATTGGCACAGTACGAGTCATCATGGCCACAAGGTTTTATGGCACCATTTCCAAACATGTCATCACCTTTGCAAGTAAAACGAAACATATCAAGGTGGGTGCCACTTGGTTATGGACCAAGAAGCGATTTGCACGCGTCATCGGTTTGCTGATGAGCGAACGCGAACTTGACTTGACCCATGTATTCTCAACAGAGCTTGCGGCATACCCACCCGCACTGTTCCAACCAGATGGCTTAATGAGAACTGCAGCTAAGTCCGCATTGAAGCAGAACTTGGGAGTGGAAACATCCTCTCGAACATGGGGTCGACCAACAGTTGCTATCATGGATGTGTCAGCTGTTTTGTGGGCAGTCGACTGGCCTGCTAGTGGTACAGTTGCTACATTTATCCCAACCTTCAAAGTATGGCTACCGAAACATCTTTCTCATGCATCTGTAGTACTAGCTTTTGATCGCTACTATGATTTCTCTCCGAAATCAAGCACTCAGGCAATGAGAAGCAAGAGCAGCAGAGTTCACAAGCTGGACCTCAACACCCCATTGCCTACAAGAGACGCTGTTCTCACGTGCACCGCGAACAAGGAGCAAATAAACAGGCTGCTCTGTGAGCAAATCCTTGCTGACAGTGAGTATCTCGCAACTGTAACCCAAGACCATGAGCTAGTGCTTGCAGGATGGCAGACCATACCGACTTCCATTGTGCGAGGCAGGAGTCGAGCAACATTGGAGCTCTCATCATCTCATGAAGAGGCTGACGTGATAATAACACAACACGCTATCGCACAAGCTGAGAAAGATTCTGATGCCCGCATCTCCATCATTTGTGATGACACAGACGTGTTTGCCATGGTGACTCACTTCTTGAATTTAAGAAATAGGCTGTCCCATGATTATGGAGTCTCCAGTGCGTGGCAGAAAATCAGTGGACATCCGAGCAACTGTAACCCAACACAAAGACATCATCCCACAAATCCTCAAACTACACGCTTTGAGTGGTTGTGACACAGTTGCAGCAATACATGGCATCGGCAAAGCCACTGCCATTGCCACAGCCAAGAAGAGTCGGAAGCTAGTCAAACTGGGGTCCCTTGATGCATGCTTTGACCATATCGAGAAGGAGGCAACAGCGTTCATTGTTGCATGCTATGGGGCAGTGATGTAGTCGAGACCACCAAGTCCGAGACTGAGACCGAGACCGAAACCTGATCCTGTGAGACCAAGATCGAGACGAGATCAAAGGTTCGAGATCGAGATCTACCTTCCGAGATCGAGACCCTTAAAATTCGAGACCGAGATCGAGATCGAGACCAAGCTCATGCCCTTTCAATTTGTTTTACACTACTATGAAAATTAGACTATGTTAAGTATATTAAGTATGTTAAGTATATCATTGATGACGTCATTTTTTAACATTTACAATTGGCAATTGCGATTTGTTGTACGAATCGGTACGTTGTAAATATAAGTGATGTGAAGGGTTGTCGAGTTATTCTATGCTTTATTGAATTTGTCGGTACTGTTTTCTTTATGCTGTATTTCTTGCATTATTTTTATGTGAAGCATTTTATTTTTTCAAATACATATTGGATGGGAGGATAATCGTTTTTATCACGCCACAGAGGTTGACACGCCGTTTGGCAACACTAAGTGGCCTTATAATATATACTTATATATATAATATCTATAATTCTCTATTTAGTGTTTCCATTTTCAATAAAATTAATCTGACGGGGGCGGGGGAGGGCAATTTTTTTTGTAGCCCTAACCTAAAAAATCCAGACCCACACACACCCCCGCAAGACAAACGTGGCAACTCAAAACAGGGTGACTGATTAGTGAATACGTAGAGTCTCTTACTTTTACAAACTTTCATAAACATTCTGAATTGTGTCTGTTCAACTAAGCCACCATCATGAGTATGCCAATAACATGTATTTTTCATTACGGTCTCGAGGTCTCGAAAGGTCTCGGGGAGAAAAACCGAGACCGCGTCTGTCGAGACCGAGATCGAGACCGAGATCTAAATAGCGGAGACCGAGATCGAGATCGAGATCTGCAAATTGGGTCTCGAGATCGGTCTCGAGACCGAGACCGATCTCGAGACCTACATCACTGCTATGGGGATAAGAAATCCTCATCTCTTACTGAGTGTCGTCAGCGAGTATGGGCTCAGAAGACAGGGAAGTCAGGAACTGCTGCACCCAAACTATGTTCTCTACCACCAACAACTGAAGCTTTCCATCAAAATGTGCTTAGAGCCCACTACACTGTGGCGAACTGGCTCGATGCTCTAAAGTGTGACCCACCACCACTTGATCCTGTGCATTATGGGTGGGAGAGAGACGAAACAAACGGAGTTCTCATCCCAAAAACAGTTGGTGAAGGAGTGTGCTTAGCACCAGATGAAGTTCTGAAGCTAATCAGATGTGGGTGTGAATCACAATCAGCATGCAGGGGGAGTCGCTGCGGCTGCATGAGACGCGGAATCCCTTGCACAATGTTCTGTGCATGTGGCAGCGGCTTGGATTGCAACAATCCATTGACCCAAAACGCAAACGAAGAGCAGACTGATGATCCTGACGATCCTGACACAACCATGTCTTTTGATATTTGCCACCAATAAATGGTTACCTAATGTGAATAACTATATCAAAGTTGTCAATGCCAATCCCCCAGCTAGGTGTGAGCTTTGTTTTGCTTACGAGGTCATATCTTGTAGTTTTGCAACCTTCCATAGAATGCATGTGTCCTGCACTTCAGCATAAATTGTGGTTTATATCCGAATATCCATATCCATATAATGTGGGTTATGTCATTTAAGCATTATGATCTGGTTTTATCTGCAGAAAAGATGTTAAGTGCTCAGCAGTTAGCTAGATTGTAGAAATTATCACTGAAATAAAGCAAATACAGTGATGTCAACTGTGGCATTATCATATTTCAAGGCCAAACTTTAACCTCAAATGACCTTGACTTGACCCATGGAGTTGCAAAATGATATCCTACTGTTATCATGTGCCTATAGAACTACTTAGTCTCGCCCAAAATCATAAAAACGACAGTAAGATCACCAAAATATCTCGACGACTGCCCGGGATATGGGATATTCCTTATTTCTGGGAGCGTTTGACCTCCAATGACCTTGAGTATTGACGAATGTGGATCAAAACGACTCCCAAAATATCTGCAACCCCTCCAGATCGACTCATCATCCTAAAAACCCTTAGAAATGACACTTTGACCATCAAAATCCATCAAGTATTGACCAGGATATGGGATTTTTCAGTTTCGCCGGCCATCTTGGAAAATGGCGGCCATATTGAAAAAGCCAAGCGGGGGCCAGGTGTACACCCAATGAATTCTTGAATGGGGTGGTATAAGCAACCGGACTATATATGTATAGATGTAATCATAGTATCAAGTGGGATATTTCTAAAACGCTCGTTAAAAAGAGAGATATAATTGAAAGGAATATTCTAGAATGTGCATTTATCCATTTTAAAAATAATTTCAATAACAGTGCTTGAATGTATAAAATTGACAATATCCTGTTAAAATACCTTTTGCCTCTAATCAACACTTGTTAATTATGTGCTAATCTTTTTATTTCTTTGTCCTGTTGTACATATGTATATACTGTATTTTCGTCATCTCGCCTTCTTCCTTCATTCCCTGACGAGATGTACTTCTGAATACACGAAAGGCCTTGGAATCATTTTTCTTTTTCCCTGTGGGTTTGCATTTTATATATATATATATATATATATATATGAATAAAACCACGAAGGAAAGGAAACACAGAGTGGTGCTCAAGCGCTTTCGTCTAATGACATCCTCAGGAACACTGAAGTAAATAAAGAGTACAAGACTATATATGGGTTACAAAAAAAAAATTATATATATATATATATAGTAAGTAAAGAAATAAAAATTGTGGGAGGAGCATACACATTTGTAAGGAAAATTACCAATTTTAGCACTTTGTCCGAATTCAACACAAGCTCAAATGGATTGTTTACAACCAATTTTATAGATAATGCCTAAATGATATATAGGTCACAAAAAAAATAAAAATAAAGAAATAAAAATAAAAATAAATTGAAAAATAAAAATTGTAAGAGGAGCATACAAATTTATAAGGGAACATTACCAAAGGTTTAGCACTCTGCCCTTCTTGTTTAAATCCGTTCTGAACGAATTCAAAACAACAGGATCGAGTTGAAAAAGACCTTTGCTCATGTTAAAGTTATTTGTAAGTTGAATAATAGCAGACTCAAGAATATTTCTATTAACAATGTTGCTAGAGTGAAACAAAACTGAAGCATTATTCCAATCAATACAATGGGATAACTCTGACAAATGGACAAAAAGGGCACTGGACGACTGTCCCGTTCTAACGGACTATTGATGCTGTTTTACACGCGTGTGCAAATCCTTTCCCGTCTGACCAATGTAAAAGAATTTTTACTGATATTTTTCACAGTATTGTTATATGAAAATACTACATTAATATCCAAAAGTTTAAGTACATTAGCAATGCCTAAAAAGCCCGGGAAAAATGGAAGTACTAAAATATTCTTTCACAAAGTGCGAGTGTTATTATTCACACGATAGAAGGTTCGTTTTGCCTTGTTAAGACAAGATTCCATAAACGCAGGTGGGTAGCACAGATCACTTCCAATACCGTTGATTTTTTCCAATTCGGCATCGATGTATTCCGGACTGGCGATCCTAAGAGCGCGGAGAAACATTGAAGAAAATATGGCCTTCTTAATGGGTGTGTCATGTCCAGAGTAAAAGTGTACGTAGGACAAATTATTTGTTTTTTCCGACAGATACTAAACTTAAAACCTGGGCTTTCCCTATGTACACTCACATCCAAAAGCGGGATTGAGTTGTCTTGTTCCACTTCTAAAGTAAACTTAATGGAGGGGACTTGATCATTTAACTGAAGGAGGAAGTCATCCAGGTCACGATTCATGGGCCAGATACACAAAATATCGTCGACGTACCGCAACCATGGGATGCCAACCGCCAGGATTCTCGGAATGTAATATCCTGTACATGACAACCCCATTAAGAAGGCCATATTTTCTTCAATGTTTCTCCGCGCTCTTAGGATCGCCAGTCCGGAATACACCGATACCGAATTGGAAAAAATCAACGGTATTGGAAGTGATCTGTGCTACCCACCTGCGTTTATGGAATCTTGTCTTAACAAGGCAAAACGAACCTTCTATCGTGTGAATAATAACACTCGCACTTTGTCAAAGAATATTTTAGTACTTCCATTTTTCCCGGGCTTTTTAGGCATTGCTAATGTACTTAAACTTTTGGATATTAATGTAGTATTTTCATATAACAATACTGTGAAAAATATCATAGTAAAAAATAGCCCTACCAATAATTCAGGCATTATCTATAAAATTGGGTGTAAACAATGCGATTCCTTTTACATTGGTCAGACGGGAAAGGATTTGCACACGCGTGTAAAACAGCATCAATATTCCGTTAGAACGAGACAGTCTTCCAGTGCCCTTTTTGTCCATTTGTCAGAGTTATCCCATTGTATTGATTGGAATAATGCTTTAGTTTTGTTTCACTCTAGCAACATTGTTAATAGAAATATTCTTGAGTCTGCTATTATTCAACTTACAAATAACTTTAACATGAGCAAAGGTCTTTTTCAACTCGATCCTGTTGTTTTGAATTCGTTCAGAACGGATTTAAACAAGAAGGGCAGAGTGCTAAACCTTTGGTAATGTTCCCTTATAAATTTGTATGCTCCTCTTACAATTTTTATTTTTCAATTTGTTTTTATTTTTATTTCTTTATTTTTTTTTTTGTGACCTATTTATCATTTAGGCATTATCCATAAAATTGGTTGTAAACAATCCATTTGAGCTTGTGATGAATTCGGGCAAAGTGCTAAAATTGGTAGTTTTCCTTACAAATGTGTATGCTCCTCCCACAATTTTTATTTCTTTATTTACTATATATATACACACACATATATATTTTTTTGTAACCCATATATAGTCTTGTACTCTTTATTTACTTCAGTGTTCCTGAGGATGTCATTAGACGAAAGCGCTTGAGCACCACTCTGTGTTTCCTTTCCTTCGTGGTTTTATTCATCATAAATATTTTTCACGTGTTACTTTCGTGAAATAATTTTCATATATATATATATGAAGAGTGGTTGCGAGGCAGGAAACAGAGGGTGGTCGTTGATGGAGCGGAGTCGTGTTGGGCTAATGTAGCGAGTGGCGTTCCTCAGGGTTCTGTATTGGGCCCCTTGCTTTTTCTTATATATATTAACGATTTAGATGTCGGCCTAGTCAGTACAGTTTCAAAGTTTGCGGATGACACGAAGCTGGGTGGTAGGGCGATTAATGACGAAGATAGAGGTAAAATTCAGGAAGATCTGAATAAAATCGTTGATTGGTCAGTCACATGGCAAATGAGATTTAACGTTGATAAGTGCAAAATTTTGCATATAGGTTCGCGTAACGGTAATTTTGCGTATAGTATGTCAGGGAAAGATTTAACAAGCGTAGAGCAGGAAAAAGATTTAGGAGTTATAGTCACTGGTGATTTAAAAGTAGCGAAACAAAGTACAGCAGCGGTCAATAAGGCGAACAAAGTTAGGTTTTATAGCTCGAAATTTTGAGTACAAATCGCGCGATATTATAGTTCCACTTTATAAATCATTAGTTAGACCCCATTTGGAGTACGCGGTCCAATTTTGGAATCCGCATATGCGCAAAGATATAGACAAAATCGAAAGAGTTCAAAGACGAGCAACTAAGATGATTCCGCGCTCGCTTAGGTCAAAGTCGTACGAGGATAGGCTTAAGGAGTTAAAATTGACAACACTCGAGACTAGGAGGTTAAGGGGTGATCTAATCCAGGTTTTCAAAATTATGAATGGGTTCGATAACGTAGATAGAGATAGCTTTTTCGAAATATCTCAATATAATAGGACTAGAAATAACGGGTGTAAGTTGACAAGTAGAAGGTTCGAGACAGCAGTTGCGAAAAACTTTTTTACGCATAGAATAGTAAATAGCTGGAATAGTTTGCCGGTAGAAGTAATTAGTAGCACGTCTATAAACATGTTTAAAAATCGATTAGACGCATATGTTGATAGAAAGGGTATAGTTTAAGGTAGTAAAATTAAGGCTTTTGGGGATAGATCCCACAGCTCAACACAAGTGTTGTGGGATATAGGGAGGCAGCGTCTTGGGTTAGGGGATACTCTCTGTCCTTACACACCCCATTTAAAGAGATTCCTCTGCCGAGCGGTGCCCCCCATAGTACTGTGAGGTATTGAAAAACTCATGATCTTCACTTGCCCCACAAACACCTTTAAATGGGAGACCCAAAATGGGTGCACACACATTTCTACATTACTGTACAGTCTTTACAGCCACACCTACACTTTTTCTCGTAAGTGTATATATTGTAATGTATATGATTGTAAATTTTGACTTGGTCCGCAATCGATATGGACCGTGACTTGATGGATACCGTAATGAAATTGACTGGATTCTTTGGATCTGATATATTTGCATGTCCGTTATAAATAGATATAGAGTGTAACAAAACTGTAACATATTTGTGGATAGTAGTCTATTATGACTAGATCCTCTGGATCCAGAGATTCTATCTTTAGTTTTAAATCGATAATTAATTGGTTTTAAATTGATAATTATTTAGTTTCGTAAAAATTGGTCGTTGCCAATTTACCGGCGGTTTTTACATAAATTTCTTATGTTCTTGTGGTTCGGAACCCACGTAAAATTGTAGGTCCCCTCCGCCACCACGGAGGACATACACAATACACGATTACGAACACAGTTAGGTAGACCAGCCATGAGTGGATCCTAGGGTCTTTGTTGGTCTGAAACATTATAACATTATATATATATATATATATATATATATATATATATATGTGTGTGTGTGTGTGTGTGTGTGTGTGTGTGTGTAAAAATGAACAATGAATAATTCCTATATAATCTTTATATTCAAATATTCATTTTTACATAAGAACCAAAATCGCCTAACGCGAGTTTGGATAAAAAATTTATTTTTTGCTTTCTGTTTTTGCAGTGTCACAACCATGCTATCTACCATTTCTATGGTTAAATCGTATCCATGTTTGTGTCATTGGAGGTTCGTTGTGAGAAGCGAATGTCCCTTAATTTCATTCCCTTAAAGTACAAACAAGACACTCAACGGTTTAGATCGTTTAACATTTCCATCGCAATATTACCCATATTCCCATTTTCCATTTATTATAGATTTTATGATAATTAATTATTGTTGTCTTGCATCTAACCCTCATCCCTACACATTGCATGTGACATGATGTGAACCCTTGTTTGTACTTCTTCATTCATTTACTTAATTCTTCCTCAAATGTACCCAATTCCTTAATATTTACTGTATACTCGTATAAGTATATATATTTAATTAATAGTTTCACTCATTCTTTGTACAATGGCTATAAACCTTTCATTACTATATTGCTCTAATTCATCTCTTCTAAATTCTCCCAATAATAAATTGTACTGTACTTACGAATTAAATAACTATGGCGTATTAATCATGAATTGACGTATGGCATAATTTGAAAAACTATGACGTCATAAAGTAGCTTGATTCTCTTCACGTTTTCCATACCTTGAATACTGAATCACGTGTTTAGTATGTCGGTATCTTTCGTATTCAATGTATGGTAAATTCTTTAATAATAAAAACTTCATTCTCTAAGTCATTATTTATATGTTGTGTCCTGTCTGGTGTTATGCAGTAAAAATATTATTCGACCATATTCATCCATACGTCCATATCTTATCTTGACCGTTATCCTTTATTAATTTTATTACTTATTCATTCATCTACCTACTGTGTACCTATGCCCTATCAACCTATCAGTCCATGTTTACTCGTGTTCGTCTATGTTACGCACACAACCTACGTGTATAATACTTATGCACTCGTACATGTCCCCTGTTGATCATGATTACGTACATAGTTACGTACATGTATATACGTCCACATGTATTCTTTTTACTTTTTTCTTTTAATTACTTCACTTCTCGCAAGATATTCGTTCATGCTTACACAAGTGTTCGAATTCCGCTGACCAGGCAAAAACGAGAGCTTCTGAGGTGAAAATCTCCTCTTGCTTGCTTCTAATTTATAAAACATTATTATGTGTTATGTTTTATATATATACCCCGTGTGTGCCCATGTACTTTATGTTATACTCCTAACATCTTAATTGTCTATAAATATGAAACAATGTAAAAAAACTATAGTTAACTGTTTAATTGTAATTAACTGTAATACTTCAATATAATGTAATTGATGTACTTTAATGAAACTATAATTAACGATAATAATTTAATATAATGTAATTAATGTACTTCAATAAAACTGTAATTAACGATAATAACACTGGTATGCATCAATTTTGCTGTCAAGGGTTTTGTAAGTGATTCTTATAGAATTTTTCCTGCTGATTTCGAATCTGCAATCCGTTTTTCTCAATGAGCTCAGGTTATCCGGCTATGGCCTCATAAGTAAAATAGAATTTTTCGTGATTTTGTCAAAGCGGAATTGGAACCGTAACATCTATCATCACTTGTTTCACTTGTATAATATATTTTTTTACTTTTCAGGCATATAGATAAAATATTTCATAATGAATAGAGCGTGTACAAATGATCCCAATAGATTCTGCTACATATGTGGGACGGTTACCATGCCAAATAACCAGTCCCAAATCACTAAATTTGTGAAGACAATGTATAGAGCATACTTTGGAATTAAGCTAGGGGACCAGGACAAAAATTTCGCCCCTCATATGTGCTGCAAGACGTGCATTGAAAATTTGAGAAGATGGAGCAAAGGCAGAGCGAAATCTTTGCCTTTTGGAATTCCCATGATTTGGAGAGAAGGAAAGACCCACGTGACAGATTGCTATTTCTGCATGACAAACCTCCAAGGTGGGCTTATAAATTTATTTTTCTTAAATATTTTGAAATCCTCGTATGAAACTTGACATAATATTCACCATAATGTAATATTCACCATATATAGCATAATATTCACCATAATGGTAATCATACATTTACATATACATATTGTTATAGAAAATACATTTACACATACATATTGTTATACAAGTTACATTTACATATACAATGATTGTATATTTTCTTTCTTTTTCATTCATATTGTCCCCGAAGGGACAATATGAATGAAAAAGAAAGAAAATATACAGACTCCATCGACCTATTTCATATCTTACAGACCGTAGCCTTCCCTCACGAGCCGCCACTGTCTGAATGCTTCTTCTATTTCATATGCAAGTTTTATATCCATGTTTCTGTGTTTCTATTTTCAGGAGTTAACAAGAAGAATAAACACATTGTTGTATACCCTGACATTCCTTCTGCTATGAGACCTGTACCCCATGGTCCTGGAATTCCAATACCCGACCCACCTCAAACCCTGGACTTCGATGATTCTGATGATGAATCAATGACCAATGCCAATGACCAGTCCCAGTCGTATATACCTCAAAATACCGCTTCAAATGAGCCGAGGCCTCTCAACCAGGCCAAACTTAATGATCTTACCAGGGATTTAGGACTTTCCAAATTAGCTGCCGAGATCTTGGGCTCACGACTTCGAGAGGACAACTTGCTGGCTCCGGGAACAACATTCTCCTGGTATAGGAAACGAGAGGAAGAATTCCGCAAGTTTTTTGCAGTGCACGAAAATACCTCTTCCTTAGTGTACTGCTGCAATGTTGAGGGGCTAATCGAATCCTTGGGCCTGCCATATAACGCATCAGAATGGAGGCTATTTATAGACTCGTCTAAACGAAGTTTGAAAGCAGTACTTCTCAACATTGGGAATAGGGTTGCATCAGTCCCTGTAGCACATTCCGTACAACTTACTGAGAGCTACGATAACATGAAAATTTTACTGGATGCTCTCGTATACGACCAACATAACTGGAGGATCTGTGGAGATTTGAAGGTAATACTAATATCATAAGTAAACTATTGCTATTGACTATGTTGTTTTTCAAAGGTTATTTGAGAGCGTATAAGAACACTTAACTTCCCCACAGAAGTGATACAGTCCAATGCATAGATTTTTTTATCTGATAGAACAAATTCTCTAAATTCTTTAAATATTTTCATTTTTTTTCAGATTGTGGCATTTGTATTGGGAATGCAAGGGGGATACACGAAATACCCATGTTTCCTCTGCAAATGGGATAGCCGAGCGGATTAGAAGCACTATGCACAGCGTGAATGGGCATCCAGAGAGAATTTTGAACCTGGGTCGCATAATGTCGTTTCAGTGCCCCTTGTACCACCAACAAAAATTTAGCTCCCACCACTTCATATTAAGCTGGGCTTGATGAAAAATTTCATCATCAATGAATAAGGAGGGTTCAGCATTCCGATATCTCGAGAGTAAATTTCCTCATATATCTGATGCTAAACTAAATGCTGGGGTTTTGATGATCCTCAAATTCGAACTTTGATCAAGGATACTCAGTTCGAAAACGCAATGACTCCAACTGAGAAGAATGCCTGGCAGGCATTCAAATCAGTTGTCACTGATTTTCTTGCAAGCGTAGAAGTCCAGAATACGAGTCCGTTGTCGAAAACTTGATGGAAGCTTTCAAAGCTCATGGGTCGCGCATGTCCATAAAAATGCACTTTTTGTGGTCTCACTTGGACTATTTTCCTGAAATTGCGGGGATTATAGTGAGGAACAGGGTGAACGATTTCACCAAGATATCAAAATAATGGAAGAGAGGTACCAGGGAAACTGGGATATCAATATGCTGGCGGACTATTGCTGGTGTTTGAAGCGAGACGTGCCCGAAGAAAAACACAGACGGAAAGCCAAAAAAACTTCATTCCTTCCCCAATAAACTTTTTTCCATATTCATTGTATGAATAAAAGTATTTATTCACACAATGTTTTCATTTTCACGAGTGTTCTTATAATATTACTCGTATCTACAGTGTTTAAGCTAAAAAAATCAACAAATTTGGGGATAAAATTGGACTTATAATAAATGGCCAATAGAGAAAAAACCTGACCTGATTGAGGAAAACCAATGTCATTTTCGAATTCAGCATGGTCGAATTATATAATATGAGTTGAAAAAACCCTCACAGCAGACAAAAAAATTTCATATGCATACCAGTGTAATTTAATATAATGTAATTAATGTACTTTAATGAAACTGTAATTAACGATAATAAGCGAATGTGAATTAATTGGTAATTATAATCATAGTTGTAATAAACCAAAATTACAATGTACTCAGTGATGTGCTTGGGATTGTACTCAATGTACGACCCGACATTATGTCGCCATTTAGGAATGTACACTCGGCGATATTATTTTATTATTTTTTTATTTTTTCGTTGGGATAAATTTTTGAGTTGCTTCCTATTTTGCCAAGTAATTGTGACTTGTTTTTTTCAAAATTTCTTAATAATTTTTTAGGTTTAGTTTGATAATGAATCCGCATTGGATTTTTCAATGTCCATGTTTTGTATGCATTTTCTCTTCGTTGTGGAGGGTGAAGTCATCCATACTTAATTCTTCTCAACCAAGATTATATAAAATTGATACTTTTAAACAAAAGTTCTGCAATGCCTTAAACCATTGGTTCTCAAACTAGGGAACGGCGTACCCTAGGGGTACGCGAAGGGGTCATGAAAATATAATGTTTTAACTTTATGTACGATTAACAAACGGCCACGAGTCAGACGGTCGTAAAGAAAGTAAAAATCGTCTATCTCTCTCTCGAAAATCAAGAAAATCCTGTGAAAGAATTCAAGGGGTACAGAAGAAGAAGAAAAAAGTTGAGAACCGGTGCCTTAAACCAATGCAAAATAGGAATCAGAAGTGGTTTTCACATTCCAGGATTCTGGAATGAAGAGAGAATCACCATTCACCATCTGTCGAGAAATACTCGCAGTCTGATCGAATATTTGGGTGAGTTGCTTCTCTTAAGAGTTTTTTTTAAACTCAAACTCACACTAATTAATCGGGCTTGTCTTTCTCCCATGTTTTATAAAGATTTCAAAAATACCTAGGCCTACTATATGTATGGCAGAAATCGAAATTTTTGGTTCAAAACAAAATGGTAAAAATTTTAAGTCATTGTAGGGCAGTGAAGTGATTGTATTATTACTTCATAATAATAATAATAATAATAATAATAATAATTATTATTTACATTTCTAAATATTGCACCCAATTTAGAGTTTAATTGAATATGCATTGATGATACATTAATTAATCGTCCTCAATATGCAAAGACCAGTTCATTACTTATGTTTTACTTCATTCTGATGATGATTCAAATAAATCATGATTTGAAGAAATGTTTCATTAAAAAATCAAAATTATTTGCTCCAAATAAGATGGCGAGAAATCGTAAATTATAAAAGGTGAATTCAATTATTGTGTTATAATACAATTTTATTGATTTAAATAAACATAAAAGATAACAATAAATATTTAATGTTTGTATTTTACAATAAATTAATATATTGCACGCAATTTATTTATCAGTACAGACAGAGACGTCTAAACAAAAATTATTGCATTCAACAAACTCACAACCTAAAATACATTTAAAATATAAGTTAAAAACACTATTAACACAACCAAACAAAATCAACAAATATTTTAACAATTGTTAAAAATTTAAAAATATCAAAACATTTTCTCAAAATTGATTTCACAGTTTTCATCACAAAATTCATCATTGAAATATTTTCAATAGCTTTCAATATAAAACCTAACAAATTCAGTTAAATTCAATTTAATTAAAAAATACAAAATAGGGCAGTCAGTATTTGTTTAAAATTAAAACAATTTAATTTTGTATAAATTCAAAAGAATAATAATTAATTTTGGAAGTAATTAATTTTTTGAAACTCGGATTCACATTTCCTTCTTGTGGTTTTCCCTCTGAGTGCTCGACGTAGGACCTAAGAATTAAATGTACTGACAGATGTAAGCTTCAGCTTCGTCGTCAGCAGTCAAAAATTCGTATTTGAGCTTCGTATGTGATCCGTCAGGCACCGCCCAAGCAAACTCTTTCGTTTCATCGTCATAACCTGACACTTGTACAACTTCTGGGTAGTTGTAGTAAGCTGAAATCGAACAGAAATTTTTTTATCACTTTATATACACTTGGCGTTCAGTTCACCACTATTCTTATGAACGTTATTGGATAATTAATTGCAAAACTTTGTATGAAACGATTACTTACGTAATCCACTCAACCAGTTCAAAGGTCCATTCACAGACTGCGAAATCAATCCAACCCAAAATTTGGAAGCTCCTGTCGCTATCTTTCTCAAAGTTTGTTCTTTTTCCGAGCCAAGTGGAATCTTGGGCGTTATCCACAGTGAAAAGGGAAGCGCCTGGAAGATGCTGCAAACAAAAAATCATATTACAACTTTCTTCACTCATTGATGTTCCACAAAAGTGTTTAAAATGCGAAGGAAAACGAAAAAAAGACAGATCTCAAACACTGTCGACTGTCCTCAGAAAACAAATCGGGTCCCAATAATGTTAATGGGTATGAGAGGAAACTAAAATCTATTAGGGCGTAAAATAGTAAATTATTTACCGATTTGCAGGCGTCGAGAGCTCCATGCCAAGTGCCATACCCCTTGACAACGACAACATATTTTCCACTTCCAATATTCTCGTACCCGTATCTGTTTAGGGCATCTGTTCGTCGACATAAAATGCAATTAAATAGAATTAAGATTTAACAAATGGAGTAAAGTTAAATAATATTCAGATATAAAAGTTAAACTTGGATGATATTTCGAACAAACCTCAAATACTGGTCACAAACATTACGTGTTTGTAACAATAACATAATTAATAGGAAGTTATAAGAACGGTTTCTGCCAATATATAACCTTAAAATGTATCTGATTATGGAACAGTCACGTCTTTGTTCATAAGAAAAATAGTTACAGTTAATCGTGCACTCACCTGTAATTGGGTAAGGGCTTTGCTGTGGCAATCCTTGCGTTCTTTGCATCAGAGTTCCAAGTACTGAAAGGACAGCGAAGAAAGCGAAAGGCTTTGAATTCATTGTTTCTCTTCTAAGTTTTTCACTTGATAAGGATATATTTTAACCTGTTTGGGGAAAGACCAAATATTTTATATAAGATAATTATCCATTAAATTCTTATATATATATATATATATATATATATATATATATATATTATATATATATATATATATATATATATATATGATATTCAGCAAGCAAATCATAGCTAATATCAGATACTAACCTATTTGGTTTCTTATTTAAACCCAACTGAAGAGTCAGAGAACTGCAATGCTCTTTTATACCATTTTTGATTAAACTAAACTTGTTGCGACAGGTTTTTTGCGCATGCGTTTCAAGGGAGTTTCCCCTCCCCACATTCACAATTCTTCAAATTACTAGAATTTACTGCAATTTAGTTTAAAAAAAGCACTGTATATATATATATATATATATATATATGTGTGTGTGTGTGCACGTTTTATAAAAGCGATGCAAAGGAACTGAATACATATTAAAACCGTAGAAACAATGTTTCGATCCTTATATGCGTTGGCTCCTCATCAGGTCTGAAGAGAATATGAAATTTAGTATTGTCTGTTCTATTGTACGTTACTTGATTAAGAACCTTCGCTAAATCAGCTCCGAAACGTTCTCTCTTTGGTTGGAAAATTTATTCTTTTCAACTCTTTTTATTGGTTTCTATAATTGACATATAACACCGTTTTATAGTAGTGTATAATATATATATATATATATATATATATATATATACAGGGCGTCCCAAAAAAATGTATACACACTTTAAATAATTATAAAGGCAGTGTTTATTAAAATACATTTCATTTTCAAAATGTAATAGAATCTACAGACATTATTTAATTGTTTTGTCAACGCCTGTTTTCAAACCGACGTCCGTTCTGGTCCAGGCACTGCTGATAACGCGAAGCAATGGAATCGCAAACATCACGAACATTTCGTTTGGTATTTGTGTGCATTCTCGTTCAATGGCTGCTCTCAATTCAGCGACTGTTGCAGGTTTTATAGCGTAGACTTTGTCTTTTAAGTATCCCATAAAAAAAGTCTAGTGGTGTGAGGTCTGGTGAACGCGGAGGGTATTCTACGAAACCCCTTCGTCCAATCCACATCCACATCGTGCCAAGTACCACTCGCAATACTCCACTCTTCGGTCCGGATCATCTTCATTAATAGCATGGACTAATCTTGGAATGTAACTTTTCCATTGACAGCGCTTCAAATGCGTTGGACAGACGATTCTGAAATTCCTACCTCACGACTCGCTTGCCGCACAGATTTTCTTGGACTTTGGTGATACGTTTGCAGTACTCTTTCTTGCTTTGTGGGGCTTGTCGATGTCCGTGGTCTTCCGGAACGCTTCTTGTGGACATTCTGAACAGTTCCATCGGCTTCAAACTTATCTCTAATTCGAGTGATGGTAAGTCGCGTTGGTGGATCTGTTTGAAACTCCCTTCTAAACTGTCTTGCACTTCAACTGCGTTTTCACACTTCCAGTAGCATTTTAGAATGAATTTCCTTTGTTCAAAGCTTAGTCTGACTGCCATTATTAATTCTAATGGGTTTAACTTGGAAAGAAAGAAACATCAATTGAGCTATTAGCTGTTAAAGTGTGTATACATTTTTTTGGGACGCCCTGTATATATATATATATATATAATATATATATATATATATATATATTATATATATACACACACCGGGTGGCCCATAATTCAGGAACCATAGGAATAATTGTATTTTTTTCTAATAATTCTTGTACGTTCTGCTTTTGTTTTCTTTATTTTCTTTTTGATGAAATTACCTGGATGACCTACCGATGAACAAACGACGTGGCATGTTTTTTAAGCAAGACGATGCACCTCCTCATTTTGCCATGCAAGTTCGTAAATACCTTGATAAAATGTTCCCCAACAGATGGATTGGCCGAAGATGTCCTATCGAATGGCCACTCAGGTTACTAAATATCACTCCACTCGAGAAAAAAATGCAATTATACCTATGGTTCCTGAATTATGGGCCACCCGGTATATATACTGTATATATGGAATCTCATGCATGAACACGCACGATGTTTCATGATGTAAAATCATCCCCAAAAGGGTTCGAATTCATCACCTTTTGCGGAGAAGGAAACAACCGAGGAAATACATAGCGCTTTCGCGTACATGTTTACCGTCCCGCACTCGGGCGGGGTACCATTTTATTCCAACTCTCTGGTGCAACGCTCGGATCCCATAAATGGAATATCATGCGTGAAAAAATAAAAATAAAAATCATGAAAAATCGTACGTGCTCATGGCGTAAATTTTTTACCACTGAAATACAGGGTATGTATAAAGTAACGCGAGTGAAGAGAGAGAGAAATCCGATTTGAACTGGATTAAACTAGTTTCAACTTGTTTTTTAACTCTTACAAACATTTTCAACAATTCTTATAAACTTTACTGTCGAATATAGATTTCTTATAAAGTGTAATAAATATTACTCGTCCATGTTCACTCGCGTTAATATAATTTAAATCGGGTTTCTCTCTTCACTCGCGTTACTTTATACACACCCTGTATTTTGGACAATTTTTATGGAAGTGAGGCGATGAGTGTGTTATGGCCTATTCGCTAAACGTCTCGGAACTGTACTCGCAATGTTGCACGTTCTAACATCATTATGAAAGGTTTACAGAGAACGGAATCTTGTATGAAAGAGAGTGTGTGCCTCCATCAAAGAGGAATGGATGAGTATATGCTTATCGCTTTTACAACAGGATAAAAATTATTGTATTGAAATGCAGCCAAAGCTTAGCAAGTTTTCTATGCGTTAATAATGGCCTTTACTGTTAAAGGTAACAAATTCCAGATTGCGTTCAAACCGTGCTGAAGTGTGATTTGTGAAACGAGTAAATTTGTTTGAAAAGGTGAATAAACATCCCAAAACGCAGAGAGTAGAGCTACCTCGAAACTAAAGTTAATTACATTAAAATTGGAAAATAAACTATTTATTTGAAAGTGAAGTTCACCTTTGTAAGTGTGATATCTCGTTACGGAGAGTAAATATGTTTTAAACTAGAAACTTAATTATATTATTAAAAATACTACACTTTTCGAGAGTTTAATTCATCCGATCGGAGTTTATTCAATTCTTTAAATTTGCAGTGAATAGGAAAACTCATTGGTACGTTTAGACCCTAAATACTTGGCAATAGTGCTACGAGTTGCTCGGACTCTGAATGAGCATATGGGTGAAGCGACATTTTGTAAAAGAATTAAACTTTTGTTTAACTACCTGTTAAACCCAACCATGGACTATCCAGGCCAGTTTGAGAAATGAGAAAGAGTTGCAGTAACGAGCCCGCTTCATATTATGTATTTGGCTCGACCCAGTTCACCTTTTAAAGAGAACGTCTATTTTTTCCTGTTGGTGGCGTTATCGTCCGTCTTCGCGTTCTCCGGTGGGTGAAAACCGTAAAACTAACTAAACAATTTCCTGCCTGAAACGTAATGTACGTACAGTCTGTGATATATATATACACCCGAGTATAGGTTGATCTCGTGTATAGGTCGACCCTTGATTTTTGGCCAAGAAATTATCAATTTATCATATGCCTCGTGTATAGGTCGACCCCAGTTGTTGAGGGTAGTGGAACAACAAATTAGGGTAATAAAGCATCATATTTTATGGCATATAAATAAACCTTTACATAAACTTTGAAAAATGCATTCATTTTATATTTTATATCATCCTGTGCTACCATTCTCTCATTTTAATAATTGGTACATATTTGGTAATTTTAATAATTGGTACATATTTTATGTTTTCATTGTTTACTGGTACTAAATGTAAATATTTTTCTCATCTGAAGCTAACAGTAGCTCCTAGCCCTCCCATCGTGCACAGATTTCAACCCCACGAAAATGTTACCCTTATATAGGTCGACCACCTAATTTTTGCCTAAGAATTCAGTCTTAAAAACTCGACCTATACACGAGTGTATATATATATATATATATATATATATATATATATATATATATATCTCGCTGAGATATGTACCACACTAGGTGCAAATCGGCGGTAAAATA
This sequence comes from Bathynomus jamesi, assembly GCA_023014485.1. NCBI lineage: Eukaryota > Metazoa > Arthropoda > Malacostraca > Isopoda > Cirolanidae > Bathynomus > Bathynomus jamesi. Next base: position 96,560 of record JAJOZX010007364.1, on the reverse strand, counting down.
AAGAAAGAAAAAATAATATATATATATATATATATACCTTACCTTACAACCTTACAAAGGTTCCACGTGATGATTTCTCATTTCGCGAAGGTCAAGCGTGTCGCCCCTCCTCTCGTGTTGGCCTGGTGGTAGTGAGTTGGATTCTTGCGCTCTCCACCTCACATAGCCAGGTACGCCCGGCTCATCGGGGATTGTTCTGAGCCAGGCGTCAAGTCTTCTTTTGAAGATTTCCACTGCAACTCCCTTCGTGTTTCTTAGGTCTTTGGGCAGCTGATTAAATAGTTTTGGTCCTCTCACTACAAAACTATTTTCTTTCAGGGTTAAGGATGTTCCCTGTCTCGCCTTCAATTTGGGAATACGACACAGTCTACCGTTTCTACCTTCCACCGTTGTTTGGGGAGTTATGGGATTCAGAGTAAGATTAGGGACTAGTTTCTCCATTATTTTCCAAGTGTAAATAATGGTGTATCTCTCTCTTCTCCTTTCCAGTGAATATAGGTTTAGTTCTCGTAACCTTTCCCAGTAATTTAGTTCTTTGCACCCATTGATCTTGGCTGTGAAACTTCTTTGAATCACCTCCAGCTGTCTAATGTCTTCTTTTTTATATGGGGATGTTAGGACCGAGCAGTATTCCAGTTTGGGTATTATCAGGGTTTTCAGTAGGGGGATCATTACATTCCTATCCCTTCGTTTAAAAGTTCTCAATATCAGGCCCGTTATTCTCTTTGCTCTGTTTACTGCTATCTTATTTTGTGTTTCAAATTTCGCATCATCTGTCATTACAATCCCTAAATCTTTTGCTCTGGAATTTCTCTGGACTTCCTGTCCATTTGGGGTATAATATTCCATGGACTTTAGGTCTTCTCTTTTTCCGTACCGTAATAGCTGAAATTTCTCGTGTTAAACTTCATATTGTTGTCTTCCGTCCACTTGTAATTTTGTTTATGTCAGTTTGTAGAGATCCTATGTCTTCTGGTTTCGTATTTTTCTACTGATCTTTGTGTCATCTGAAAAGGATGTTACTGTGCTGTCTCTGGTAACGTCCTCATCTATGTCAGTTAGGATGATTATGAAGAGTAGTGGAGCTAATACCGTTCCTTGTGGTACTGAGCTGAGGACCTCTGATTCTGATGAAGGTACTCCTTGTACTGTAACGACTTGCCTCCGCTCACTAAGGAAATTATATATCCATTTCCCTACTTTTCCTGTTATTCCCATATATTTCAGTTTATGTATTATAATTCCATGGTCACACTTGTCGAACGCTTTAGCAAAGTCTGTGTATAGTACATCATAGTTTTCATTACTTTCAAGTGAATCAATAATGTTGTTGTAGTGTTCCATTAGTTGTGACAAGCATGATCTGCCTGACCGAAACCCGTGTTGGTTATCATTGAATTTTTTCTGAGTTTCCAAAAAGTCATAGATTTTCTGTCTAACAATTCTTTCAAATATTTTGGTGAGATGAGATGTAAGCGACACTGGCCTATAGTTTTTGGCCTCGGATCGATCTCCTCCTTTATATATTGGGACGATGTTCGCGCTCTTCAGGATGCCCGGTATTTCTCCCGTGTTTAATGATCGTCTCCATATCCAGTATAGGGGCTCAGCGATTGCATTCTTGCAGTTTTTGATCAGTGTGGCATTCCATTTATCCGGTCCTGCCGCTGAGTGTGTTTTTAGTTTCCCTATGACTTGTGCAATATCCTCCGTCGTAAAGTCGAAATCCGTTATACTTTCCCCTTGTGGTTCTTCTTCAAAGAACGCGTTTCTATCGCATATCAGTTTGTCAGTTTTTGGGATACTGAAAGATGATTCATACTGAGCTTTTAATATTTCAGCTACTTCTGTTAGATCATCAGATAAATCACTGTTCTCATTTTTTAAAGGCCCGATAGTCGCATAGTTTTTCGACTTTCTTTTTGCGAAATTATAGAAGTACTTTGAGTTAGCCTTTATCGCTTCTATAGCGTCATCTTCTTCTTTTTCTGTATGCTTCTCGATTAGTTCCTGTATGACGACATCGATACTTTGCAGTTTATCATTTAATATTTTTCTGATGTTATCTTTACAATTACTTAATTTTGCAGTCACTCTTTTTCTCTTTCGGAACAGTGCCCTCTTTTGTCTTTCGAACCTGCTTCTCTTTCCTCTTTGTTGTATCTTTGGGACGTGTTTTTCCACAATTTCTAACGTCTTCTCCTCTAACGTCATTAGCATCTCTTCCGTGTCTTGGCCTCGAAAATGGTTTTCCAATCTATTACTTCCATGCTGGATGTCACCTCTTCCCAGTTCATAGCTTTGGAGTGAAAATTAAAAATTTCGAATTTGCTTCTTTCTGTTGTGCGTGTTCTTTCCTTTCCTGTTGCCTTTATATTAGTTGTTATTTCAATGATGTTGTGGTCTGATATCCTAGTTGGGGATATTTCCACATTATCAATTAAATTACTGTTGTTTGTGAATACCAAATCTAGGCAGTTGTTTTTTCTTGTGTTTTCTGTTATTTCTTGCGTTAACATAAATTCATCAGCTAAAGCTAGTAGCATTTTTACCTGCTCCTGGTCTTCTCGTGTGCCCCCCTTGTCCTGGTGTATACATATATTTTTTCCTATCCTTTTATATTTCATGAATGGGAAATTAAAATCACCACAGAAAATTATTTCACGAAAGTAACACGTGAAAAATATTTATGATGAATAAAACCACGAAGGAAAGGAAACACAAAAAGGTGCTCAAGCGCTTTCGTCTAATGACATCCTCAGGAACACTGAAGTACATGAAAGGTTACGGCCTATATATAGGTTACAGAAAGAAAAAAAAAAATAAAGAAAAAATAAATAAATTAATAACATACATACACACAAACATATATACATATATATATACATACATATCTACACACACACACACACACACACACATATATATATATATATATATATATATATATATATATATACATATATATATATATACATAGACACGGGAGAAATACCGGGCATCCTGAAGAGCGCGAACATAGTCCCAATATATAAAGGAGGAGATCGATCCCAGGCCAAAAACTATAGGCCAGTGTCGCTTACATCTCATCTCACTAAAATATTTGAAAGAATAGTTAGACAGAAAATCTATGACTTTTTAGAAACTCAGAAAAAATTCAATGATAACCAACACGGGTTTCGATCAGGCAGATCATGCCTATCACAACTAATGGAACACTACAACAACATTATTGATTCACTTGAAAGTAATGAAAACTCCGATGTACTATACACAGACTTTGCTAAAGCGTTCGACAAGTGTGACCACGGAATCATAATACATAAATTGAAATATATGGGAATAACAGGAAAAGTAGGGAAATGGATATATAATTTTCTTAGTGAGCGGAGGCAGGTCGTTACAGTACAAGGAGTATCTTCATCAGAATCAGAGGTCCTCAGCTCAGTACCACAAGGAACAGTATTAGCTCCACTACTCTTCATAATCATGCTAACTGACATAGATGAGGACGTTACCAGAGACAGCACAGTAACATCCTTTGCGGATGACACAAAGATCAGTAGAAAAATAAGAAACCCAGAAGACATAGGATCTCTACAAACCGACATAAACAAAATCTACAAGTGGACTGAAGACAACAATATGAAGTTTAACACCGAGAAATTTCAGCTATTACGGTACGGAAAAAGAGAAGACCTAAAGTGCATGGAATATTATACCCCAAATGGACAGGAAATTCAGAGAAATTCCAGAGCAAAAGATTTAGGGGTTGTAATGACAGATGATGCGAAATTTGAAACACAAAATAAGATAGCAGTAAACAGAGCAAAGAGAATAACGGGTCAGATATTGAGAACCTTTAAACGAAGGGATAGGAATGTAATGATTCCTCTACTGAAAACCCTGATCATACCCAAATTAGAATACTCTCGGTCCTAACTTCCCCATATAAAAAAGAAGACATTAGACAGCTGGAGGGGATCCAAAGAAGCTTCACAGCCAAGATCAATGGGTGCAAAGAACTAAATTACTGGGAAAGGTTACGAGAACTAGACCTATATTCACTGGAAAGGAGAAGAGAGAGATACACCATTATTTACACTTGGAAAATAATGGAGAAACTAGTCCCTAATCTTACTCTGAATCCCATAACTCCCCAAACAACGATGGAAAGTAGAAGCGGTAGACTGTGTCGTATTCCCAAATTGAAGGCGAGACAGGGAACATCCTTAACCCTGAAAGAAAATAGTTTTGTAGTGAGAGGACCAAAACTGTTTAATCAGTTGCCCAAAGACCTAAGAAACACGAAGGGAGTTGCAGTGGAAATCTTCAAAAGAAGACTAGACGCCTGGCTCAGAACAATCCCCGATGAGCCGGGCGTACCTGGCTATGTGAGGTGGAGAGCGCAAGAATCCAACTCACTACTTCACCAGGCCAACTCGAGAGGAGGGGCGACAAGCTTGACCTTCGCGAAATGAGAAATCATCGCGCGGAACCTTTGTAAGGTTGTAAGGTAAGGTAAGGTATATGCAATAAACAGAGAAGTAAAAATAAAAATTAAAAATTAAAGGATTAACAAAGAGGCATACAGATTTGTAAGGAAAAATATCGATTTTTAGCACAAGATCAAATGAATTATAAAAATACAAATTTATACTGGAAATCTGCCCGGGTTTTAACACTGCCTTTTATAGTCAAGTTTCGATATATATAAAAATAAAATGAAGATTAAAAGTTAATAAAGTAGCATACAAGTTTACCAAAGATTTAGCGTCCTACCCTTTTTATCTAAATCTGTTTTGAAGGAATTCAAAACAACAGGATCGAGTTGAAAAAGACCTTTGCTTATATTGAAGTTATTTGAAAGTTGGATAATGGCAGACTCAAGAATATTTCTATTAACAATGTTGCTAGAGTGAAATAAAACTGAAGCATTATTCCAATCAATACAGTGGGATAACTCTGACAAATGGACAAAAAGAGCACTGGACAACTGTCCTGTTCTAACGGAATATTGATGCTGTTTTATACGTGTGTGCAAATCCTTTCCCGTCTGACCTATGTAAAAGGAATCACATTGTTTACACCCAATTTTATAGATAATGCCTGAATTATTGGTAGGGCTATTTTTTACTATGATATTTTTCACAATATTGTTATATGAAAATACTACATTAATATCCAAAAGTTTAAGTACATTAGCAATGCCTAAAAAGCCCGGGAAAAATGGAAGTACTAAAATATTTTTTGACAAAGTACGAGTGTTATTATTGACACGATAGAAAGTTCGTTTTGCCTTGTTGAGACAAGATTCCATAAACGCAGATGGATAACACAGATCACTTCCAATACCGTTGATTTTTTCCAATTCGGCATCGATGTATTCCGGACTGGCGATCCTAAGGGCGCGGAGAAACATTGATGAAAAAATGGCCTTCTTAGTGGGGGTGTCATGTCCCGAGTAAAAGTGTACGTAGGACAAATTGTTTGTTGTTTTCCGATAGATACTAAACTTAAAACCTGGGCTTTCTCTATGTACACGCACATCCAAAAATGGGATTGAATTGTCTTGTTCCACTTCTAAAGTAAACTTAATGGAGGGGACTTGATCATTTAACTGAAGGAGGAAGTTATCCAGGTCACGATTCATGGGCCAGATACACAAAATATCGTCGAAGTACCGCAACCAAGAGATGCCAACCCCCAGGATTCTCGGAATGTAAATAATTTCGAAAAACTCCATATAAATATTGGAGAGGAGGGGCGATAAGGGGTTGCCCATGGCAATCCCCAAACACTTGTTGATAATACTCGTTATTGAAAGTGAATTTACAGTCTTTGATGCAAAGCTTAATAAGTTCCAAAACAATGTGTGAAGGTAGTGGCAGGTCATACTTATGTAATTCTTGGGAGAGAAAGTCAAGCATATCATCAATCGGCACTTTTGTAAACAATGAACAAACGTCAAAACTGATCAATCTATCGTTAGTTTCAGTACGTGTATTATTCAATTTTTCAGTAAGATCCATGGAATTTTTTACATGTGAATCAGAGATAGTTCCGAGAATGGGGGACAAGACTTTGACAAGCCATTTGGAGAGTTTATAAGTAATAGAGCCCACCGAGCTAATGTGCGTGTACATAGGGAAAGCCCAGGTTTTAAGTTTAGTATCTATCGGAAAACAACAAACAATTTGTCCTACGTACACTTTTACTCGGGACATGACACCCCCACTAAGAAGGCCATTTTTTCATCAATGTTTCTCCGCGCCCTTAGGATCGCCAGTCCGGAATACATCGATGCCGAATTGGAAAAAAATCAACGGTATTGGAAGTGATCTGTGTTATCCATCTGCGTTTATGGAATCTTGTCTCAACAAGGCAAAACGACTCTCTATCGTGTCAATAATAACACTCGTACTTTGTCAAAAAATATTTTAGCACTTCCATTTTCCCGGGCTTTTTAGGCATTGCTAATGTACTTAAACTTTTGGATATTATGTAGTATTTTCATATAACAATATTGTGAAAAATATCATAGTAAAAAATAGCCCTACCAATAATTCAGGCATTATCTATAAAATTGGGTGTAAACAATGTGATTCCTTTTACATAGGTCAGACGGGAAAGGATTTGCACACACGTATAAAACAGCATCAATATTCCGTTAGAACAGGACAGTTGTCCAGTGCTCTTTTTGTCCATTTGTCAGAGTTATCCCACTGTATTGATTGGAATAATGCTTAAGTTTTATTTCACTCTAGCAACATTGTTAATAGAAATATTCTTGAGTCTGCCATTATCCAACTTTCAAATAACTTCAACATAAGCAAAGGTCTTTTTCAACTCGATCCTGTTGTTTTGAATTGCTTCAAAACAGATTTAGATAAAAAGGGTAGGACTGCTAAATCTTTGGTAAACTTGTATGCTACTTTATTAACTTTTAATCTTCATTTTATTTTTATATATATCGAAACTTGACTATAAAAGGCAAAGTGTTAAAACCCGGGCAGATTTCCAGTATAAATTTGTATTTTTATAATTCATTTGATCTTGTGCTAAAAATCGATATTTTTCCTTACAAATCTGTATGCCTCTTTGTTAATCCTTTAATTTTTAATTTTATTTTTACTTCTCTGTTTATTGCATATATATATATATATATATTATATATATATATATATATATATATATATAGATATATAGATATATATATATATATATATGTGTGTGTGTGTGTAGATATGTATGTGTATGTAATATATATATATGTTTGGTGTATGTTATTTATTTATTTATTTTTTCTTTTTTTTCTTTCTGTAACCTATAATAGGCCGTAACCTTTTATGTACTTCAGTGTTCCTGAGGATGTCTAGACGAAAGCGCTTGAGCACCTTTTTGTGTTTCCTTTCCTTCGTGGTTTTATTCATCATCATATATATATATATATATATATATATATATATAATATTTAGGAGAAATCCAATGACAAGGAGGAATGTAAATGCCATGAAAAGTCTTCTTTAATGCGCAACGTTTCGAGCAATACGCTCATCATCAGGCTAGATAATAACATATGAAATTAGAATCAATAAATAAATGTGAACAAGACAAAATAATTTCTAAAAAACCTATTCATTAAAAGCAAAATTTTAAAAAGACTAAAAGAAGAGGGTTAAATTCAAAGTTATAAAAATTTACATATAAAATTAAAAGAAATTTAAAAGCTATTTTTAAATTACATATAGTAAATTTGAAATTAGTACACTGGAATAATTAACACTAATACAATGGAATAATTAACACTACGAACCTTTCAATGCTGGTTCCGAGGCACGAGTAATTTAAAACAAAACAAAACAGGAAACAAGCTATGGGTTGGGCGGTTGGAGTTATAAGTTAGGGGAAGGGGGATTATAAAAAATTGGGGAGGGGGGAGGGGGGTTTATACAAAATTTAGAGGGACAGCTGAGGAATCCACGTTTAGAGAAGGGGTCAATGTTTTAATATAAAGAGATTCCAAAATTCTAAGTGAGTTAGGACAAGAATTACAACCGAGAATTTTAAAATTATCTAAAGTGACATCAGTTTTACATTTTATACTGTGTTCCCGAATACTGGAGGCTTCTTTTTTATTTAAAATTTACCTGTTCGGCAACTTATTCCCATATGCGAATAAAATCTAGTCCTGAGGGAGCGCACTGTGCTGCCAATGTAAGTACCAAGGAGACACCTTGGGCAGGTAAATAAATATACAACACCGCTACGCAACGAATCAGGAGTTCGATCCTTCGCTGAGAAAAAGCTACCTAAAGACATTTTGTTAATAAATATAATGCGAAACTCAGTATGATAAAAAAATTTTCTTAACAACTTTGTAAATTTAAGTTTAAATTCTTTATTCATGGGACCCATTTCAGGTACCAGGAAATATTTTATATCTTTAGGCACTGAAATACAGGAAAGTTGAGGGCTATAAACATTATTTAAGAAAGATCTTATTAGTTTATCTACATATTGAACAGGAAAACTATTATTGGTAAAATATGATCTTAAATTATTAAATTCATCGTTTAGTAAGGTAAAACTAGAGGTCAAATTATATCTTCTGAACAAGAGAGTTTTAATACACGACATCTTATAGTTAAAATTAGTAAAACTAAAGAAATTCATGCCCAAACCAGTAAAAGTTGGTTTCGTGTAAACTGATGTAGTAATAGAATCACCTTTTTCGAAATTAAAAGATCTAAAAAGGGAAGGGAGCCATTTTTCTCAGTTTCCATTGTATAAGTTATATTGGGGTGCAGAGAATTTAAGAAGTTAAAAAATTGTTGCGCTTGTACAGCATTATCAAAAACAGCTATCGAGTAGGGTGGATCGATTTACATTTTTCTCGATTTCCATATTCTAATAGAGACAATAACTTGCACATGCATGAGAAAATAGCCTCTGCAAAATCTTAGCTTAATAGGTAATCATCTTCTGCCCCCGGCAGAGCGATGAAAATCATATTTTAGTAGTCAAAAACGTATTTTTAAACCCTAGCCTAGTCATAAAATTTTGCGTGTGTGTTATTTCATGCCTAAGCAACGATATAAATGCTATGGGAAATATATAAATGAATTATTTAAGACAGAGAGCCAATCTGAAAATATGTATAATATACATATTTTCAGATCGGCTCTTTGTCTTAAATAATGCATTTATATATTTTCCATAGCATTTATATCGTTGCTTAGGCATGAAATAACACACGCAAAATTTTATGACCCTAGGCTAGGGTTTAAAAATACGTTTTTGACTATTAAAATATGATTTTCATCCCTCTGCCGGGGGCAGAAGATGATTACCTATTAAGCTAAGATTTTGCAGAGGCTATTTTCTCATACATGCGCAAGTGTTTGTCTCTATTAGAATATGGAAATCGAAAAAAATGTAAAATCGATCCACCCTACTATCGAGTCATCAACGAAGCGTCGATAGAAAATTGGTTTACAATGGGTGGGAGATTGTCTAAAAATTACACTTTCTAAATGAGTCATAAAAAAATCAGCTGATAGAGGTCCGACGGGTGATCCCATCCCAACACCATCAATTTGTTGGTAAACCTTATTATTGAAAGTAAAATAACATTGCTTAAAAACCAATTCTAAAAGTTCCTTAAAATAAGACCATGAAAAACCATGAAAACTATCATCAGAGCTAAAAAACCCTACTTTCAATAAATAAAAAAAAAAAAAAAAAAAAAAAAAAAAAAAAAAAATTAGACTAACACGAATGTAGATGTAGCTCATAGCGTAAACTAACCCACTTTTTGTTTAACTTTACCTACTTTTTTTTTTTTCTTATCCTCCTTACTTTGCATGTCTCTAACTCTTTTCTTGCATGTTTGTAGTTTGCATGGTATGACAGTGAGTTAAGACTGTGTTTGCATGGTTTGTAAGCGTTCTTATTTTACTTCTTTTCATCTTTCACCCCTCTCCTATATTCTCCGACTATTTTTCTGACTTGTCGGCAGTGGCCGGCGGATGATGATGGTGAGACTTTTTCCCTCTTTTCTGAATGAATGTTAACCCACGAATGATAGGTGTTGCTCCTTACTTAACCCCTTATTCTCCTCTCTTCTCTTAACCCCCTACTCTCTCCTTTCTCTCGGGCTAGCCTTAGAGTGGATCTTAGGGTCTTTGTTAGCCTTAGCTTCTGTAGATCTGTAGATCTGTAGATCTGTAAAATAATGGCAATAGTTTCTGATACAGGTACATTCGTGAAAAGCGACTTTACATCAAAACTGACAAAAAACTTTTTTGAATCGAAATTCTTACTAAGAAGATCTCTTTGAAATTCATAAGAGTTATTTATAGTATAAGCATTTTTCGCAAAAGGTGACAGGAGACCAACAACAAATTTTGACAATTGAAAGGTAGGTAAGTTATACGAAGCTAAAATAGGACGGAGAGGTGTTCCAACTTTAAGGATTTTAGGCAAACAGTATAATTGAGCAAGATCAGAACCAGATACGAACAACTGAGAGTAAGTATCGTTTTTTATTATCTTTAAAGACTTTAATCGTGACAAAAATCTATTAACTTTGTCTTCCAACCTTAAAATGACTTTATTGACGGGTTCAAGAATTTGTTTGAATTTGCTATCATCACTTAGGATTTCATTAGTTTTATTTATGTAATCAGATTTATTCAAAATAACAACTCCGTTGCCCTTGTCCGGTCTAGTCACAACAATCTCCTGGTTCTTTGCCAAATTCTTAATAACCTGCAAGTCACTCTTCTTAAATATGAAAGATTTAAATTTAAGGTTTCTAAGTTTGTGAAAAAATTCATGAGTTAAATTAGCAAACTGACATTTAAAATTATTGAAATCACCGACATGGGGAACATTTTTCAAGCCATTAAAAAATTTTTCAAAGTAAAGAAAAAACGAAGGCTTATATATTTGAAATAACGGAAGCTTAAATTGCAAGCCAAGTGAGAGTAAAAACCTTTCCCGAGGGGATAGGGTGTAACTAGAAAAATTCGAAATTACTTTATCAGAATTGAAAAAATTAGGTGAATTCAGGCCAGGGCCTTTAACTTACGTTCATGAGTTTCAGAAATGGTAGAATGAAACTTTTCAAGTTCACGTTGTACAAGAGAAATTATTAATAAATAATCCAACAACGAAAGGATATTTTTAAGGGTAATTATATGATGCTCAAGCGACTTATTATGCGAGTCTGAAATTTTGATTTTATAATTAATTTCATTATTTAATAAATATTCCAGGGAAGATTGATAAAATTCAGAGTCATATAGATTGTCACGATAAAGTTTGAAGTAAACGAATTTCGGGAAAACCCTGCAGGTACGACACATTTCAAGAAAATAACAATCGAGTTTTGACTTGAGAAGCTTTCGTGAAGTCTTCCAAACATGGCGATAAGCCCTAAGGCCATCTTGTCCATACCTCCTTGTCATTGGATTTCTCCTAAATATTAAATTGAAGCTTTGTAGAAGCAAACCGCATGACTATATATATATATATATATATATATATATATAATGCTTCCATATGTTTCATTATATTTGTCTCTTTTCCGTTCATGAATTTTAAATAGATGAAATATCTAAAGTGAATCTTCGAAGTATTTAATAAGATAAAAAAAATATATATTATTGTCGAGTCTGATGAATGCGATACTTGTTAATAAAATTCTACGAAACTGAATTAAGTGAAAAAAAATGGTTTCAAAGATGTTTGGTATATTTCCCGATTCAATACCCTCATGGTATTCGATTCCAGAATGGGTATAAAAAATATCTTGCAAAATACTTATCTATAAATTGAGGTTAATGATTTTTAAGAATCACGTGACAAATATGGCGCGTCTAAATTTATAGCTATGTAATTAGATGTCTTTTATAATATTATTAAAGAAATACTTCCCCAAATTTGATTTTCCTTTTAATTCTACTTCAAATTGATCATAACCTTACTCGAATGATCAACAAAATGAAAAATTAATGATTCAAGCAATGAAAAAGAAGTTAATAATAATGATAATGAAAAATGAAAATTAATTTCACAGCTGAGAGTCATTTTGTGCATTCCATTTGGGAGTTGAACGAATTCTTTGTTCCATTTTCTTTACCTGAATTGAATTTTAACGGAAACTAAAGAATGCATCAATTACACACAAATATTAACTTCGTTGAATTGTCGTTTGAACACACACACACACACACACACAAAACAACTTTGTTACAACTCAACAACTGACATGTGTTGGGAATTAAATTAAAATTAAATGAAATTTCTTTTATTAAAAGTTTTTGCAAATTTTTAATTTAATTAATTTATTGCTAATTTAAATTATTATAATTACAATAATTTAAAAATTTTATATTTAAATAAAGGAATTAATTTATTAAAAAAGTCTTTAAACGATTAAATTGTCATTCACTTCAAAGGAAATTTATAATTCTCCAAATTAGCTACAATAATAATAATAATAATAATAATAATAATGATAATAATAATAATAACAATAAGAAGAAGAAGAAGAAGAAAAAGACGAAGAAGAAGAATTTTATTCTTTGCTACATATATAAGGCGTACGAAAGCTATACAGAGTAACATAAATACTGATCAAAAAGTAACGCAACCCATGGGAAAACGATTTATTTCAGAGCAAGTGCTGGAAGTGGGCACCGTTCTGTGCTTCACACAAGTGGATACGGCGATTCATGTTCTTAAAGACCCTTTGCAACGTTTCCTGTGAAATTGCATCAACACACTTCTGAATCATCGCCTGCAACAGAAGGAAAAAATCAATTATGTGCGTTTCTCCATGGGTTGCGCACATAATTGATTTTTTCCTTCTGTTGCAGGCGATGATTCAGAAGTGTGTTGATGCAATTTCACAGGAAACGTTGCAAAGGGTCTTTAAGAACATGAATCGCCGTATCCACTTGTGTGAAGCACAGAACGGTGCCCACTTCCAGCACTTGCTCTGAAATAAATCGTTTTCCCATGGGTTGCGTTACTTTTTGATCACCCGTATATAACTGTAAAAATGAACAACGAACAATTCCTATACCATCATTATATGGATTCCTCGTCTTCATGCAGTACTTATGTTTGTATGGATTTTATGTTTGAATGTTCATTTTTACATAAGAAAACCAAAATCGCCTAAGCGAGTTTTGGATAGAATTTCGATTTGTACTTCTTTATTCATTACTGTATTTCTCTAATTCATCTTTTCTAATAATGACTTATACTGTACGTATGACAGTGTGAATAACTATGACGTCATAAAGTAACTTAATTCTCTTCACGTTTTCCATACCGCGAATACTAAATCACCCATTTGGTATGTATGTGGATATCTTTCATGTTCATTGTAGGGTAAATTCTTTACTAATAAAACTTCATTCTCTATACGTCATTATTTATATGTTGTGTCCTACCTATTGTCTACTGATGCCTATCAACCTATCAGTCCATATTTTACGGGTGTCTATATTACGCACACAACCTATTGTGTTACGTACCAATATGTGTACAAAACTTGTGCATTCGTACATGTCCCCTGATGATTACGTACATCGTTACGTACATGTACAATTGTACATCCGTTCGCATGTATTCTTTTTATTTCTTTTCTTTAAATTAATTAATTCCTCGCAAGATATTCATAAATGCTTAGGCATATATATATATATATATATATATATGATCTCATGGAACCATTCTGAGTTCATTCCCATATATATATATATATATATATATATATATATATATATCGGGGCTCCAATAAACCTTAGCCCCCCCGCCCATGGCCTATACCATTAGAGGTACAGTAAAACTAACCTTCCAAAAGAGAATTTAATCCTGCATTTAATGAGAAACAATTAAAACTTGGTGTCCCCGCCATTAGCTTCCAAGACAGCCTGAATTCGCTTTGGGTAGCTTGCCGAAAGTGACGTGAATAGATCTTGATCGTTACGCAAATTTGCTAAAACAGTTTCAATGTGTTGCGTCATTGTATCCTTCAAAAATCGATTTGCTGCAGGTTCTTGAAACAAGAGACATTCAACCTTGTCCTTTATAACTGATCCAATGTGTTCACAGACGTTCATGTCAGAAGAATTTCCTGGCCATTCTTCATTTCCAAAGAAATCGATCTCATGGTTCCGCAACAACTGTTGAGTGGCTAATGCCTTAAAGCAGGGGGCCTTATCGTGCAGAAGTGTGACCTGATCGACATCCATAACATTGTTTGGGTTTCTTAGAAAAGGAATGACATGCTGGGATAGAATAATATCACGAAAATACTGTCCATCCCAATTTTGACCATTTGGCTTCAGCACCTACATGAGCTTCTTTGCAGTGAACAAAACAAACACACCAACACAGTCTGGACTTTTTAATAATTCGCGATAATGTTCATTGTCATCAGTAATGGGCAGTATCTAGATACATGTATCGCCGATACGTATCGATCGATACTTTTGTATCGGTATCGGTATCGCTTTAGCTACTTGACAAAAGTATCGATTTATCGGTATCGCTAAGGTCAATTTTCTTAAATGTATCGAAAAAAATCGATACTTCGATACATCGATACATTAATAAGAATTTTTAAATATTTAAATAGATGTTACTGGCATCGTCTTCAAATCCTCTGTTCAAGTTAAAGTGGATGACAATAAAAGGCAAATTTAATACTAACATTGTCAAAAAGAGGGTTCAAGAAATGTTGGTTAATGCTGTTAAGAGCCTCAGCGAGCAGACCCCCCAGCAACAACTAAGTGATGCTGCATCTGACGGAAGTGCAGATGATTTCTTCTGTTATGAGTCTGCTTCCACTAATGTCTCTGCAACCCAAGATTCCACTGAGATGGAAGTTTTACAGTATCTGGGTGACGGAAGTCATTCTCTCCAATCTCTGAGGCAGTACCCAGGAATTCTACGGGTCTTCCTGAAGTATAACACATCACTACCATCCTCTGCTCCTGTAGAACGGTTGTTTAGTTTGGCTGGTCACATTCACGCTCCAAAAAGGAATAGACTGTCTGACCAGATGTTTAGCCAACTGGTATTTTTGAAGGGTAATAGTAATTACTTTTAATTGTTAGTGTAATATTTTCAGTCATTCATGTATCCTACAAAATTAAAACATACTTTCATTAAATAAAGCAATTGTTTTTATTTACATCTATAAAACCTATTAAAATGTCGTTGATTTTACTTACAGTGCGTACAAATTACTAGCATAAACAATAATATCTAATACCTACATATTAAATTAATAATTATAAAAATGTACCGGTGATACACGTATCGGCGATGCATGTATCGGTATCGGTATCGCTTAAGACATCTAGAAAGTATCGGCGTATCGGTATCGCCTAAGACGTTCTTCATGTATCGATGTATCGGTATCGCTTTAGCGATTTTCATGTATCGATGCCCATCACTGATTGTCATCGATTTCATCTGGTGTTGTGGCCCACACTCGATCATTTTAGTAGTTAGGCCGTGTTACGTAAACAAAAAATTCATCGGAGACAGCTAAATGCATGAAATCATCCACATCTCAATCTTCAAGATAATGGGCAAACCACATTCTGTCATCGATGTTAAGTTGAGATTTTCTTGGCTTTGGAAGTTTATGCCAAGGCTTTAAACCTTGCCAATGACGGTACAGTCGAATGATCTCACCACTAACGATCTTTCCTCTCAACACTTCGACCTCTCTAGAAAGTTTAGCACAGCTGTTTTTCCGCTTACGCGTACCGCTTTCAATGATGTCCTTTGTTTCCTGAGAGAGTGGCAAATTTGGGCGTCCAGATTTGGTTGTACCCATTTCACATTCATCCAAAGGTTTATTCCAATTTCTTTTGACGAAGTCCTCACTTCTTCGCAACTTTTTGGCAACCCATAAACGTGTTATAAAGGTGGTTCCAGCATCACGAGCTTCCCGAAATGTTATTGCTCGTATGCGATCTATCACACGTTGCCTCTCCGAATCACCAATTAATTGAGAAGCTATTATACAGGGTGAGTCAAAAGTCTCCATACATAGGCAAAACGGTCATGATAAAACTAAAAGCAATTTCCGGGTCACTGGATTAGCCGCCGTGGTCCTGTGGAGTGGCCTCCGAGGTCCCCAGACCTCACTCCCCCTTTGATTTTTACTGGGGCACTTGAAGGCCATGGTGTACCAGGTGAAAATACAAAACACGGACAACCTAAAGGAACGCATTCGTGATGCGTGTGCACGCATACCACCAGACGTGTTAACGAGCGTTTGCCATGACTGGGAGGAACGTATCCGTATGTGCATTCAGTGTAATGGTGCCCACATAGAACATATTGTGTGACTTACAAATGATTGCATAATAAAGTGCATTTTTGCCTATGTATGGAGACTTTTGACTCACCCTGTATTATCACTTTATCAGATAGAGCAGCGCTGTCCAACTTGCGGCCCGCGGAATGGACGTTTGCCAAATTTCATTTCTGAATTTTCTTCC
The DNA here is from genome assembly GCA_023014485.1 of Bathynomus jamesi. NCBI lineage: Eukaryota > Metazoa > Arthropoda > Malacostraca > Isopoda > Cirolanidae > Bathynomus > Bathynomus jamesi. The sequence goes on along the minus strand of JAJOZX010007364.1, from coordinate 80,019 downwards.
CTATTTTGTCATTTCAATTCGGGAGAACAACATTCAGCGGGTTCCTAAGTCGTATTAACCAACAGTGTATGATTATTATAGGCAACATCTTGGCCGCGCTTTATAGAAGTTGGACAGCACTGAGCTAGAGTAATTTTAATACCTGCAATAAATAAAGAATTTTATATATTTTTATAATCACTAAAAACTATTTCGATATAAGTAAACATGTAAGCTGCAAATGGGGGGCTAAGGTTTTTTGGAACCCCTATATATAAATAATATATATATTTTAACTGCAAACAACACACAGTATAATTAATGTAAAGAACGACGCTTGTGTAGAAGAGCGTCTGCACAAGATGGGGAGAGAGAACGAGCAAATGAAAAATGAGGCATCTCCCAGGAATCGAACCCGGGATCATCCGATTGCCGGTCGGATATGCTAACCACTGCACCAAGGTAGGAGAATTTCGAGGTGTGACTGATTGAGCACCTTGGTGCAGTGTTTAGCATATCCGACCGGCAATTGGATGATCTCGGGTCCAATTCCTGGGAGGTGCCTCATTTTTCATTTGTTCGTTCTCTCTCCCTATCTTGTGCGGACGCTCTTCTACACAAGCGTCGTTCTTTACATTAATATATATATATGCTTAATTTTTCTCATCCAAGATTATATAAAATTGATACATTTAAATAAAAGTTGTGGAATGCCTTAAACCAATGCAAGATAGGAATCAGAAGTGGTTTTTACATTCCAGATTCTGGAATGAAGAGAGAATCATCATCTGTCGCGAAATACTCGCAGTCCGATCGAATATTTGCGTGAGTTGCTTCTCTTAAGAGTTTTTTTAACTCAAACTCGCACTAATTAATCGGGTTTGTCTTTCTCCCATACTTTATTAAGGTTTTAAAAATACCTACGCCTCCTATATGTATGGCAGAAATCGATAAATTTTTCTTCGAAACAAAATGGTAACATTTTTAAGCCATAATAGGGTAGTGAAATGATTGTATTATACAGGGTGGCCCATAAGTCCCAACTGGTTATAATTAAAATGTATCTAGCGGAGCTCACACTGACGTAATCCATTACTGAGGAAAGAATATTTGTGAACATGGTTATATTTTCCACATTGAATAATCAATAAATATTTCTAAAATTAGTATAAACTTTTTACTCTATTTGATTTTTTTAATTTTCGCTATAATTATAACCGATTGGGACTTATGAGCCACCCTGTAGAAATATTTATTTTTCGAGATTAACAATAACAAATAAATAAGGTATTTAATGCTCATATTATACAGGGTGTCGTATAAGTCCGGCATCATAGGAAAAATAATAAAAAAAGGCAAAACAAAAGCTTTTATTTAAGAACGTGCTCAATATGTCCACCATTGATTTCAATACACAAATTCAGACGTGATACCCAGTCAGCAAGCACACGGTGAATGATATCAGAAGTAATGGTGCTACATACCCCAATAATGCGCTGCCGCAAATGTTCAACACTCTTAATTTTCTCTGCGTATACCAGCGCTTTCAAGTGGCCCCAGAGATAAAAATCTAGTGGCGTGAGATCCGGGCTTCTAACTAGACATTCCACAGGCCCTCGACGTAATCCAATGACCAGGGAATTGTTGGTACGGGTATTCCCTTACTTGGGTGCTGTAATGTGCAGGAGCGCCGTCTTGCTGGAACCATGTTGGGAAATTTCCTTCTTCGTTCAAGACACTGGGAAATGCTTCTTCCTTGAGCATACGTAGGTAGGTGCCTCCAGTGACATGTTCATCGAAAAAGAGGGGGCCTATGATGCGATCCTTCCAAATGCCACACCATACCATCAGTCCATCACCCGAGATGCACCTTGTTCCTTTGAAGAGGTATACCAGTGAGGGTTGTTTTGAGACCAGTAGTGGGTGTTCTGGCGATTTACCTCACCATTTCCATAAAAAACAGCCTCGTCATTGAACAGAATGGTGGACGGGAAATTGGCATCCCGAACATATTGTTCCGTAGCCCATTCACAAAATTCCATCCGCCGGTCGGGATCATCATCAACTTCGCTTAATTTCTGTAGGATCTGAAGTTTATATGGATGCCATTCGTGAGCCTGAAGAATGTGATGGATGCTACTTTTCGACACTCCTGTCTCGGCGGACAATCGCCGAAGAGACTTATTGGGACTTCTGTTAAAATGAGCCAGGATAGCAGTCGCTGTATCATCGTCAGTGGACCTCCTTGAAGGTCCACTGCGTGGTTTATCTTCTATGGATCCTGTTTCCTTAAACTTTGCAAAAAGTCTGCTAACACAACTCTGTGTTATTGGCTCGCGATCTGGATGCAGTCTGTTAAATTCAGCAGCGGCCTCTCTTTGACTCCGATTTCCTATGAGTAGAATTATCTGGATTCGTTCTTCCTTGCTCACAGACATTATGGCCTGTAGAAAGAGAAAAATATGAATTATGGTTTGTAGAAATAGAAAAATATGAATTTCTCCTATGATGCCGGACTTATGTGACACCCTGTACAATGAATTAATGTGTTTTACGCAATTCGCTTATCGAGAGAGAGAGAGAGAGAGAGAGAGAGATGAATGAACACAAATTATTGCATCAAAAACAACGAAAATTTAAATTAAATGAACGAATATTTTAATCATTTTAAAAAGTTTAAAAATTGCAAATCATTTCTCAAATAATATTTCTTGCATTTTAAGTCCAAAAATTCCAAAAACAAAATCTTGAGAACCTTTTCAAGATAAAAAATTTTACTTAATATTTAAACATCTTTTAACTCAAAATCCAAAATGTGAGAAGTCCTCATTTGTTTAAATGAGAAACCTTTAATTTTTATCCAAAATCAATGAATTATAATTAATGCAAATAATTCATTTTGATCGTAATTATTTCCTTGGAACGAAACTCCGATTTCCTTCTTGTGGTTTTCCTTCTTGTGGTCAAACACTCAATTTGTGATGTCAAAATTATTGCCACTCGTTTGTTACATAATCACAAATACTTTCTTTGTCAAATAATTATTTAAAAATAAACTCTCAAGAAATGGTTTTCGTAATTGCGGTTTTATTTTTTACAGATGCAAACCATTCCAGACTACTCTAGTTTACACAGACGAAATCTTCGCACTTGAGAAAATAATAATAATAATAATACTAATTATAATAATAATAATAATAATAATAATAATAATAATAATAATAATTTTATATTTCTAAATATTGAAACCCAATTTAGAGTCATCGAATTAGCATTGATGATACACTTTTTATCCATTACTTATGTTTTACTTCATTCTGATGATGATTCAAATAATAATACAGAATTGATGATTTAAAATAAATCAATGCTTTGAAGAAATGTTTCATTAAAAAATCAAAACTATTTGCTTCAAATAAGATGATGAGAAATCGTAAATTATAAAAGGTGAATTCAATTATTGTGTTATAATACAATTTTATTGATTTAAATAAACAATAAAAGATAACAATAAATATTTAATGTTTGTATTTTACAATAAATTAATATATTGCACGCAATTTATTTATCAGTACAGACAGAGACGTCTAAACAAAAATTATTGCATTCAACAAACTCACAACCTAACACACATTTAAAATATAAATTAAAAACACTATTAACACAACCAACAAAAACAAAATCAACAAATATTTTGACAATTGTTAAAAATTTTAAAATACCAAAACATTTTCTCAAAATTGATTTCACAGTTTTCATCACAAAATTCATCATTGAAATATTTTCAATAACTTTCAATATGAAACCTAACAAATTCAATTTAATTCAATTTAATTAAAAAATACAAAATAGGAGAGTCAGTATTTGTTTAAAATTCAAACAATTTAATTTTGTATAAATTCAAAAGAATAATAATTAATTTTGGAAGTAATTAATTCTTTGAAACTCGGATTTACATTTCCTTCTTGTGGTTTTCCCTCTGAGTGCTCGACGTAGGACCTAAGAATTAAATGTACTGACAGATGTAAGCTTCAGCTTCGTCGTCAGCAGTCAAAAATTCGTATTTGAGCTTCGTATGTGATCCGTCAGGCACCGCCCACGCAAACTCTTTCGTTTCATCGTCATAACCTGAAACTTGTACAACTTCTGGGTAGTTGTAGTAAGCTGAAATCGAACAGAAAATTTTTTATCACTTTATATACACTTGGCGTTCAGTTCACCACTATTCTTATGAACGTTATTGGATAATTAATTGCAAAACGTTGTCTGAAACGATTACTTACGTAATCCACTCAACCAGTTCAAAGGTCCATTCACAGACTGCGAAATCAATCCAACCCAAAATTTGGAAGCTCCTGTCACACTCTCTTTCTCAAAGTCTATTCTTTTTCCGAGCCAAGTGGAATCTTGGGCGTTATCCACAGTGAAAAGGGAAGCGCCTGGAAGATGCTGCAAACAAAAAATCATATTACAACTTTCTTCACTCATTGATGTTCCACAAAAGTGTTTAAAATGCGAAGGAAAACGAAAAGAAGACAGATGTCAAACACTGTCGACTGTCCTCAGAAAACAAATCGGGTCCCAATAATGTTAATGGGTATGAGAGGAAACTAAAATCTATTAGGGCGTAAAATAATAAATTATTTACCGATTTGCAGGCGTAGAGAGCTCCATGCCAAGTGCCTAACCCACTGACAACGAGAGCATATTTTCCACTTCCAATATTCTCGTACCCGTATCTGTTTAGGGCATCTGTTCGTCGACATAAAATGCAATTAAATAGAATTAAGATTTAACAAATGGAGTAAAGTTAAATAATATTCAGATATAAAAGTTAAACTTGGATGATATTTCGAACAAACTTCAAATCCTAGTCACAAACATTACGTGTTTGTAACAATAACATATTAATAGGAAGTTATAAGAACGGCTTTTGTCAATATATAACCTTAAAATGTATCTGATTATGGAACAGTCACGTCTTTGTTCATAAGAAAAACAGTTACAGTTTATCGTGCACCCACCTGTAATTGAGTAAGGGCTTTGCTGTGGCAATCCTTGCGTTCTTTGCATCAGAGTTCCAAGTACTGAAAGGACAGCGAAGAAAGCGAAAGACTTTGAATTCATTGTTTCTCTTCTAAGTTTTTCACTTGATAAGGATATATTTTAACCTGTTTTGGGGACAGACCAAATATTTTATATAAGATAATTATCCATTAAATTCTTATATATATATATATATATATATATATATATATATATATATATATATATATATATTATATATATATATATATATATATATATATATATATATATGATATTCAGCAAGCAAATCATAGCTAATATCAGATACTAACCTATTTGGTTTCTTATTTAAACCCAACTGAAGAGTCAGAGAACTGCAATGCTCTTTTATACCATTTTTGATTAAACTAATCTTGTTGCGACAGGTTTTTTGCGCATGCGTTTCAAGGGAGTTTCCCCTCCCCACATTCACAATTCTTCAAATTACTAGAATTTACTGCAATTTAGTTTATTTTTAAAAAAGCACTGTGTATATATATATATATATATATATATATATATATATATATATATATATATATATATATATATATATGTGTGTGTGTGTGTGTGTGTGTGTGTGAGTTTTATAAAAGCGATGCAAAGGAATTGAATACATATTAAAACCGTAGAAACAATGTTTCAATTCTTATATGCGTTGGCTCCTCATCAGGTCTGAAGAGAATATGAAATTTAGTATTGTCTGTTCTATTGTCCGTTACTTGATTAAGAACCTTCGCTAAATCAGCTCCGAAACGATCTCTCTTTGGAAAATTTATTCTTATCAACTCTTTTTATTGGTTTCTATAATTGACATATAACACCGTTTTATAGTAGTGTATAATATATATATATATATATATATATATACACACACACCGGGTGGCCCATAATTCAGGAACCATAGGAATAATTGTATTTTTTTCTAATAATTCTTGTACGTTCTGCTTTTGTTTTCTTTATTTTCTTTTTGATGAAATTACCTGGATGACCTACCGATGAACAAACGACGTGGCATGTTTTTTAAGCAAGACGATGCACCTCCTCATTTTGCCATGCAAGTTCGTAAATACCTTGATAAAATGTTCCCCAACAGATGGATTGGCCGAAGATGTCCTATCGAATGGCCACTCAGGTTACTAAATATCACTCCACTCGAGAAAAAAATGCAATTATACCTATGGTTCCTGAATTATGGGCCACCCGGTATATATACTGTATATATGGAATCTCATGCATGAACACGCACGATGTTTCATGATGTAAAATCATCCCCAAAAGGGTTCGAATTCATCACCTTTTGCGGAGAAGGAAACAACCGAGGAAATACATAGCGCTTTCGCGTACATGTTTACCGTCCCGCACTCGGGCGGGGTACCATTTTATTCCAACTCTCTGGTGCAACGCTCGGATCCCATAAATGGAATATCATGCGTGAAAAAATAAAAATAAAAATCATGAAAAATCGTACGTGCTCATGGCGTAAATTTTTTACCACTGAAATACAGGGTATGTATAAAGTAACGCGAGTGAAGAGAGAGAGAAATCCGATTTGAACTGGATTAAACTAGTTTCAACTTGTTTTTTAACTCTTACAAACATTTTCAACAATTCTTATAAACTTTACTGTCGAATATAGATTTCTTATAAAGTGTAATAAATATTACTCGTCCATGTTCACTCGCGTTAATATAATTTAAATCGGGTTTCTCTCTTCACTCGCGTTACTTTATACACACCCTGTATTTTGGACAATTTTTATGGAAGTGAGGCGATGAGTGTGTTATGGCCTATTCGCTAAACGTCTCGGAACTGTACTCGCAATGTTGCACGTTCTAACATCATTATGAAAGGTTTACAGAGAACGGAATCTTGTATGAAAGAGAGTGTGTGCCTCCATCAAAGAGGAATGGATGAGTATATGCTTATCGCTTTTACAACAGGATAAAAATTATTGTATTGAAATGCAGCCAAAGCTTAGCAAGTTTTCTATGCGTTAATAATGGCCTTTACTGTTAAAGGTAACAAATTCCAGATTGCGTTCAAACCGTGCTGAAGTGTGATTTGTGAAACGAGTAAATTTGTTTGAAAAGGTGAATAAACATCCCAAAACGCAGAGAGTAGAGCTACCTCGAAACTAAAGTTAATTACATTAAAATTGGAAAATAAACTATTTATTTGAAAGTGAAGTTCACCTTTGTAAGTGTGATATCTCGTTACGGAGAGTAAATATGTTTTAAACTAGAAACTTAATTATATTATTAAAAATACTACACTTTTCGAGAGTTTAATTCATCCGATCGGAGTTTATTCAATTCTTTAAATTTGCAGTGAATAGGAAAACTCATTGGTACGTTTAGACCCTAAATACTTGGCAATAGTGCTACGAGTTGCTCGGACTCTGAATGAGCATATGGGTGAAGCGACATTTTGTAAAAGAATTAAACTTTTGTTTAACTACCTGTTAAACCCAACCATGGACTATCCAGGCCAGTTTGAGAAATGAGAAAGAGTTGCAGTAACGAGCCCGCTTGCATATTATGTATTTGGCTCGACCCAGTTCACCTTTTAAAGAGAACGTCTATTTTTCCTGTTGGTGGCGTTATCGTCCGTCTTCGCGTTCTCCGGTGGGTGAAAACCGTAAAACTAACTAAACAATTTCCTGCCTGAAACGTAATGTACGTACAGTCTGTGATATATATATATACACCCGAGTATAGGTCGATCTCGTGTATAGGTCGACCCTTGATTTTGGCCAAGAAATTATCAATTTATCATATGCCTCGTGTATAGGTCGACCCCAGTTGTTGAGGGTAGTGGAACAACAAATTAGGGTAATAAAGCATCATATTTTATGGCATATAAATAAACCTTTACATAAACTTTGAAAAATGCATTCATTTTATATTTTATATCATCCTGTGCTACCATTCTCTCATTTTAATAATTGGTACATATTTGGTAATTTTAATAATTGGTACATATTTTATGTTTTCATTGTTTACTGGTACTAAATGTAAATATTTTTCATGTCTGAAGCTAACAGTAGCTCCTAGCCCTCACCATCGTGCACAGATTTCAACCCCACGAAAATGTTACCCTTATATAGGTCGACCACCTAATTTTTGCCTAAGAATTCAGTCTTAAAAACTCGACCTATACACGAGTGTATATATATATATATATATATATATATATATATATATATTCTCGCTGAGATATGTACCACACTAGGTGCAAATCGGCGGTAAAATAAAGAAAGAAAAAATAATATTATATATATATATATATACCTTACCTTACAACCTTACAAAGGTTCCACGTGATGATTTCTCATTTCGCGAAGGTCAAGCGTGTCGCCCCTCCTCTCGAGTTGGCCTGGTGAAGTAGTGAGTTGGATTCTTGCGCTCTCCACCTCACATAGCCAGGTACGCCCGGCTCATCGGGGATTGTTCTGAGCCAGGCGTCAAGTCTTCTTTTGAAGATTTCCACTGCAACTCCCTTCGTGTTTCTTAGGTCTTTGGGCAGCTGATTAAATAGTTTTGGTCCTCTCACTACAAAACTATTTTCTTTCAGGGTTAAGGATGTTCCCTGTCTCGCCTTCAATTTGGGAATACGACACAGTCTACCGTTCTACCTTCCACCGTTGTTTGGGGAGTTATGGGATTCAGAGTAAGATTAGGGACTAGTTTCTCCATTATTTTCCAAGTGTAATAATGGTGTATCTCTCTCTTCTCCTTTCCAGTGAATATAGGTTTAGTTCTCGTAACCTTTCCCAGTAATTTAGTTCTTTGCACCCATTGATCTTGGCTGTGAAACTTCTTTGAATCCCTCCAGCTGTCTAATGTCTTCTTTTTTATATGGGGATGTTAGGACCGAGCAGTATTCCAGTTTGGGTATTATCAGGGTTTTCAGTAGGGGGATCATTACATTCCTATCCCTTCGTTTAAAAGTTCTCAATATCAGGCCCGTTATTCTCTTTGCTCTGTTTACTGCTATCTTATTTTGTGTTTCAAATTTCGCATCATCTGTCATTACAATCCCTAAATCTTTTGCTCTGGAATTTCTCTGGACTTCCTGTCCATTTGGGGTATAATATTCCATGGACTTTAGGTCTTCTCTTTTTCCGTACCGTAATAGCTGAAATTTCTCTGTGTTAAACTTCATATTGTTGTCTTCCGTCCACTTGTAAATTTTGTTTATGTCGGTTTGTAGAGATCCTATGTCTTCTGGTTTCGTATTTTTCTACTGATCTTTGTGTCATCTGAAAAGGATGTTACTGTGCTGTCTCTGGTAACGTCCTCATCTATGTCAGTTAGGATGATTATGAAGAGTAGTGGAGCTAATACCGTTCCTTGTGGTACTGAGCTGAGGACCTCTGATTCTGATGAAGTACTCCTTGTACTGTAACGACTTGCCTCCGCTCACTAAGGAAATTATATATCCATTTCCCTACTTTTCCTGTTATTCCCATATATTTCAGTTTATGTATTATAATTCCATGGTCACACTTGTCGAACGCTTTAGCAAAGTCTGTGTATAGTACATCATAGTTTTCATTACTTTCAAGTGAATCAATAATGTTGTTGTAGTGTTCCATTAGTTGTGACAAGCATGATCTGCCTGACCGAAACCCGTGTTGGTTATCATTGAATTTTTTCTGAGTTTCCAAAAAGTCATAGATTTTCTGTCTAACAATTCTTTCAAATATTTTGGTGAGATGAGATGTAAGCGACACTGGCCTATAGTTTTTGGCCTCGGATCGATCTCCTCCTTTATATATTGGGACGATGTTCGCGCTCTTCAGGATGCCCGGTATTTCTCCCGTGTTTAATGATCGTCTCCATATCCAGTATAGGGGCTCAGCGATTGCATTCTTGCAGTTTTTGATCAGTGTGGCATTCCATTTATCCGGTCCTGCCGCTGAGTGTTTTTAGTTTCCCTATGACTTGTGCAATATCCTCCGTCGTAAAGTCGAAATCCGTTATACTTTCCCTTGTGGTTCTTCTTCAAAGAACGCGTTTCTATCGCATATCAGTTTGTCAGTTTTTGGGATACTGAAAGATGATTCATACTGAGCTTTTAATATTTCAGCTACTTCTGTTAGATCATCAGATAAATCACTGTTCTCATTTTTAAGGCCCGATAGTCGCATAGTTTTTCGACTTTCTTTTTGCGAAATTATAGAAGTACTTTGAGTTAGCCTTTATCGCTTCTATAGCGTCATCTTCTTCTTTTTCTGTATGCTTCTCGATTAGTTCCTGTATGACGACATCGATACTTTGCAGTTTATCATTTAATATTTTTCTGATGTTATCTTTACAATTACTTAATTTTGCAGTCACTCTTTTTCTCTTTCGGAACAGTGCCCTCTTTTGTCTTTCGAACCTGCTTCTCTTTCCTCTTTGTTGTATCGGGACGTGTTTTTCCACAATTTCTAACGTCTTCTCCTCTAACGTCATTAGCATCTCTTCCGTGTCTTGGCCTCGAAAATGGTTTTCCAATCTATTACTTCCATGCTGGATGTCACCTCTTCCCAGTTCATAGCTTTGGAGTGAAAATTAAAAATTTCGAATTTGCTTCTTTCTGTTGTGCGTGTTCTTTCCTTTCCTGTTGCCTTTATATTAGTTGTTATTTCAATGATGTTGTGGTCTGATATCCTAGTTGGGGATATTTCCACATTATCAATTAAATTACTGTTGTTTGTGAATACCAAATCTAGGCAGTTGTTTTTTCTTGTGTTTTCTGTTATTTCTTGCGTTAACATAAATTCATCAGCTAAAGCTAGTAGCATTTTTACCTGCTCCTGGTCTTCTCGTGTGCCCCCCTTGTCCTGGTGTATACATATATTTTTTCCTATCCTTTTATATTTCATGAATGGGAAATTAAAATCACCACAGAAAATTATTTCACGAAAGTAACACGTGAAAAATATTTATGATGAATAAAACCACGAAGGAAAGGAAACACAAAAAGGTGCTCAAGCGCTTTCGTCTAATGACATCCTCAGGAACACTGAAGTACATGAAAGGTTACGGCCTATATATAGGTTACAGAAAGAAAAAAAAAATAAAGAAAAAAAAATAAATTAATAACATACATACACACAAACATATATACATATATATATACATACATATCTACACACACACACACACACATATATATATATATATATATATATATATATATATATATATATTATATATACATATATATATATACATAGACACGGGAGAAATACCGGGCATCCTGAAGAGCGCGAACATAGTCCCAATATATAAAGGAGGAGATCGATCCCAGGCCAAAAACTATAGGCCAGTGTCGCTTACATCTCATCTCACTAAAATATTTGAAAGAATAGTTATGATCAGAAAATCTATGGACTTTTTAGAAACTCAGAAAAATTCAATGATAACCAACACGGGTTTCGATCAGGCAGATCATGCCTATCACAACTAATGGAACACTACACAACATTATTGATTCACTTGAAAGTAATGAAAACTCCGATGTTACTATAACAGACTTTGCTAAAGCGTTCGACAAGTGTGACCACGGAATCATAATACATAAATTGAAATATATGGGAATAACAGGAAAAGTAGGGAAATGGATATATAATTTTTCTTAGTGAGGCGGAGGCAGGTCGTTACAGTACAAGGAGTATCTTCATCAGAATCAGAGGTCCTCAGCTCAGTACCACAAGGAACAGTATTAGCTCCACTACTCTTCATATCATGCTAACTGACATAGATGAGGACGTTACCAGAGACAGCACAGTAACATCCTTTGCGGATGACACAAGATCAGTAGAAAAATAAGAACCCAGAAGACATAGGATCTCTACAAACCGACATAAACAAATCTACAAGTGGACTGAGACAACAATATAAGTTTAACACCGACGAAATTTCAGCTATTACGGTACGGAAAAAGAGAAGACCTAAAGTGCATGGAATATTATACCCAAATGGACAGGAAATTCAGAGAAATTCCAGAGCAAAGATTTAGGGGTTGTAATGACAGATGATGCGAAATTTGAAAACACAATAATAAGATAGCAGTAAACAGAGCAAGAGAATAACGGGTCAGATATTGAAACCTTTAAACGAAGGGATAGGAATGTAATGATTCCTCTACTGAAAACCCTGATCATATCCAAATTAGAATACTCTCGGTCTAACTTCCCCATATAAAAAAAGAAGATTAGACAGCTGGAGGGGATCCAAAGAAGCTTCACAGCCAATCATGGGTGCAAAGAACTAAATTACTGGGAAAGGTTACGAGAACTAGACCTATATTCACTGGAAAGGAGAAGAGAGAGATACACCATTATTTACACTTGGAAAATATGGAGAAACTAGTCCCTAATCTTACTCTGAATCCCTAACTCCCCAACACGATGGAAAGTAAAGCGGTAGACTGTGTCGTATTCCCAAATTGAAGGCGAGACAGGGAACATCCTTAACCCTGAAAGAAAATAGTTTTGTAGTGAGAGGAGACCAAACTGTTTAAATCAGTTGCCGCAAAGACCTAAGAAACACGAAGGGTTGCAGTGGAAATCTTCAAAAGAAGACTAGACGCCTGGCTCAGAACAATCCCCGATGAGCCGGGCGTACCTGCTATGTAGTGGAGAGCGCAAGAATCCACTCACTACTTCACCAGGCCAACTCGAGAGGAGGGGCGACAAGCTTGACCTTCGCGAAATGAGAAATCATCGCGCGGAACCTTTGTAAGGTTGTAAGGTAAGGTAAGGTATATGCAATAAACAGAAGTAAAAAAAAAAATTAAAAATTAAAGGATTAACAAGAGGCATACAGATTTGTAAGGAAAATATCGATTTTTAGCACAAGATCAAATGAATTATAAAATACAAATTATATACTGGAAATCTGCCCGGGTTTTAACACTGCCTTTTATAGTCTCAAGTTTCGATACTATAGATAAAATAAATGAAGATTAAAGTTAATAAAGTAGCATACAAGTTTACCCAAAGATTTAGCGTCCTCACCCTTTTATCTAAATCTGTTTTGAAGGAATTCAAAACAACAGGATCGAGTTGAAAAAGACCTTTGCTTATATTGAAGTTATTTGAAAAGTTGGATAATGGCAGACTCAAGAATATTTCTATTAACAATGTGCTAGAGTGAAATAAAACTGAAGCATTATTCCAATCAATACAGTGTAACTCTGACAAATGGACAAAAGAGCACTGGCAACTGTCCTGTTCTAACGGAATATTGATGCTGTTTTATACGTTGTGCAAATCCTTTCCCGTCTGACCTATGTAAAAGGAATCACATTGTTTACACCCAATTTTATAGATAATGCCTGAATTATTGGTAGGGCTATTTTTTACTATGATATTTTCACAATATTGTTATATGAAAATACTACATTAATATCCAAAAGTTTAAGTACATTAGCAATGCCTAAAAAGCCCGTAAAAATGGAAGTCTAAAATATTTTTTGACAAAGTACGAGTGTTATTATTGACACGAAAGAAAGTTCGTTTTGCCTTGTTTGAGACAAGATTCATAAACGCAGATGGATAAACATCTCACTTACCAATACCGTTGATTTTTTCCAATTCGCATCAGGTGTATTCCGGACTGGCGATCCTAAGGGCGCGGAGAAACATTGATGAAAAAATGGCCTTCTTATGGGGGTGTCATGTCCCGAGTAAAAAGTTACGTAGGAACAAATTGTTTGTTGTTTTCGATAGATACTAAACTTAATAAAACCTGGGCTTTCTCTATGTACAAGCACCGCACATCCAAAAATGGGATTGAATTGTCTTGTTCCACTTCTAAAGTAAACTTAATGAGGGGACTTGATCATTTAACTGAAGGAGGAAGTTATCCAGGTCACGATTCATGGGCCAGATACACAAATATCGTCGAAGTACCGCAACCAAGAGATGCCAACCCCCAGGATTCTCGGAATGTAAATAATTTCGAAAAACTCCATATAAATATTGGAGAGGAGGGGCGATAATGGGTTGCCCATGGCAATCCCCAAACACTTGTTGATAATACTCGTTATTCGAAAGTGAATTTACAGTCTTTTGATGCAAAGCTTAATAAGTTCCAAAACAATGTGTGAAGGTAGTGGCAGGTCATACTTATGTAATTCTTGGGAAGAAAGTCAAGCATATCATCAATCGGCACTTTTGTAAACAATGAACAAACGTCAAAACTGATCAATCTATCGTTAGTTTTCAGTACGTGCATTATTCAATTTTTTCAGTAAGAATCCATGGAATTTTTTACATGTGAATCAGAGATAGTTCCGAGCGAATGGGGGACAAGACTTTGACAAGCCATTTGGAGAGTTTATAAGTAATAGAGCCCACCGAGCTAATGTGCGTGTACATAGGGAAAGCCCAGGTTTTAAGTTTAGTATCTATCGGAAAACAACAAACAATTTGTCCTACGTACACTTTTACTCGGGACCTGACACCCCCACTAAGAAGGCCATTTTTTTCATCAATGTTTCTCCGCGCCCTTAGGATCGCCAGTCCGGAATACATCGATGCCGAATTTGGAAAAAATCAACGGTATTGGAAGTGATCTGTGTTATCCATCTGCGTTTATGGAATCTTGTCTCAACAAGGCAAACGAACTCTCTATCGTGTCAATAATAACACTCGTACTTTGTCAAAAAATATTTTAGCACTTCCATTTTTCCCGGGCTTTTTAGGCATTGCTAATGTACTTAAACTTTTGGATATTATGAGTATTTTCATATAACAATATTGGGAAAAATATGTAAAAAATAGCCCTACCAATAATTCAGGCATTATCTTAAAATTGGGTGTAAACAATGTGATTCCTTTACATAGGTCAGACGGGAAAGGATTGCAACACACGTAAAACAGCATCAATATTCCGTTAGAACAGGATTGTCCAGTGCTCTTTTTGTCCATTGTCAGAGTTATCCCACTGTATTGATTGGAATGCTTAAGTTTTATTTCACTCTAGCAACATTGTTAATAGAAATATTCTTGAGTCTGCCATTATCCAACTTTCAAATAACTTCAACATAAGCAAAGGTCTTTTTCAACTCGATCCTGTTGTTTTGAATTGCTTCAAAACAGATTTAGATAAAAAGGGTAGGACTGCTAAATCTTTGGTAAACTTGTATGCTACTTATT
This sequence comes from Bathynomus jamesi, assembly GCA_023014485.1. Taxonomy (NCBI): domain Eukaryota; kingdom Metazoa; phylum Arthropoda; class Malacostraca; order Isopoda; family Cirolanidae; genus Bathynomus; species Bathynomus jamesi. Next base: position 64,814 of record JAJOZX010007364.1, on the reverse strand, counting down.
ACTTTTAATCTTCATTTTATTTTTATATATATCGAAACTTGACTATAAAAGGCAAAGTGTTTAAAACCCGGGCAGATTTCCAGTTAAATTTGTATTTTTATAATTCATTGATCTTGTGCTAAAATCGATATTTTCCTTACAAATCTGTATGCCTCTTTGTTAATCCTTTAATTTTTAATTTTTATTTTTACTTCTCTGTTTATTGCATATATATATAGATATATTATATATATAATATATATATATATATATATATATATAGAGATTATATATATGTTTGTGTGTGTGTGTGTAGATATGTATGTGTATGTATATATATATATATGTTTGTGTGTATGTTATTTATTTATTTATTTCTTTTTTCTTTTTTTTCTTTCTGTAACCTATATTAGGCCCATAGGCCTAACCTTTTATGTACTTCAGTGTTCCTGAGGATGTCTAGACGAAAGCGCTTGAGCAACCTTTTTTTGTGTTTCCTTTCCTTCGTGGTTTTATTCATCATCATTATATATATATATATATATTATATTATATTTATATATATAATATTTAGGAGAAATCCAATGACAAGGAGGAATGTAAATGCCATGAAAAGTCTTCTTTAATGCGCAACGTTTTCGAGCAATACGCTCATCATCAGGCTAGATAATATATATGAAATTAGAATCAATAAATAAATGTGAACAAGACAAAATAATTTCTAAAAAACCCCTATTCATTAAAGCAAAATTTTAAAAGACTAAAAGAAGAGGTTAATTCAAAGTTATAAAAATTTACATATAAAATTAAAAGAAATTTAAAAGCTATTTTTAAATTACATATAGTAAATTTGAAATTAGTACACTGGAATAATTAACACTAAAGACAATGGAATAATTAACACTACGAAACCTTTCAATGCTGGTTCCGAGGCACGAGTAATTTAAACAAAACAAAACAGGAAACAAGCTATGGGTTGGGCGGTTGGAGTTATAAGTTAGGGGAAGGGAGGGATTATAAAAAATTGGGGAGGGGGGAGGGGGTTTATACAAATTTAGAAGGGACAGCTGAGGAATCCACGTTTAGAGAAGGGGTCAATGTTTTAATATAAGATATTCCAAAATTCTAAGTGGTTAGGACAAGAATTACAACCGAGAATTTTAAAATTATCTAAAGTGACATCAGTTTTACATTTTATACTGTGTTCCCGAATACTGGAGGCTTCTTTTTTATTTAAAATTTACCTGTTCGGCAACTTATTCCCATATGCGAATAAAATCTAGTCCTGAGGGAGCGCACTGTGCTGCCAATGTAAGTACCAAGGAGACACCTTGGGCAGGCAAATAAATATACAACACCGCTACGCAACGAATCAGAGAGTTCGATCCTTCGCTGAGAAAAAGCTACCTAAAGACATTTTGTTAATAAATATAATGCGAAACTCAGTATGATAAAAAAATTTTCTTAACAACTTTGTAAATTTAAGTTTAAATTCTTTATTCATGGACCCATTTCAGGTACCAGGAAATATTTTATATCTTTAGGCACTGGAATACAGGAAAGTTGAGGGCTATAAACATTATTTAAGAAAGATCTTATTAGTTTATCTACATATTGAACAGGAAAACTATTATTGGTAAAATATGATCTTAAATTATTAAATTCATCGTTTAGTAAGGTAAAACTAGAGGTCAAATTATATCTTCTGAACAAGAGAGTTTTAATACACGACATCTTATAGTTAAAATTAGTAAAACTAAAGAAATTCATGCCCAAACCAGTAAAAGTTGGTTTCGTGTAAACTGATGTAGTAATAGAATCACCTTTTTTCGAAATTAAAAGATCTAAAAAGGGAAGGGAGCCATTTTTCTCAGTTTCCATTGTATAAGTTATATTGGGGTGCAGAGAATTTAAGAAGTTAAAAAATTGTTGCGCTTGTACAGCATTATCAAAAACAGCTATCGAGTAGGGTGGATCGATTTTACATTTTTCTCGATTTCCATATTCTAATAGAGACAATAACTTGCACATGCATGAGAAAATAGCCTCTGCAAAATCTTAGCTTAATAGGTAATCATCTTCTGCCCCCCGGCAGAGCGATGAAAATCATATTTTAGTAGTCAAAAACGTATTTTTAAACCCTAGCCTAGTCATAAAATTTTGCGTGTGTGTTATTTCATGCCTAAGCAACGATATAAATGCTATGGGAAATATATAAATGATTATTTAAGACAAGAGCCATCTGAAAATATGTATAATATACATATTTTCAGATCGGCTCTTTGTCTTAAATAATGCATTTATATATTTTCCATAGCATTTATATCGTTGCTTAGGCATGAAATAACACACGCAAAATTTTATGACCCTAGGCTAGGGTTTAAAAATACGTTTTTGACTATTAAAATATGATTTTCATCCCTCTGCCGGGGGCAGAAGATGATTACCTATTAAGCTAAGATTTTGCAGAGGCTATTTTCTCATACATGCGCAAGTGTTTGTCTCTATTAGAATATGGAAATCGAAAAAAATGTAAAATCGATCCACCCTACTATCGAGTCATCAACGAAGCGTCGATAGAAAATTGGTTTACAATGGGTGGGAGATTGTCTAAAAATTACACTTTCTAAATGAGTCATAAAAAAATCAGCTGATAGAGGTCCGACGGGTGATCCCATCCCAACACCATCAATTTGTTGGTAAACCTTATTATTGAAAGTAAAATAACATTGCTTAAAAACCAATTCTAAAAGTTCCTTAAAATAAGACCATGAAAAACCATGAAAACTATCATCAGAGCTAAAAACCCTATCTAAAATAATGGCAATAGTTTCTGATACAGGTACATTCGTGAAAAGCGACTTTACATCAAAACTGACAAAAAACTTTTTTGAATCGAAATTCTTACTAAGAAGATCTCTTTGAAATTCATAAGAGTTATTTATAGTATAAGCATTTTTCGCAAAAGGTGACAGGAGACCAACAACAAATTTTGACAATTGAAAGGTAGGTAAGTTATACGAAGCTAAAATAGGACGGAGAGGTGTTCCAACTTTAAGGATTTTAGGCAAACAGTATAATTGAGCAAGATCAGAACCAGATACGAACAACTGAGAGTAAGTATCGTTTTTTATTATCTTTAAAGACTTTAATCGTGACAAAAATCTATTAACTTTGTCTTCCAACCTTAAAATGACTTTATTGACGGGTTCAAGAATTTGTTTGAATTTGCTATCATCACTTAGGATTTCATTAGTTTTATTTATGTAATCAGATTTATTCAAAATAACAACTCCGTTGCCCTTGTCCGGTCTAGTCACAACAATCTCCTGGTTCTTTGCCAAATTCTTAATAACCTGCAAGTCACTCTTCTTAAATATGAAAGATTTAAATTTAAGGTTTCTAAGTTTGTGAAAAAATTCATGAGTTAAATTAGCAAACTGACATTTAAAATTATTGAAATCACCGACATGGGGAACATTTTTCAAGCCATTAAAAAATTTTTCAAAGTAAAGAAAAAACGAAGGCTTATATATTTGAAATAACGGAAGCTTAAATTGCAAGCCAAGTGAGAGTAAAAACCTTTCCCGAGGGGATAGGGTGTAACTAGAAAAATTCGAAATTACTTTATCAGAATTGAAAAAATTAGGTGAATTCAGGCCCAGGGCCTTTAACTTACGTTCATGAGTTTCAGAAATGGTAGAATGAAACTTTTCAAGTTCACGTTGTACAAGAGAAATTATTAATAAATAATCCAACAACGAAAGGATATTTTTAAGGGTAATTATATGATGCTCAAGCGACTTATTATGCGAGTCTGAAATTTTGATTTTATAATTAATTTCATTATTTAATAAATATTCCAGGGAAGATTGATAAAATTCAGAGTCATATAGATTGTCACGATAAAGTTTGAAGTAAACGAATTTCGGGAAAACCCTGCAGGTACGACACATTTCAAGAAAATAACAATCGAGTTTTGACTTGAGAAGCTTTCGTGAAGTCTTCCAAACATGGCGATAAGCCCTAAGGCCATCTTGTCCATACCTCCTTGTCATTGGATTTCTCCTAAATATTAAATTGAAGCTTTGTAGAAGCAAACCGCATGACTATATATATATATATATATATATATATATATAATGCTTCCATATGTGTTCATTATATTTGTCTCTTTTCCGTTCATGAATTTTAAATAGATGAAATATCTAAAGTGAATCTTCGAAGTATTTAATAAGATAAAAAAAATATATATTATTGTCGAGTCTGATGAATGCGATACTTGTTAATAAAATTCTACGAAACTGAATTAAGTGAAAAAAAATGGTTTCAAAGATGTTTGGTATATTTCCCGATTCAATACCCTCATGGTATTCGATTCCAGAATGGGTATAAAAAATATCTTGCAAAATACTTATCTATAAATTGAGGTTAATGATTTTTAAGAATCACGTGACTAAATATGGCGCGTCTAAATTTATAGCTATGTAATTATATGTCTTTTATAATATTATTAAAGAAATACTTCCCCAAATTTGATTTTCCTTTTAATTCTACTTCAAATTGATCATAACCTTACTCGAATGATCAACAAAATGAAAAATTAATGATTCAAGCAATGAAAAAGAAGTTAATAATAATGATAATGAAAAATGAAAATTAATTTCACAGCTGAGAGTCATTTTGTGCATTCCATTTGGGAGTTGAACGAATTCTTTGTTCCATTTTCTTTACCTGAATTGAATTTTAACGGAAACTAAAGAATGCATCAATTACACACAAATATTAACTTCGTTGAATTGTCGTTTGAACACACACACACACACACACAAAACAACTTTGTTACAACTCAACAACTGACATGTGTTGGGAATTAAATTAAAATTAAATGAAATTTCTTTTATTAAAAGTTTTTGCAAATTTTTAATTTAATTAATTTATTGCTAATTTAAATTATTATAATTACAATAATTTAAAAATTTTATATTTAAATAAAAGGAATTAATTTATTAAAAAAGTCTTTAAACGATTAAATTGTCATTCACTTCAAAGGAAATTTATAATTCTCCAAATTAGCTACAATAATAATAATAATAATAATAATAATAATGATAATAATAATAATAATAATAATAAGAAGAAGAAGAAGAAGAAAAAGACGAAGAAGAAGAATTTTATTCTTTGCTACATATATAAGGCGTACGAAAGCTATACAGAGTAACATAAATACTGATCAAAAAGTAACGCAACCCATGGGAAAACGATTTATTTCAGAGCAAGTGCTGGAAGTGGGCACCGTTCTGTGCTTCACACAAGTGGATACGGCGATTCATGTTCTTAAAGACCCTTTGCAACGTTTCCTGTGAAATTGCATCAACACACTTCTGAATCATCGCCTGCAACAGAAGGAAAAAATCAATTATGTGCGTTTCTCCATGGGTTGCGCACATAATTGATTTTTTCCTTCTGTTGCAGGCGATGATTCAGAAGTGTGTTGATGCAATTTCACAGGAAACGTTGCAAAGGGTCTTTAAGAACATGAATCGCCGTATCCACTTGTGTGAAGCACAGAACGGTGCCCACTTCCAGCACTTGCTCTGAAATAAATCGTTTTCCCATGGGTTGCGTTACTTTTTGATCACCCGTATATAACTGTAAAAATGAACAACGAACAATTCCTATACCATCATTATATGGATTCCTCGTCTTCATGCAGTACTTATGTTTGTATGGATTTTATGTTTGAATGTTCATTTTTACATAAGAAAACCAAAATCGCCTAAGCGAGTTTTGGATAGAATTTCGATTTGTACTTCTTTATTCATTACTGTATTTCTCTAATTCATCTTTTCTAATAATGACTTATACTGTACGTATGACAGTGTGAATAACTATGACGTCATAAAGTAACTTAATTCTCTTCACGTTTTCCATACCGCGAATACTAAATCACCCATTTGGTATGTATGTGGATATCTTTCATGTTCATTGTAGGGTAAATTCTTTACTAATAAAACTTCATTCTCTATACGTCATTATTTATATGTTGTGTCCTACCTATTGTCTACTGATGCCTATCAACCTATCAGTCCATATTTTACGGGTGTCTATATTACGCACACAACCTATTGTGTTACGTACCAATATGTGTACAAAACTTGTGCATTCGTACATGTCCCCTGATGATTACGTACATCGTTACGTACATGTACAATTGTACATCCGTTCGCATGTATTCTTTTTATTTCTTTTCTTTAAATTAATTAATTCCTCGCAAGATATTCATAAATGCTTAGGCATATATATATATATATATATATATATATGATCTCATGGAACCATTCTGAGTTCATTCCCATATATATATATATATATATATATATATATACGGGGCTCCAATAAACCTTAGCCCCCCCGCCCATGGCCTATACCATTAGAGGTACAGTAAAACTAACCTTCCAAAAGAGAATTTAATCCTGCATTTAATGAGAAACAATTAAAACTTGGTGTCCCCGCCATTAGCTTCCAAGACAGCCTGAATTCGCTTTGGGTAGCTTGCCGAAAGTGACGTGAATAGATCTTGATCGTTACGCAAATTTGCTAAAACAGTTTCAATGTGTTGCGTCATTGTATCCTTCAAAAATCGATTTGCTGCAGGTTCTTGAAACAAGAGACATTCAACCTTGTCCTTTATAACTGATCCAATGTGTTCACAGACGTTCATGTCAGAAGAATTTCCTGGCCATTCTTCATTTCCAAAGAAATCGATCTCATGGTTCCGCAACAACTGTTGAGTGGCTAATGCCTTAAAGCAGGGGGCCTTATCGTGCAGAAGTGTGACCTGATCGACATCCATAACATTGTTTGGGTTTCTTAGAAAAGGAATGACATGCTGGGATAGAATAATATCACGAAAATACTGTCCATCCCAATTTTGACCATTTGGCTTCAGCACCTACATGAGCTTCTTTGCAGTGAACAAACAAACACACCAACACAGTCTGGACTTTTTAATAATTCGCGATAATGTTCATTGTCATCAGTAATGGGCAGTATCTAGATACATGTATCGCCGATACGTATCGATCGATACTTTTGTATCGGTATCGGTATCGCTTTAGCTACTTGACAAAAGTATCGATTTATCGGTATCGCTAAGGTCAATTTTCTTAAATGTATCGAAAAAAATCGATACTTCGATACATCGATACATTAATAAGAATTTTTAAATATTTAAATAGATGTTACTGGCATCGTCTTCAAATCCTCTGTTCAAGTTAAAGTGGATGACAATAAAAGGCAAATTTAATACTAACATTGTCAAAAAGAGGGTTCAAGAAATGTTGGTTAATGCTGTTAAGAGCCTCAGCGAGCAGACCCCCCAGCAACAACTAAGTGATGCTGCATCTGACGGAAGTGCAGATGATTTCTTCTGTTATGAGTCTGCTTCCACTAATGTCTCTGCAACCCAAGATTCCACTGAGATGGAAGTTTTACAGTATCTGGGTGACGGAAGTCATTCTCTCCAATCTCTGAGGCAGTACCCAGGAATTCTACGGGTCTTCCTGAAGTATAACACATCACTACCATCCTCTGCTCCTGTAGAACGGTTGTTTAGTTTGGCTGGTCACATTCACGCTCCAAAAAGGAATAGACTGTCTGACCAGATGTTTAGCCAACTGGTATTTTTGAAGGGTAATAGTAATTACTTTTAATTGTTAGTGTAATATTTTCAGTCATTCATGTATCCTACAAAATTAAAACATACTTTCATTAAATAAAGCAATTGTTTTTATTTACATCTATAAAACCTATTAAAATGTCGTTGATTTTACTTACAGTGCGTACAAATTACTAGCATAAACAATAATATCTAATACCTACATATTAAATTAATAATTATAAAAATGTACCGGTGATACACGTATCGGCGATGCATGTATCGGTATCGGTATCGCTTAAGACATCTAGAAAGTATCGGCGTATCGGTATCGCCTAAGACGTTCTTCATGTATCGATGTATCGGTATCGCTTTAGCGATTTTCATGTATCGATGCCCATCACTGATTGTCATCGATTTCATCTGGTGTTGTGGCCCACACTCGATCATTTTAGTAGTTAGGCCGTGTTACGTAAACAAAAAATTCATCGGAGACAGCTAAATGCATGAAATCATCCACATCCAATCTTCAAGATAATGGGCAAACCACATTCTGTCATCGATGTTAAGTTGAGATTTTCTTGGCTTTGGAAGTTTATGCCAAGGCTTTAAACCTTGCCAATGACGGTACAGTCGAATGATCTCACCACTAACGATCTTTCCTCTCAACACTTCGACCTCTCTAGAAAGTTTAGCACAGCTGTTTTTCCGCTTACGCGTACCGCTTTCAATGATGTCCTTTGTTTCCTGAGAGAGTGGCAAATTTGGGCGTCCAGATTTGGTTGTACCCATTTCACATTCATCCAAAGGTTTATTCCAATTTCTTTTGACGAAGTCCTCACTTCTTCGCAACTTTTTGGCAACCCATAAACGTGTTATAAAGGTGGTTCCAGCATCACGAGCTTCCCGAAATGTTATTGCTCGTATGCGATCTATCACACGTTGCCTCTCCGAATCACCAATTAATTGAGAAGCTATTATACAGGGTGAGTCAAAAGTCTCCATACATAGGCAAAACGGTCATGATAAAACTAAAAGCAATTTCCGGGTCACTGGATTAGCCGCCGTGGTCCTGTGGAGTGGCCTCCGAGGTCCCCAGACCTCACTCCCCCTTTGATTTTTACTGGGGCACTTGAAGGCCATGGTGTACCAGGTGAAAATACAAAACACGGACAACCTAAAGGAACGCATTCGTGATGCGTGTGCACGCATACCACCAGACGTGTTAACGAGCGTTTGCCATGACTGGGAGGAACGTATCCGTATGTGCATTCAGTGTAATGGTGCCCACATAGAACATATTGTGTGACTTACAAATGATTGCATAATAAAGTGCATTTTTGCCTATGTATGGAGACTTTTGACTCACCCTGTATTATCACTTTATCAGATAGAGCAGCGCTGTCCAACTTGCGGCCCGCGGAATGGACGTTTGCCAAATTTCATTTCTGAATTTTCTTCCCTATTTTGTCATTTCAATTCGGGAGAACAACATTCAGCGGGTTCCTAAGTCGTATTAACCAACAGTGTATGATTATTATAGGCAACATCTTGGCCGCGCTTTATAGAAGTTGGACAGCACTGAGCTAGAGTAATTTTAATACCTGCAATAAATAAAGAATTTTATATATTTTTATAATCACTAAAAACTATTTCGATATAAGTAAACATGTAAGCTGCAAATGGGGGGCTAAGGTTTTTTGGAACCCCTATATATAAATATATATATATATTTTAACTGCAAACAACACAGTATAATTAATGTAAAGAACGACGCTTGTGTAGAAGAGCGTCTGCACAAGATGGGGAGAGAGAACGAGCAAATGAAAAATGAGGCATCTCCCAGGAATCGAACCCGGGATCATCCGATTGCCGGTCGGATATGCTAACCACTGCACCAAGGTAGGAGAATTTCGAGGTGTGACTGATTGAGCACCTTGGTGCAGTGTTTAGCATATCCGACCGGCAATTGGATGATCTCGGGTCCAATTCCTGGGAGGTGCCTCATTTTTCATTTGTTCGTTCTCTCTCCCTATCTTGTGCGGACGCTCTTCTACACAAGCGTCGTTCTTTACATTAATATAATATATGCTTAATTTTTCTCATCCAAGATTATATAAAATTGATACATTTAAATAAAAGTTGTGGAATGCCTTAAACCAATGCAAGATAGGAATCAGAAGTGGTTTTTACATTCCAAGATTCTGGAATGAAGAGAGAATCATCATCTGTCGCGAAATACTCGCAGTCCGATCGAATATTTGCGTGAGTTGCTTCTCTTAAGAGTTTTTTTAACTCAAACTCGCACTAATTAATCGGGTTTGTCTTTCTCCCATACTTTATTAAGGTTTTAAAAATACCTACGCCTCCTATATGTATGGCAGAAATCGATAAATTTTTCTTCGAAACAAAATGGTAACATTTTTAAGCCATAATAGGGTAGTGAAATGATTGTATTATACAGGGTGGCCCATAAGTCCCAACTGGTTATAATTAAAATGTATCTAGCGGAGCTCACACTGACGTAATCCATTACTGAGGAAAGAATATTTGTGAACATGGTTATATTTTCCACATTGAATAATCAATAAATATTTCTAAAATTAGTATAAACTTTTTACTCTATTTGATTTTTTTAATTTTCGCTATAATTATAACCGATTGGGACTTATGAGCCACCCTGTAGAAATATTTATTTTTCGAGATTAACAATAACAAATAAATAAGGTATTTAATGCTCATATTATACAGGGTGTCGTATAAGTCCGGCATCATAGGAAAAATAATAAAAAAAGGCAAAACAAAAGCTTTTATTTACAGAACGTGCTCAATATGTCCACCATTGATTTCAATACACAAATTCAGACGTGATACCCAGTCAGCAAGCACACGGTGAATGATATCAGAAGTAATGGTGCTACATACCCCAATAATGCGCTGCCGCAAATGTTCAACACTCTTAATTTTCTCTGCGTATACCAGCGCTTTCAAGTGGCCCCAGAGATAAAAATCTAGTGGCGTGAGATCCGGGCTTCTAACTAGACATTCCACAGGCCCTCGACGTAATATCCAATGACCAGGGAATTGTTGGTACGGGTATTCCCTTACTTGGGTGCTGTAATGTGCAGGAGCGCCGTCTTGCTGGAACCATGTTGGGAAATTTCCTTCTTCGTTCAAGACACTGGGAAATGCTTCTTCCTTGAGCATACGTAGGTAGGTGCCTCCAGTGACATGTTCATCGAAAAAGAGGGGGCCTATGATGCGATCCTTCCAAATGCCACACCATACCATCAGTCCATCACCCGAGATGCACCTTGTTCCTTTGAAGAGGTATACCAGTGAGGGTTGTTTTGAGACCAGTAGTGGGTGTTCTGCGATTTACCTCACCATTTCCATAAAAAACAGCCTCGTCATTGAACAGAATGGTGGACGGGAAATTGGCATCCCGAACATATTGTTCCGTAGCCCATTCACAAAATTCCATCCGCCGGTCGGGATCATCATCAACTTCGCTTAATTTCTGTAGGATCTGAAGTTTATATGGATGCCATTCGTGAGCCTGAAGAATGTGATGGATGCTACTTTTCGACACTCCTGTCTCGGCGGACAATCGCCGAAGAGACTTATTGGGACTTCTGTTAAAATGAGCCAGGATAGCAGTCGCTGTATCATCGTCAGTGGACCTCCTTGAAGGTCCACTGCGTGGTTTATCTTCTATGGATCCTGTTTCCTTAAACTTTGCAAAAAGTCTGCTAACACAACTCTGTGTTATTGGCTCGCGATCTGGATGCAGTCTGTTAAATTCAGCAGCGGCCTCTCTTTGACTCCGATTTCCTATGAGTAGAATTATCTGGATTCGTTCTTCCTTGCTCACAGACATTATGGCCTGTAGAAAGAGAAAAATATGAATTATGGTTTGTAGAAATAGAAAAATATGAATTTCTCCTATGATGCCGGACTTATGGGACACCCTGTACAATGAATTAATGTGTTTGCACGCAATTCGCTTATCGAGAGAGAGAGATGAATGAACACAAATTATTGCACTCAAAAACAACGAACAATAAAATAAAATGAACGAATATTTTAATCATTTTAAAAAGTTTAAAAATTGCAAATCATTTCTCAAATAATATTTCTTGAATTTTAAGTCCAAAAATTCCAAAAACAAAATCTTGAGAACCTTTTCAAGATAAAAAATTTTACTTAATATTTAAACATCTTTTAACTCAAAATCCAAAATGTGAGAAGTCCTCATTTGTTTAAATGAGAAACCTTTAATTTTTATCCAAAATCAATGAATTATAATTAATGCAAATAATTCATTTTGATCGTAATTATTTCCTTGGAACGAAACTCCGATTTCCTTCTTGTGGTTTTCCTTCTTGTGGTCAAACACTCAATTTGTGATGTCAAAATTATTGCCACTCGTTTGTTACATAATCACAAATACTTTCTTTGTCAAATAATTATTTAAAAAATAAACTCTCAAGAAATGGTTTTCGTAATTGCGGTTTTATTTTTTACAGATGCAAACCATTCCAGACTACTCTAGTTTACACAGACGAAATCTTCGCACTTGAGAAAATAATAATAATAATAATACTAATTATAATAATAATAATAATAATAATAATAATAATAATAATAATAATTTTATATTTCTAAATATTGAAACCCAATTTAGAGTCATCGAATTAGCATTGATGATACACTTTTTATCCATTACTTATGTTTTACTTCATTCTGATGATGATTCAAATAATAATACAGAATTGATGATTTAAAATAAATCAATGCTTTGAAGAAATGTTTCATTAAAAAATCAAAACTATTTGCTTCAAATAAGATGATGAGAAATCGTAAATTATAAAAGGTGAATTCAATTATTGTGTTATAATACAATTTTATTGATTTAAATAAACAATAAAAGATAACAATAAATATTTAATGTTTGTATTTTACAATAAATTAATATATTGCACGCAATTTATTTATCAGTACAGACAGAGACGTCTAAACAAAAATTATTGCATTCAACAAACTCACAACCTAACACGCATTTAAAATATAAATTAAAAACACTATTAACACAACCAACAAAAACAAAATCAACAAATATTTTGACAATTGTTAAAAATTTTAAAATACCAAAACATTTTCTCAAAATTGATTTCACAGTTTTCATCACAAAATTCATCATTGAAATATTTTCAATAACTTTCAATATGAAACCTAACAAATTCAATTTAATTCAATTTAATTAAAAAATACAAAATAGGAGAGTCAGTATTTGTTTAAAATTCAAACAATTTAATTTTGTATAAATTCAAAAGAATAATAATTAATTTTGGAAGTAATTAATTCTTTGAAACTCGGATTTACATTTCCTTCTTGTGGTTTTCCCTCTGAGTGCTCGACGTAGGACCTAAGAATTAAATGTACTGACAGATGTAAGCTTCAGCTTCGTCGTCAGCAGTCAAAAATTCGTATTTGAGCTTCGTATGTGATCCGTCAGGCACCGCCCACGCAAACTCTTTCGTTTCATCGTCATAACCTGAAACTTGTACAACTTCTGGGTAGTTGTAGTAAGCTGAAATCGAACAGAAAATTTTTTATCACTTTATATACACTTGGCGTTCAGTTCACCACTATTCTTATGAACGTTATTGGATAATTAATTGCAAAACGTTGTCTGAAACGATTACTTACGTAATCCACTCAACCAGTTCAAAGGTCCATTCACAGACTGCGAAATCAATCCAACCCAAAATTTGGAAGCTCCTGTCACTCTCTTTCTCAAAGTCTATTCTTTTTCCGAGCCAAGTGGAATCTTGGGCGTTATCCACAGTGAAAAGGGAAGCGCCTGGAAGATGCTGCAAACAAAAAATCATATTACAACTTTCTTCACTCATTGATGTTCCACAAAAGTGTTTAAAATGCGAAGGAAAACGAAAAGAAGACAGATGTCAAACACTGTCGACTGTCCTCAGAAAACAAATCGGGTCCCAATAATGTTAATGGGTATGAGAGGAAACTAAAATCTATTAGGGCGTAAAATAATAAATTATTTACCGATTTGCAGGCGTAGAGAGCTCCATGCCAAGTGCCTAACCCACTGACAACGAGAGCATATTTTCCACTTCCAATATTCTCGTACCCGTATCTGTTTAGGGCATCTGTTCGTCGACATAAAATGCAATTAAATAGAATTAAGATTTAACAAATGGAGTAAAGTTAAATAATATTCAGATATAAAAGTTAAACTTGGATGATATTTCGAACAAACTTCAAATCCTAGTCACAAACATTACGTGTTTGTAACAATAACATAATTAATAGGAAGTTATAAGAACGGCTTTTGTCAATATATAACCTTAAAATGTATCTGATTATGGAACAGTCACGTCTTTGTTCATAAGAAAAATAGTTACAGTTTATCGTGCACCCACCTGTAATTGAGTAAGGGCTTTGCTGTGGCAATCCTTGCGTTCTTTGCATCAGAGTTCCAAGTACTGAAAGGACAGCGAAGAAAGCGAAAGACTTTGAATTCATTGTTTCTCTTCTAAGTTTTTCACTTGATAAGGATATATTTTAACCTGTTTTGGGGACAGACCAAATATTTTATATAAGATAATTATCCATTAAATTCTTATATATTATATATATATATATATATATATATATATATATATGATATTCAGCAAGCAAATCTAGCTAATATCAGATACTAACCTATTGGTTTCTTATTTAAACCCAACTGAAGAGTCAGAGAACTGCAATGCTCTTTTATACCATTTTTGATTAAACTAAACTTGTTGCGACAGGTTTTTTGCGCATGCGTTTCAAGGGAGTTTCCCCTCCCCACATTCACAATTCTTCAAATTACTAGAATTTACTGAATTTAGTTTATTTTTAAAAAAAGCACTGTGTATATATATATATATATATATATATATATATGTGTGTGTGTGTGTGTGTGTGTGTGTGTTTTATAAAAGCGATGCAAAGGAATTGAATACATATTAAAACCGTAGAAACAATGTTTCGATCCTTATATGCGTTGGCTCCTCATCAGGTCTGAAGAGAATATGAAATTTAGTATTGTCTGTTCTATTGTACGTTACTTGATTAAGAACCTTCGCTAATCAGCTCCGAAACGTTCTCTCTTTGGAAAATTTATTCTTTCAACTCTTTTTATTGGTTTCTATAATTGACATATAACACCTTTTTATAGTAGTGTATAATATATATATATATATATATATATATATATATATATATATATACACACACCGGGTGGGTGGCCCATAATTCAGGAACCATAGGAATAATTGTATTTTTTTCTAATAATTCTTGTACGTTCTGCTTTTGTTTTCTTTATTTTCTTTTTGATGAAATTACCTGGATGACCTACCGATGAACAAACGACGTGGCATGTTTTTTAAGCAAGACGATGCACCTCCTCATTTTGCCATGCAAGTTCGTAAATACCTTGATAAAATGTTCCCCAACAGATGGATTGGCCGAAGATGTCCTATCGAATGGCCACTCAGGTTACTAATATCACTCCACTCGAGAAAAAATGCAATTATACCTATGGTTCCTGAATTATGGGCCACCCGGTATATATACTGTATATATGGAATCTCATGCATGAACACGCACGATGTTTCATGATGCAAAATCATCCCCAAAAGGGTTCGATTTCATCACCTTTTGCGTAGAAGGAAACAACCGAGGAAATGCATAGCGCTTTCGCCTACATGTTTACCCTCCCGCACTCGAGGTAGCATTTTATTCCAACTCTCTGGTGCAACGCTCGGATCCCATAAATGGAATATCATGCGTGAAAAAATAAAAATAAATATCATGAAAAATCGTACGTGCTCATGGCGTAAATTTTTTACCACTGAAATACAGGGTATGTATAAAGTAACGCGAGTGAAGAGAGAGAGAAATCCGATTTGAACTGGATTAAACTAGTTTCAACTTGTTTTTTAACTCTTACAAACATTTTCAACAATTCTTATAAACTTTACTGTCGAATATAGATTTCTTATAAAGTGTAATAAATATTACTCGTCCATATTGACTCGCGTTAATATAATTTAAATCGGGTTTCTCTCTTCACTCGCGTTACTTTATACACACCCTGTATTTTGGAAAATTTTTATGGAAGTGAGGCGATGAATGTGTTATGGCCTATTCGCTAAACGTCTCGGAACTGTACTCGCAATGTTGCACGTTCTAACATTATTTTGAAAGGTTTACAGAGAACGGAATCTTGTATGAAAGAGAGTGTGTGCCTCCATCAAAGAGGAATGGATGAGTATATGCTTATCGCTTTTACAACAGGATAAAAATTATTGTATTGAAATGCAGCCAAAGCTTAGCAAGTTTTCTATGCGTTAATAATGGCCTTTACTGTTAAAAGTAACAAATTCCAGATTGCGTTAAAACCGTGCTGAAGTGTGATTTGTGAAACGAGTAAATTTGTTTGAAAAGGTGAATAAACATCCCAAAACACAGAGAGTAGAGCTACCTCGAAACTAAAGTTAATTACATTAAAATTGGAAAATAAACTATTTATTTGAAAGTGAAGTTCACCTTTGTAAGTGTGATATCTCGTTACGGAGAGTAAATATGTTTTAAACTAGAAACTTAATTATATTATTAAAAATACTACACTTTTCGAGAGTTTAATTCATCCGATCGGAGTTTATTCATTCTTTAAATTTGCAGTGAATAGGAAACTCATTGGTACGTTTTAGACCCTAAATACTTGGCAATAGTGCTACGAGTTGCTCGGACTCTGAATGAGCATATGGGTGAAGCGACATTTTGTAAAAGAATTAAACTTTTGTTTAACTACCTGTTAAACCCAACCATGGACTATCCAGGCCAGTTTGAGAAATGAGAAAGAGGTGCAGTAACGAGCCCGCTGCATATTATGTATTTGGCTCGACCCAGTTCACATTTTAAAGAGAACGCCTATTTTTTCCTGTTGGTGGCGTTATCGTCCGTCTTCGCGTTCTCCGGTGGGTGAAAACCGTAAAACTAACTAAACAATTTCCTGCCTGAAACGTAATGTACGTACAGTCTGTGATATATATATATATATATACACCCGAGTATAGGTCGATCTCGTGTATAGGTCGACCCTTGATTTTTGGCCAAGAAATTATCAATTTATCATTTGCTTCGTGTATAGATCGACCCCAGTTGTTGAGGGTAGTGGAACAACAAATTAGGGTAATAAAGCATCGTATTTTATGGCATATAAATAAACTTTTACATAAACTTTTAAAAATGCATTCATTTTATATTTTATATCATCCTGTGCTACCATTCTCTCATTTTAATAATTGATACATATTTGGTAATTTTAATAATTGGTACATATTTTATGTTTTCATTGTTTACTGGTACTAAATGTAAATATTTTTCATGTCTGAAGCTAACAGTAGCTCCTAGCCCTCCCCATCGTGCACAGATTTCAACCCCACGAAAATGTTACCCTTATATAGGTCGACCACCTAATTTTTGCCTAAGAATTCAGTCTTAAAAACTCGACCTATACTCGCATTGGTTTCTGCGAGTATGTAGAGGAATTACGGCATTTGGAAGAGTGAAGTCCATGGTGTAGTGGTTATCGCGTCTGACCGGCAATCGGAAGATCCCGGGTTCGATTCCCAGGTGGTACTTCATTTTTTCATTTGTTGTTTTCTCTCTCTCGTCTTGCGCGGAATATCTCCTATACAAGCGTCGTTCTTTACGTTATTTATACTGCGTGTTCTTTGCAGTTGAATGTATATAATGTTACGGCATGCGGGAGGTGCCCCCTTGGGGCATTGGTTTCTGCGAGTATGTAGAGGAATTACGGCATTTGGAAGAGTGAAGTCCATGGTGTAGTGGTTATCGCGTCTGACCGGCAATCGGAAGATCCCGGGTTCGATTCCCAGGTGGTACTTCATTTTTTCATTTGTTGTTTTCTCTCTCTCGTCTTGCGCGGAATATCTCCTATACAAGCGTCGTTCTTTACGTTATTTATACTGCGTGTTCTTTGCAGTTGAATGTATATAATGTTACGGCATGCGGGAGGTGCCCCCTTGGGGCATTGGTTTCTGCGAGTATGTAGAGGAATTACGGCATTTGGAAGAGTGAAGTCCATGGTGTAGTGGTTATCGCGTCTGACCGGCAATCGGAAGATCCCGGGTTCGATTCCCAGGTGGTACTTCATTTTTTCATTTGTTGTTTTCTCTTTCTCGTCTTGCGCGGAATATCTCCTATACAAGCGTCGTTCTTTACGATATATATATATATATATATATATACAGGGTGTCCCGTAAGTCTGGACCCATAGGGAAAAATAATAAAATTACAAATAGTCCAAAAATTTATTTATAATATATTTTTTTATATTTTTATTATTATTTTTATTATTTTTTTATTATGATCTTACTCCGCTGGAGTTTTATTTGTGGGGCCACTTGAAAGCCAAAGTGTACGAGGTCAAACTTCAGAACATTTTCCACCTTAAAGCACGCATTGTGGAGGCGTGTCAAGAAATTTCTGCGACTGTGATTCAGAAAGTGCTGTCGCAGTGGAGATTACGTCTTCAACTATGTGTGCGACACAAGGGCGGACACTTTGAACAGATTATGTAATAAATTTTTGGACTATTTTGTAATTTTATTATTTTTCCCTATGGGTCCAGACTTACGGGACACCCTGTATATGAAATTATTTCACGAAAGTAATACGTGAAAAATATTTATGATGAATAAAACCACGAAGGAAAGGAAACACAAAAAGGTGCTCAAGCGCTTTCGTCTAATGACATCCTCAGGAACACTGAAGTACATGAAAGGTTACGGCCTATATATAGGTTACAGAAAGAAAAAAAAATAAAGAAAAAATAAATAAATTAATAACATACATACACACAATCATATATACATATATATATACATACATATCTACACACACACACACACACATACTGTATATATATATATATATATATATATACATATATATATATATATATATATATAGACATATATATATACATAGACACGGGAGAAATACCGGGCATCCTGAAGAGCGCGAACATAGTCCCAATATATAAAGGAGGAGATCGATCCCAGGCCAAAAACTATAGGCCAGTGTCGCTTACATCTCATCTCACTAAAATATTTGAAAGAATAGTTAGACAGAAAATCTATGACTTTTTGAAACTCAGAAAAAATTCAATGATAACCAACACGGGTTTCGATCAGGCAGATCATGCCTATCACAACTAATGGAACACTACAACAACATTATTGATTCACTTGAAAGTAATGAAAACTCCGATGTACTATACACAGACTTTGCTAAAGCGTTCGACAAGTGTGACCACGGAATCATAATACATAAATTGAAATATATGGGAATAACAGGAAAAGTAGGGAAATGGATATATAATTTCTTAGTGAGCGGAGGCAGGTCGTTACAGTACAAGGAGTATCTTCATCAGAATCAGAGGTCCTCAGCTCAGTACCACAAGGAACAGTATTAGCTCCACTACTCTTCATAATCATGCTAACTGACATAGATGAGGACGTTACCAGAGACAGCACAGTAACATCCTTTGCGGATGACACAAAGATCAGTAGAAAAATAAGAAACCCAGAAGACATAGGATCTCTACAAACCGACATAAACAAAATCTACAAGTGGACTGAAGACAACAATATGAAGTTTAACACCGAGAAATTTCAGCTATTACGGTACGGAAAAAGAGAAGACCTAAAGTGCATGGAATATTATACCCCAAATGGACAGGAAATTCAGAGAAATTCCAGAGCAAAAGATTTAGGGGTTGTAATGACAGATGATGAAATTTGAAACACAAAAGATAGCAGTAAACAGAGCAAAGAGAATAACGGGTCAGATATTGAGAACCTTTAAACGAAGGGATAGGAATGTAATGATTCCTCTACTGAAAACCCTGATCATACCCAAATTAGAATACTGCTCGGTCCTAACTTCCCCATATAAAAAAGAAGACATTAGACAGCTGGAGGGGATCCAAAGAAGCTTCACAGCCAAGATCAATGGGTGCAAAGAACTAAATTACTGGGAAAGGTTACGAGAACTAGACCTATATTCACTGGAAAGGAGAAGAGAGAGATACACCATTATTTACACTTGGAAAATAATGGAGAAACTAGTCCCTAATCTTACTCTGAATCCCATAACTCCCCAAACAACGATGGAAAGTAGAAGCGGTAGACTGTGTCGTATTCCCAAATTGAAGGCGAGACAGGGAACATCCTTAACCCTGAAAGAAAATAGTTTTGTAGTGAGAGGACCAAAACTGTTTAATCAGTTGCCCAAAGACCTAAGAAACACGAAGGGAGTTGCAGTGGAAATCTTCAAAAGAAGACTAGACGCCTGGCTCAGAACAATCCCCGATGAGCCGGGCGTACCTGGCTATGTGAGGTGGAGAGCGCAAGAATCCAACTCACTACTTCACCAGGCCAACTCGAGAGGAGGGGCGACAAGCTTGACCTTCGCGAAATGAGAAATCATCGCGCGGAACCTTTGTAAGGTTGTAAGGTAAGGTAAGGTATATGCAATAAACAGAGAAGTAAAAATAAAAATTAAAAATTAAAGGATTAACAAAGAGGCATACAGATTTGTAAGGAAAAATATCGATTTTTAGCACAAGATCAAATGAATTATAAAAATACAAATTTATACTGGAAATCTGCCCGGGTTTTAACACTTTGCCTTTTATAGTCAAGTTTCGATATATATAAAAATAAAATGAAGATTAAAAGTTAATAAAGTAGCATACAAGTTTACCAAAGATTTAGCGTCCTACCCTTTTTATCTAAATCTGTTTTGAAGGAATTCAAAACAACAGGATCGAGTTGAAAAAGACCTTTGCTTATATTGAAGTTATTTGAAAGTTGGATAATGGCAGACTCAAGAATATTTCTATTAACAATGTTGCTAGAGTGAAATAAAACTTAAGCATTATTCCAATCAATACAGTGGGATAACTCTGACAAATGGACAAAAAGAGCACTGGACAACTGTCCTGTTCTAACGGAATATTGATGCTGTTTTATACGTGTGTGCAAATCCTTTCCCGTCTGACCTATGTAAAAGGAATCACATTGTTTACACCCAATTTTATAGATAATGCCTGAATTATTGGTAGGGCTATTTTTTACTATGATATTTTTCACAATATTGTTATATGAAAATACTACATTAATATCCAAAAGTTTAAGTACATTAGCAATGCCTAAAAAGCCCGGGAAAAATGGAAGTACTAAAATATTTTTTGACAAAGTACGAGTGTTATTATTGACACGATAGAAAGTTCGTTTTGCCTTGTTGAGACAAGATTCCATAAACGCAGATGGATAACACAGATCACTTCCAATACCGTTGATTTTTTCCAATTCGGCATCGATGTATTCCGGACTGGCGATCCTAAGGGCGCGGAGAAACATTGATGAAAAAATGGCCTTCTTAGTGGGGGTGTCATGTCCCGAGTAAAAGTGTACGTAGGACAAATTGTTTGTTGTTTTCCGATAGATACTAAACTTAAAACCTGGGCTTTCCTATGTACACGCACATCCAAAAATGGGATTGAATTGTCTTGTTCCACTTCTAAAGTAAACTTAATGGAGGGGACTTGATCATTTAACTGAAGGAGGAAGTTATCCAGGTCACGATTCATGGGCCAGATACACAAAATATCGTCGAAGTACCGCAACCAAGAGATGCCAACCCCCAGGATTCTCGGAATGTAAGTAATTTCGAAAAACTCCATATAAATATTGGAGAGGAGGGGCGATAAGGGGTTGCCCATGGCCATCCCAAACACTTGTTGATAATACTCGTTATTGAAAGTGAATTTACAGTCTTTGATGCAAAGCTTAATAAGTTCCAAAACAATGTGTGAAGGTAGTGGCAGGTCATACTTATGTAATTCTTGGGAGAGAAAGTCAAGCATATCATCAATCGGCACTTTTGTAAACAATGAACAAACGTCAAAACTGATCAATCTATCGTTAGTTTCAGTACGTGCATTATTCAATTATTCAGTAAGATCCATGGAATTTTTTACATGTGAATCAGAGATAGTTCCGAGAATGGGGGACAAGACTTCAAGCCATTTGGAGAGTTTATAAGTAATAGAGCCCACCGAGCTAATGTGCGTGTACATAGGGAAAGCCAAGGTTTTAAGTTTAGTATCTATCGGAAAACAACAAACAATTTGTCCTACGTACACTTTTCTCGGGACATGACACCCCCACTAAGAAGGCTATTTTTTCATCAATGTTTCTCCGCGCCCTTAGGATCGCCAGTCCGGAATACATCGATGCCGAATTGGAAAAAATCAACGGTATTGGAAGTGATCTGTGTTATCCATCTGCGTTTATGGAATCTTGTCTCAACAAGGCAAAACGAACTCTCTATCGTGTCAATAATAACACTCGTACTTTGTCAAAAAATATTTTAGTACTTCCATTTTTCCCGGGCTTTTTAGGCATTGCTAATGTACTTAAACTTTTGGATATTAATGTAGTATTTTCAAATAACAATATTGTGAAAAATATCATAGTAAAAAATAGCCCTACCAATAATTCAGGCATTATCTATAAAATTGGGTGTAAACAATGTGATTCCTTTTACATAGGTCAGACGGGAAAGGATTTGCACACACGTATAAAACAGCATCAATATTCCGTTAGAACAGGACAGTTGTCCAGTGCTCTTTTTGTCCATTTGTCAGAGTTATCCCACTGTATTGATTGGAATAATGCTTAAGTTTTATTTCACTCTAGCAACATTGTTAATAGAAATATTCTTGAGTCTGCCATTATCCAACTTTCAAATAACTTCAACATAAGCAAAGGTCTTTTCCAACTCGATCCTGTTGTTTTGAATTCCTTCAAAACAGATTTAGATAAAAAGGGTAGGACGCTAAATCTTTGGTAAACTTGTATGCTACTTTATTAACTTTTAATCTTCATTTTTTTTTATATATATCGAAACTTGACTATAAAAGGCAAAGTGTTAAAACCCGGGCAGATTTCCAGTATAAATTTGTATTTTTAATTCATTTGATCTTGTGCTAAAAATCGATATTTTTTCTTACAAATCTGTATGACTCTTTGTTAATCCTTTAATTTTTAATTTTTATTTTTACTTCTCTGTTTATTGCATATATATATATATATATATATATATATATATATATATATATATATATGTGTGTGTGTGTAGATATGTATGTATATATATATATATATATATATATATGTTTGTGTGTATGTATGTTATTTATTTATTTTTTTTTTATTTTTTATTTTTTTTTTTCCTGAGGATGTCTAGACGAAAGCGCTTGAGCACCTTTTTGTGTTTCCTTTCCTTCGTGGTTTTATTCATCATATATATATATATATATATTATATATATATATATAATGCTTCCATATGTGTTCATTATATTTGTCTCTTTTCCGTTCATGAATTTTAAATAGATGAAATATCTAAAGTGAATCTTCGATGTATTTAATAAGAAAAAAAAATATATATTATTGTCGAGTCTGATGAATGCGATACTTGTTAATAAAATTCTACGAAACTGAATTAAGTGAAAAAAAATGGTTTCAAAGATGTTTGGTATATTTCCCGATTCAATACCCTCATGGTATTCGATTCCAGAATGGGTATAAAAAATATCTTGCAAAATACTTATCTATAAATTGAGGTTAATGATTTTTAAGAATCACGTGACTAAATATGGCGCGTCTAAATTTATAGCTATGTAATTAGATGTCTTTTATAATATTATTAAAGAAATACTTCCCCAAATTTGATTTTCCTTTTAATTCTACTTCAAATTGATCATAACCTTACTCGAATGATCAACAAAATGAAAAATTAATGATTCAAGCAATGAAAAAGAAGTTAATAATAATGATAATGAAAAATGAAAATTAATTTCACAGCTGAGAGTCATTTTGTGCATTCCATTTGGGAGTTGAACGAATTCTTTGTTCCATTTTCTTTACCTGAATTGAATTTTAACGGAAACTAAAGAATGCATCAATTACACACAAATATTAACTTCGTTGAATTGTCGTTTGAACACACACACACACACACACACAAAACAACTTTGTTACAACTCAACAACTGACATGTGTTGGGAATTAAATTAAAATTAAATGAAATTTCTTTTATTAAAAGTTTTTGCAAATTTTTAATTTAATTAATTTATTGCTAATTTAAATTATTATAATTACAATAATTTAAAAATTTTATATTTAAATAAAAGGAATTAATTTATTAAAAAAGTCTTTAAACGATTAAATTGTCATTCACTTCAAAGGAAATTTATAATTCCTCAAATTAGCTACAATAATAATAATTAATAATAATAACAATAATAATAATAATAAGAAGAAGAAGAAGAAGAAGACGAAGAAGAAGAATTTTATTCTTTGCTACATATATAAGGCGTACGAAAGCTATACAGAGTAACATAAATACTGATCAAAAAGTAACGCAACCCATGGGAAAACGATTTATTTCAGAGCAAGTGCTGGAAGTGGGCACCGTTCTGTGCTTCACACAAGTGGATACGGCGATTCATGTTCTTAAAGACCCTTTGCAACGTTTCCTGTGAAATTGCATCAACACACTTCTGAATCATCGCCTGCAACAGAAGGAAAAAATCAATTATGTGCGCAACCCATGGAGAAACGCACATAACTTGTGCATTCGTACATGTCCCCTGATGATTACGTACATCGTTACGTACATGTACAATTGTACATCCGTTCGCATGTATTCTTTTTATTTCTTTTCTTTAAATTAATTAATAACTCGCAAGATATTCATAAATGCTTAGGCATATATATATATAATATATACACAAATTCAGAATGGTTCCCTGAGACAATTATATGTTAAACACAGACCGTGCATGGAACAAGGAACTCTTCTGGGAAAATTAAATCCACTATAGTCATTACTTATTCGGACTATAGTGGATTTAATTTTCCCAGAAGAGTTCCTTGTTCCATGCACGGTCTGTGTTTAACATATATATATATATATATATATATGATCTCATGGAACAATTCTGAGTTGATTCCCATATATATAATATATATATATATATATTATATATATATATATATATATATATATTATATATACGGGGCTCCAATAAACCTTAGCCCCCCCGCCCATGGCCTATACCATTAGAGGTACAGTAAAACTAACCTTCCAAAAGAGAATTTAATCCTGCATTTAATGAGAAACAATTAAAACTTGGTGTCCCCGCCATTAGCTTCCAAGACAGCCTGAATTCGCTTTGGGTAGCTTGCCGAAAGTGACGTGAATAGATCTTGATCGTTACGCAAATTTGCTAAAACAGTTTCAATGTGTTGCGTCATTGTATCCTTCGAAAATCGATTTGCTGCAGGTTCTTGAAACAAGAGACATTCAACCTTGTCCTTTATAACTGATCCAATGTGTTCACAGACGTTCATGTCAGAAGAATTTCCTGGCCATTCTTCATTTCCAAAGAAATCGATCTCATGGTTCCGCAACAACTGTTGAGTGGCTAATGCCTTAAAGCAGGGGGCCTTATCGTGCAGAAGTGTGACCTGATCGACATCCATAACATTGTTTGGGTTTCTTAGAAAAGGAATGACATGCTGGGATAGAATAATATCACGAAAATACTGTCCATCCCAATTTTGACCATTTGGCTTCAGCACCTACATGAGCTTCTTTGCAGTGAACAAAACAAACACACCAACACAGTCTGGACTTTTTAATAATTCGCGATAATGTTCATTGTCATCAGTAATGGGCAGTATCTAGATACATGTATCGCCGATACGTATCGATCGATCCTTTTGTATCGGTATCGCTTTAGCTACTTGACAAAAGTATCGATTTATCGGTATCGCTAAGGTCAATTTTCTTAAATGTATCGAAAAAATGGATACTTCGATACATCGATACATTAATAAGAATTTTTAAATATTTAAATAGATGTTACTGGCATCGTCTTCAAATCCTCTGTTCAAGTTAAAGTGGATGACAATAAAAGGCAAATTTAATACTAACATTGTCAAAAAGAGGGTTCAAGAAATGTTGGTTAATGCTGTTAAGAGCCTCAGCGAGCAGACCTCCCAGCAACAACTAAGTGATGCTGCATCTGACGGAAGTGCAGATGATTTCTTCTGTTATGAGTTTGCTTCCACTAATGTCTCTGCAACCCAAGATTCCACTGAGATGGAAGTTTTACAGTATCTGGGTGACGGAAGTCATTCTCTCCAATCTCTGAGCCAGTACCCAGGAATTCTACGGGTCTTCCTGAAGTATAACACACCACTACCATCCTCTGCTCCTGTAGAACGGTTGTTTAGTTTGGCTGGTCACATTCACGCTCCAAAAAGGAATAGACTGTCTGACCAGATGTTTAGCCAACTGGTATTTTTGAAGGGTAATAGTAATTACTTTTAATTGTTAGTGTAATATTTTCAGTCATTCATGTATCCTACAAAATTAAAACATACTTTCATTAAATAAAGCAATTGTTTTTATTTACATCTATAAAACCTATTAAAATGTCGTTGATTTTACTTACAGTGCGTACAAATTACTAGTATAAACAATAATATCTAATACCTACATATTAAATGAATAATTATAAAAATGTACCGGTGATACACGTATCGGCGATGCACGTATCGGTATCGGTATCGCTTAAGACATCTAGAAAGTATCGGCGTATCGGTATCGCCTAAGACGTTCTTCATGTATCGATGTATCGGTATCGCTTTAGCGATTTTCATGTATCGATGCCCATCACTGATTGTCATCGATTTCATCTGGTGTTGTGGCCCACAGTCGATCATTTTAGTAGTTAGGCCGTGTTACGTAAACAAAAAATTCATCGGAGACAGCTAAATGCATGAAATCATCCACATCCCAATCTTCAAGATAATGGGCAAACCACATTCTGTCATCGATGTTAAGTTGAGATTTTCTTGGCTTTGGAAGTTTATGCCAAGGCTTTAAACCTTGCCAATGACGGTACAGTCGAATGATCTCACCACTAACGATCTTTCCTCTCAACACTTCGACCTCTCTAGAAAGTTTAGCACAGCTGTTTTTCCGCTTACGCGTACCGCTTTCAATGATGTCCTTTGTTTCCTGAGAGAGTGGCAAATTTGGGCTTCCAGATTTGGTTGTATCCATTTCACATTCATCCAAAGGTTTATTCCAATTTCTTTTGACGAAGTCCTCACTTCTTCGCAACTTTTTGGCAACCCATAAACGTGTTATAAAGGTGGCTCCAGCATCACGAGCTTCCCGAAATGTTATTGCTCGTATGCGATCTATCACACGTTGCCTCTCCGAATCACCAATTAATTGAGAAGCTATTATACAGGGTGAGTCAAAAGTCTCCATACATAGGCAAAACGGTCATGATAAAACTAAAAGCAATTTCCGGGTCACTGGATTAGCCGCCGTGGTCCTGTGGAGTTGCCTCCGAGGTCCCCAGACCTCACTCCCCCTTTGATTTTTACTTGTGGGGGCACTTGAAGGCCATGGTGTACCAGGTGAAAATACAAAACACGGACAACCTAAAGGAACGCATTCGTGATGCGTGTGCACGCATACCACCAGACGTGTTAACGAGCGTTTGCCATGACTGGGAGGAACGTATCCGTATGTGCATTCAGTGTAATGGTGCCCACATAGAACATATTGTGTGACTTACAAGTGATTGCATAATAAAGTGCATTTTTGCCTATGTATGGAGACTTTTGACTCACCCTGTATTATCACTTTATCAGATAGAGCAGCGCTGTCCAACTTGCGGCCCGCGGAATGGACGCTTGCCAAATTTCATTTCTGAATTTTCTTCCCTATTTTGTCATTTCTAGTCGGGAGAACAACATTCAGCGGGTTCCTAAGTCGTATTAACCAACAGTGTATGATTATTATAGGCAACATCTTGGCCGCGCTTTATCGAAGTTGGACAGCACTGAGCTAGAGTAATTTTAATACCTGCAATAAATAAAGAATTTTATATATTTTTATAATCACTAAAAACTATTTCGATATAAGTAAACATGTAAGCTGCAAATGGGGAGGGGCTAAGGTTTTTTGGAACCCCTTATACAGTATATATAATATATATATATATTTTAACTGCAAACAACACACAGTATAATTAATGTAAAGAACGACGCTTGTGTAGAAGAGCGTCTGCACAAGATGGGGAGAGAGAACGAGCAAATGAAAAATGAGGCATCTCCCAGGAATCGAACCCGGGATCATCCGATTGCCGGTCGGATATGCTAACCACTGCACCAAGGTAGGAGAATTTCGAGGTGTGACTGATTGAGCAAGCGTCGTTCTTTACAGTAATATATATATATATATATATACTTAATTTTTCTCATCCAAGATTATATAAAATTGATACATTTAAACAAAAGTTGTGGAATGCCTTAAACCAATGCAAGATAGGAATCAGAAGTGGTTTTTACATTCCAGGATTCTGGAATGAAGAGAGAATCATCATCTGTCGCGAAATACTCGCAGTCTGATCGAATATTTGCGTGAGTTGCTTCTCTTAAGAGTTTTTTTAACTCAAACTCACACTAATTAATCGGGTTTGTCTTTCTCCCATACTTTATAAAGGTTTTAAAAATACCTACGCCTCCTATATGTATGGCAGAAATCGATAAATTTTTCTTCGAAACAAAATGGTAACATTTTTAAGCCATAATAGGGTAGTGAAATGATTGTATTATACAGGGTGGCCCATAAGTCCCAACTGGTTATAATTAAAATGTATCTAGCGGAGCTCACACTGACGTAATCCATTACTGAGGAAAGAATATTTGTGAACATGGTTATATTTTCCACTTTGAATAATCAATAAATATTTCTAAAATTATTATAAACTTTTTACTCTATTTGATTTTTTTAATTTTCGCTATAATTATAACCGATTGGGACTTATGAGCCACCCTGTAGAAATATTTATTTTTCGAGATTAACAATAACAAATAAATAAGGTATTTAATGCTCATATTATACAGGGTGTCGTATAAGTCCGGCATCATAGGAAAAATAATAAAAAAAGGCAAAACAAAAGCTTTTATTTACAGAACGTGCTCAATATGTCCACCATTGATTTCAATACACAAATTCAGACGTGATACCCAGTCAGCAAGCACACGGTGAATGATGTCAGGAGTAATGGTGTTACATGCCCCAATAATGCGCTGCCGCAAATGTTCAACACTCCTAATTTTCTCTGATACCAGCGCTTTCAAGTGGCCCCAGAGATAAAAATCTAGTGGCGTGAGATCCGGGCTTCTAGCTGGCCATTCCACAGGCCCTCGACGTCCTATCCAATGACCAGGGAATTGTTGGTACGGATATTCCCTTACTTAGGTGGTGTAATGTGCAGGAGCGCCGTCTTGTTGGAACCATGTTGGGAAATTTCCTTCTTCGTTCATGACACTGGGAAATGCTTCTTCCTTGAGCATACGTAAGTAGGTGCCTCCAGTGACATGTTCATCAAAAAAGAGGGGGCCTATGATGCGATCCTTCCAAACGCCACACCATACCATCACCCGAGATGCACCTTCTTCCTGTGAAGAGGTATACCAGTGGGGGTTGTTTTGAGACCAGTAGCGGGTGTTCTGTCGATTTACCTCACCATTTCCATAAAAAACAGCCTTGTCACTGAACAGAATGGTGGACGGGAAATTGGCATCCCGAGCATATTGTTCCGTAGCCCATTCACAAAATTCCATCCGCCGGTCGGGATCATCATCTTCGCTTAATTTCTATAGGATCTGAAGTTTATATGGATGCCATTTGTGAGCCTGAAGAATGCGATGGATGCTACTTTTCGACACTCCTATCTCGGCGGACAATCGCCGAAGAGACTTATTGGGACTTCTGTTAAAATGAGCCAGGATAGCAGTCGCTGTATCATCGTCAGTGGACCTCCTTGAAGGTCCACTGCGTGGTTTATCTTCTATGGATCCTGTTTCCTTAAACTTTGCAACAAGTCTGCTAACGCAACTCTGTGTTATTGGCTCGCGGTCTGGATGCAGTCTGTTAAATTCAGCAGCGGCCTCTCTTTGACTCCAATTTCCTATGAGTAGAATTATCCGGATTCGTTCTTCCTTGCTCACAGACATTATGGCCTGTAGAAAGAGAAAAATATGAATTATGTTTTGTAGAAATGGAAAAATATGAATTTCTCCTATGATGCCGGACTTATGGGACACCCTGTACAATGAATTATGTGTTTGCACGCAATTCGCTTATCGAGAGAGAGAGAGAGAGAGAGAGAGAGAGAGAGAGAGAGAGAGATGAATGAACACAAATTATTGCACTCAAAAACAACGAAAATTTAAATTAAATGAACGAATATTTTAATCATTTTAAAAAGTTTAAAAATTGCAAATCATTTCTCAAATAATATTTCTTGAATTTTAAGTTCAAAAATTCCAAAAACAAAATCTTGAGAACCTTTTCAAGATAAAAAATTTTACTTAATATTTAAACATCTTTTAACTCAAAATCCAAAATGTGAGAAGTCCTCATTTGTTTAAATGAGAAACCTTTAATTTTTATCCAAAATCAATGAATTATAATTAATGCAAATAATTCATTTTGATCGTAATTATTTCCTTGGAACGAAACTCCGATTTCCTTCTTGTGGTTTTCCTTCTTGTGGTCAAACACTCAATTTGTGATGTCAAAATTATTGCCACTCGTTTGTTACATAATCACAAATACTTTCTTTGTCAAATAATTATTTCAAAAATAAACTCTCAAGAAATGGTTTTCGTAATTGCGGTTTTATTTTTTACAGATGCAAACCATTCCAGACTACTCTAGTTTACACAGACGAAATCTTCGCATTAGAGAAAATAATAATTATAATAATAATGATAATAATAATAATAATAAAAATAATAATAATAATAATTTTATATTTCTAAATATTGAAACCCAATTTAGAGTCTCATCGAATTAGCATTGATGATACATTTTTAATCCATTACATATGTTTTACTTCATTCTGATGATGATTCAAATAATAATACAGAATTGATGATTTAAAATAAATCAATGCTTTGAAGAAATGTTTCATTAAAAAATCAAAATTATTTGCTCCAAATAAGATGATGAGAAATCGTAAATTATAAAAGGTGAATTCAATTATTGTGTTATAATACAATTTTATTGATTTAAATAAACAATAAAAGATAACAATAAATATTTAATGTTCGTATTTTACAATAAATTAATATATTGCACGCAATTTATTTATCAGTACAGAGAGAGACGTCTAAACAAAAATTATTGCATTCAACAAACTCACAACCTAACACGCATTTAAAATATAAGTTAAAAACACTATTAACACAACCAACAAAACCAAAATCAACAAATATTTTAACAATTGTTAAAAATTTAAAAATATCAAAACATTTTCTCAAAATTGATTTCACAGTTTTCATCACAAAATTCATCATTGAAATATTTTCAATAACTTTCAATATAAAACCTAACAAATTCAATTTAATTCAATTTAATTAAAAAATACAAAATAGGAGAGTCAGTATTTGTTTAAAATTAAAACAATATAATTTTGTATAAATTCAAAAGAATAATAATTAATTTTGGAAGTAATTAATTCTTTGAAACTCGGATTCACATTTCCTTCTTGTGGTTTTCCCTCTGAGTGCTCGACGTAGGACCTAAGAATTAAATGTACTGACAGATGTAAGCTTCAGCTTCGTCGTCAGCAGTCAAAAATTCGTATTTGAGCTTCGTAGGTGATAATCCGTCAGGCACCGCCCACGCAAACTCTTTCGTTTCATCGTCATAACCTTGCACTTGTACAACTTCTGGGTAGTTGTAGTAAGCTGAAATCGAATAGGAAAAATGTCATCA
The DNA here is from genome assembly GCA_023014485.1 of Bathynomus jamesi. Classification (NCBI taxonomy): domain Eukaryota; kingdom Metazoa; phylum Arthropoda; class Malacostraca; order Isopoda; family Cirolanidae; genus Bathynomus; species Bathynomus jamesi. Next base: position 33,131 of record JAJOZX010007364.1, on the reverse strand, counting down.
CTTTATATACATTTCGCGTTCAGTTCACCACTATTCTTATGAACGTTACTTTCAAAATTACGTTCCAAATTATAATAAAATCGTTATTGGATAATTAATTGCGAAACTTTGTATGAAACGATTACTTACGTAATCCATTCAACCAGTTCAAAGGTCCATTCACAGACTGCGAAATCAATCCAACCCAAAATTTAGAAGCTCCTGTCAAGCTATCTTTCTCAAAGTTTGTTCTTTTTCCGAGCCAAGTGGAATCTTGGGCGTTATCCACAGTGAAAAGGGAAGCGCCTGGAAGATGCTGCAAACAAAAAATCATATTACAACTTTCTTCACTCATTGATGTTCCACAAAAGTGTTTAAAATGCGAAGGAAAACGAAAAGAAGACAGATGTCAAACACTGTCGACTGTCCTCAGAAAACAAATCGGGTCCCAATAATGTTAATGGGTATGAGAGGAAACTAAAATCTATTAGGGCGTAAAATAATAAATTATTTACCGATTTGCAGGCGTCGAGAGCTCCATGCCAAGTGCCATACCCCTTGACAACGACTGCATATTTTCCACTTCCAATATTCTCGTACCCGTATCTGTTTAGGGCATCTGTTCGTCGACATGAAATGGAATAAAATGGAATTATGAATTAGCGAATTGAGTAAATTGAAATAATATTCAAACCTAAACTTAAATTCAAATTATATTCCGAACAAACCTCAAATCCTGGTCACAAACATTTTGCGTTTGTGACAACCTAACTTAGAAAGGGTTATGACGACGAATGTTTGAGTTCAATACATAAAGTTAATAATGCATCTAAGTGTGAAATATCTTTGTTCATGCTTCAACCGTATATTACCCGTTTGTTACAGTTATTCCTGTACCCACCTGCGACGGGATCGGGTCCTTGCTGTGGTAATCCTCGCGTTCTTAGTACCAGAATTCCAAGTACTGAAAGAACTGCGAAGTAAGCAAAATTCATGGTTTCTTTTCTAAGTTTTCAAGTGAACGAGTCTAAACCTGTTTTGGGAAAAGAAGAAATATTTAATATTTACAAATAATTAAGTACTAAATTACTCTTTATTTTTAGTATAGGAACAATATATATATATATATATAATTAAGTATTAACAAGAGAAAGATAGTTAATATGAGAAACTAACGTTTTTAGCTTCTTGTCAAAACACAAGTGAAGATTGAGGGAAACTCACTGCAGTTTTATACCTTTTCGACTGAACTAACCTTGTCCAGACAAGTTTTTTGCGCCTGCGTTTAAAGACTTTTTTTTCTTCGTCTTCTTTGTCGTTTTTATCCCACCAATTCTGGAAAGTGTTGCAATTTACTGGAATTTAATTTAATTTAAAGCGATATGATGTTATAATGTTTCAGACCAACAAAGACCCAAGGATCCACTCATGGCTGGTCTACCTAACCGCGGTTGTTATTGTGTATTGCGCATGTCCTCCGTGGTGGCGGAGGGAACCTACATTTTTATGTGGGTTCCAAACCCGCTTTCATCAACTTGTTTTGAATATATATATATATATATATATATATATCCCCGCAAGGGGGTTCTAAGCTCGTGCTCTTGAGTGCTCTTTGTGCTCGTTTGTACGTGCTTGTTCCTGGAGGTTTCACGTGCGCCCTCCCGGCCCTAGCACCCAAGGATGATGGGGCTCGACCCTGCAGTCCTTGTCATCCTTGGTCTTTTTCCACTTCGACTGTCCCCTCTACCCTTTCTTTTTCCTCTGTCTTTCCTCTCACTTTTTCTTTGTTTTTCCGCTGAGATATGCCCTTTAAATAGAGGCGAATCGGTTCTTCCCGAACTAAAAAAAAAAAAAATATATATATATATATGAGGAATTTGAATTGATAAAAATATTTAAATTAAATTTTATGAATATTTGATGAAGGTAAAAAAAAATTCATCCAATCTGATGCATGCGATATTTGTTTATAAAATTCTACGAAACGAATTAATTAAGTTAAAAAAAGAATGGTTTCAAAGATGTTTGGTATATTTCCCGATTCAAGATTAACTTCCACTCATTTAGGGAAGAATACCCACAGGGTATTCGATTCCAGAATACTTGTAGGTTATCTCCCCACCCCCACCAATTTTGACAGAATATTTTTTCGTTAAAACTAACGAAAATATCACGACTTAACCTAACCAATTATTAAGGGCGTACAGTTGATCTATTAGTAATTAGTAAATACTATTCCAGAAACAAACAATGTTATAATTAATAATAGATCAATTGTACGCCCTTGATAAATAATTGGTCAGGTTAAGTCGTGATATTTTCGTTAGTTTTAACGAAAATATTCTGTCAAATTGGTGGGGGGTAGATAACCTACAAGTTCCGATTCCAGAATGGGTATAAAAAATATCTTGCAAAATACTTATACGTAAATGAGGTAAATGACATTTAAGAGTCACGTGAATGAACATGGCGCGTCTAAATACAGATGCGTAATTACTGTAGATGTCTTTTATAATATTATTAAAGAAATACTTCCCCAAATTTGATTTTTCCTTTTAATTCTACTTCAAATTGATCATAACCTTACTCGAATGATCACAAAATGAAAAATTAATGATCGAAGCAATGAAAAGAAGTTAATAATAATGATAATAAAAAATAAGAACTGATTTCACAGCTGAGAGTCATTTTGTGCATTCCATTTGGGAGTTGAATGAATTCTTTGTTCCATTTTCTTTACCTGAATTGAATTTTAACGGAAACTAAAGAATGCATCAATTACACACAAATATTAACTTCATTGAATTGTCGTTTGAACACACACACACACACACACACACACACACACACACAGAAAAAATAGAAACTAACATCTTTGTTACAACCAAACAACTGACATGTGTTGAATTAAATTAAAATTAAATAAAATTGTTTTATTGAAAAATTTTTGCAAATTTTTAATGTAATTAATTTATTGCTAATTTAAATTATTATAATTACAATAATTTAAAAATTTTATATTTAAATAAAAGGATCGACCTTCACCACGAATGCGAATGAAAATGTCATTCTTTCTCAGATGCGGAAACTCTTTTCTCAAATTTGGATTTTTCACTTTGTACATTCTTAATTGCAGACCGAGAATGATTTTCTGAAAACGAGTCTCTCGTTGATGATGTTTATTTCTATTAATTAACATTAATTAATTAACACCCCTGTGTACGTGTGTTCGTGGTCAAATCGTCTTACAGCATTTTCCTTGGAAGCGAAGATGTGTGTGGATAAGAGTGATTGACTCCACAGTTGAAACATCCAAATGGTTTCAGTACTCATTTTTCACAAAAGCGACCGACGAAAATACTGTACTCTCGCTTTCACAATTGCATTTGATAGCGGAAATTTTAAGGCTCTACATAATAGCATAATCGGAGATTTACTCGAACATATACTCTCCAATGGAGTTCTTTTGCTTACTTACACGAATCCAAAAGTTTTTAGAACTTTCAAGTAACTTTCCACTGAAAATATCTTTTCCAGTCGATTCTGATCATTTTTCAATACCTAGTTTCTTAGATGTATTTACTCTGAATAATAACCGTCCTGAAGTTGTAGAAATGACAATCTTGAGGCTTGACCGAAACAAAACTTGGAACTAAGGGTTCTGAGACCTTTGGAAACATTTTCATTGGATGAAAGACGTTTTCTATTTGGACAATACATTCTTGGCGCATTTGGTGGCATCGTTCTTTTATTTCATGAATCATCTTGCTTAGTTCTTCGCTTTTAGGTTGTCTACTTAAGAACTTTTGTAATTCTATCGAGAAAGATCCTCTACACTGAACCTGACTTAGTGATTTCTTGCCGCCATAACGGTCATATAATCTGCCTTTCAAATGCAAGAAATAAATAAATAAATCTTGATCTTTGTCATGTTGAAAAGATTGGTTTCATATTTCTCGATCTTCAGTGATTGGTTTGGCAAAGGTCAGATAAAGAAAACTTGGAGTATTCATGGTATCAAAAATCATTCTAGGCTTAGTTTTTGGAACGCCATTAAGTTCACTGGCGGTTCTACCATACTATTCCTCGAGTTCTTTCCAATTGTGAAGAATGTTCTTGATAACTTTGTCACGAGCTAACAATCCGATTGCAGCATATCGTGTAAAAGGTAGAGGACCCTTATTTTCTTGGTTATCTTTATCGTTTTCCTTATCTTCGCCAGTAAACTGATCACGAAGGTTTTATAAGTCATTTCTTATGAAGGAACTCTTTTAAAACCAGGATAGAATTTCTAACAACAAAAGAAAGTAGAAAATTGAACCTAACCTAACCTAGGTCAGCCCACCCAGAACCAATATTACAACGCTGGTATAATTACAGACCAGCAAACATCGCATATATATTAAAGGTTACGGACTTTAACAAACATCGCATATACTGTATATTATATATACACACAGTATATAAAAGAGTGTGTATATATTTTAAAGGTTACGCATTTTAACATACATCGTATATATGTACAAAGGGAGGATTGGTCAAAAACTTACATTCGTTGACGAGCTGTATTTAAGACTGATATAAACTCTCGGGAAACTAACATAGCCCACCCTTTACACACAATATTACTGACTTTATCATCCAACGTGTGTGTATGTGTGTGGTATATATATATATATATGCAGTAGGGTGCTCATTATTTTCTAAAGTTGGAAATTCTATGATCCTATCCTCTAGAATCGTTCCTTTTGATGAAAAAACAATGTACAGTGGACCCCCGCTTACCGATTGGTTCGTGTTACGATTAAATCGTGTTACGATCAAGCCTCATTGAGAATATATTGCCCGTGTAACGATTAACTTCCGTGTAACGATGTTTGAACGATCGCGCCAAATTCACGATGGAAGGAGATTCTCCTTCCAAACAATAATTTTCTCCTCCAACCCCACGACTAACACCATCGATTTTCATCCATGTTACACTCCACCAACCTAAGGTAAATAATTTTTTTATTTATTTCTTTATTTAATTATGTTCATTTAATTGTTTTTATTATTTATTTACAGCAAAATAAGTTACTCTATAATACATTTGTAGTGTTCACCCTTATTAATTTATTTCCTTCATTATTTACTCTACTTTCTGCTCTCTATCTATTCTCTATCGGCTCTTTATTTCATTTATCGCTTGCTTTCTCTACTCACTATTTCATTTATCTTTACACTCTCTTTACTCATTTTCGCCGTATCGTATAAAGATTCCGGTAGCCACGCCGAGACCTGACTCTGAAAGTCCGTTACAAAACGAAGGGGGAAGGGGGGGGGGTATTAATACTCTATTTTAACACTTGTGAACGTTTTATTAATTCCGAAAATGGTTTAGTTAAGTTAGGGGTATGCGAGTATGAAATTTTATTATAATATATTTACGTCGGAGAGGGGCACAACCACTTAATTAAATTTTACGTTACATTTCGTCAACCTTACGCGTAACGCGTTGCCTAGAAGACTGACTCCCTTATGGGGTAGCCCACTCTTTGGGCCTCTGTTCAGGATTGCCAACTCTTCCCATTTTAAACAATTTCACAATTTTTCGTAAATGATTTACATTAAACATTTTAATAATTAATTAAACAGAAATTAATATTCTTAACTAAGCATTACTACACATTATTGGTGTTAAAATATCATGTATTGTTAAAATATCCTTTTAAACATGGAAAATTAGTGTTTTTAAGTCTTGCAAGAGTGTATTTTCGAAACATTTGCACCAATTAGGCCATTTACATGTTATAATGGGTTCGTGTAACGATTTTTTCGTGTACCGATGGTTTATTTTGCACCAATTACGATTGTTAAACGGGGGTCCACTGTACGTGAAATACTTTACAAATCGAGTAAGATTTAGAGGTCGCTCAATAACCTTGAAGTTTTACCCAGTGGCGGATTAGACAGGTGACTGATAGGGCTACAGCCCCAGGCCCACCAAAGAACATCTGCCCACCAAACAACGTGGGCCCACCAAGGAACATAGGAACTGTATCAAGTTACTCGTAACTTGATACAGAACACATGCTTTCTTTGTTGAATATACTGGCCTATGTTTTCATAGTCAGGATTAGAATCATATGCGTCACGTAATGAGCATGAACAAACGTAACCAATAACCATAGGTCCATTTGATTAATCAGTCCCAGGCCTATCAGGCCCTTAATCTTCCACTGGTTTTACCCCACCCCCTCTACCCCACCCCCTAGTATATACAGAAGACTAAACTAAAAAGAAATAAAAATATTCTAAAACATGTGAACTGATAGATATGAAAATTGAACGACAAAGAGATCTGCTAGAACTGGGACAATACTATATGATGCCATATGATGTGGTAAACAGTAGTTAAAATTTCAGTGCGCTTGAGCGACCTCTAAATATTAATCAATTTAAAAAGAAAATTGACACACATGGTTTTTTTCATCACATGGAACAATTTTGGGGATAGGACGTTTAAATTTTAAAAAAAAATTCACTCCTATAGCCAAGAAGCACCCTAATATACAGTGGCAGGATCCAGAATTTTTGTTTTGGGGATCTGGTTGGGTTTGGATGAAGTTCTGAGCAAATCTTAAATATTATGCAATCATTCCCATAAAAGTACTTGGTAATAAGATTAATGTTCAATGATTACCAATTTATTATTTATTTAATGGCCTGTAATTAGCAGGGAGTCAGAATCGCGCAGCCAAGGCGAAGGATCGGCTGGTACCTCACTTGATGGATATATGAACTTTCAGTCCCGTAGCCAGGACTTCCCAAAGGGGGGGGGGAGCCGAAAATGTAGAAAGGCGGACCTTTTGGTGCAACGACGCTGCGGAGGAGGTTTAGAGTAGTTACGTTTAGAGTAGTTTAGTGTAGTTTGTGAAGTTTCAGAAAAAAAAGTGTAAAACACATACAAGTGTTTATTTATTAAATGATGTTATACTGTATATTATAATATCACATTATAAGTTATAACTATGCTTACAAAAGTGGACCTTTCCTGCCAAGGGGGGAGGGTCGTTCGAACCCCCGAACCCCCTCCCCTCTCCCTGGCTACGGGCCTGCATTTTTTTCACTTAGGTCGGGAGCTTTCTTTGCGATGATACAAGGGAATAATTAATTTTCCATGCTGATTGAATCTTTCTTTTGGTGGGATGAGTCTTTGACATTGTGAGCTACTGCCTATGCAACCGATCGTCTAATAAAAAATAACTTGAAATAAATAAGAGTAAATATCCATTAAACCAATACGCATTAAGTATTACAATATTTTGAATACATTTTTGTACACATGAAAATTCTGAGTCAAGAAAATTAGAAAAGGCCAGAAGAAGCCACATGTACTTGGCCTTTTTTTAACATGAAAAATTTGGCGAAACTGAAGTGTAAAAAAGCCAGAGAAAAGGCTACTTTTAGCTGGCCTTTTTTTCCAAGAAAAACATCCGCCAATTTTCTCGAAATTGGCCGAAAAAAAAGTCTGCTTATCACCAGTGGAGGGCACCGCACTGCAATTTCATACCATCTTCAGCTAAATTAAACTCGTCCCAACAAGTTTCTGCGATTGTGCTAACACGCTACTTTTCTCCCCCGACCCCAAACTTTGCTTTTTCTGGGAAGTGATGGGATTTAGTGGTATTCACTTTAATTTCCAGAAGTGATCTACAGGGTGTCCCAAAAAAAAACTATATACTCTTATATCTATGATGCTATAAAGAGTATATAGTTTTTTTTTGGGACACCCTGTATATATATGTTAATCTTCACTTAAGGGTGTTTACTCGTTCTTTATCGGTTTATTGAACCCTGAATAAATAAAATACTGTACTTTCATTTAAATTCGTTCCTCTCTTCTAAATATTTACTAAAATTTCAAATAAAAATAAATGAAAAAAAACCCGATATTTTTTAATAAATTCTACGAAGCCAAATAAAGTAAGAAAAAACTGGCAAAAACTGGTCTTAAAAAGACTTTTGGCATATTTCCCAGTTTTTTATTTAGCTTCCACTCAGTTAGAGAAGAATGCCCACAAAGTTATTCATTGATAGAGTGAGCACAAAACTCCACAAAATGCTCGTTAATAAATTAGCTAAAGAACATTTGATCATTGCGTTCGTATCTAAAAACAGACTTTTTAAATGTATAATTAACCATTTTTTTATCTAAAATTTTCGGTATTCGAGAAACTTTTTCCGATTTTAATCTCAATTAATTGAAATATAATTAATTAATTATAAATTTCCACATCAAAGTTAAATCTTAAAATGTTGTTTTTACCTTTAAACAAAGCAAAAGAGTTTTAATTATACCCTGCCACTAAGGGCATCATCATCATCATCATCATTATTATTATTATCATTATTATCATTAATATCAAAAAGACAGAAGGGTTAGGCGTGTCCATTTTGTAACTCAGTTTCCCAGTATATATGAATAGTATAACCTTGGTAACCTTGGTTTAGCTTCCGCCCGAATTGTTCATCTTCATCCTGACGAAGGTCAAGCTTGTTGCCACACATTAAACATACGGCCTAACGTGGAATTCGAAACAAGATTCACCACCAGTGGTCAGAGATTGCGAATCACGACCTCCCGATCAGCAACCCAGCGTCTTAACCACTAGGCTATCCAGGGTACCCATTTATCTACCAACCAATTTTTTTGCGTGGAAGGATGAACAACTGGGTGAACTGAGTGCCGCCTGCCACCGCCGAGAATCGAATCCGAGGCCGTTGGATTCGTAGTCAGCGATGCTAACCACTACCACTAACCATCTTCTGCGTCAGGATGATGTAGCAACCTGTGGTTCGGATTCCGCGTTAGACTGTCGGTGTCCAAAGGGTAAATAAGCTTTTTGGTTGATCCGGAGGATAATTAGAATTCTAAACAACCGATCAATCTAAATCAAACCATTCTAAAAACAACAAAAAATTACAAAATTAGTTGGTTGAGAACTGTTTATCGCAAATTCTATACTATTAATATATGAGGGCGAAAGTGGGTGTGGTTCATTTATGAGACCTAATTGGTAGTGTGGGGTATTTATCGATTTAGGCCTTTAGTCAATTTAGTCAAGACAAAAGATTTGGTAGGATAGACTCTGTGACGTCATTGAAGGATTTTTTTCCAAAACTGCAGTTGCGCCCAGTAGTATAGCCGCAAAATGTGAGACAGAAATGGATCAATTTGAAAATTACCCCCCTCACCGTCCTTCACGGCGGTCCTCCACGGCGGTCCCTCCTTCATGGTCCTTCAAAAAAAATAAATAAATAAATAAAAAATAAAAAATAAAGGGGGGAAAAAAAAAAAAAAAAAAATTAAGAAAGGACTGAGCCTCGCCTTCCTCCTTCAAAAAAGTTCTTTCATGAGGCAAACAAGAACAAACATGAAAAAACATACATACATTCAAGTACTTTCTGTTCAGGCAAATTCCGCCAGACAGTAGAAATGGAAACGAATACCAGAAAGGTTTTAATAAGCCTAACCACATTGCGCATCAACACATCCAATTTTCAAATGTTAACAAATTGCGAACAATACATAAATGAAAATCAGAGTGATCATATTTTAAGTCGAAAAAACAAGTTCTTTGTTTAATATCTGTATTATGAAAAATAAAATGATTATTATTATTTTAATTTAAATAAATTAATTTCTCTCTTTTTTAAGGGAAACTGGCTTATTTTCAAACGAGATGATCTTCAAATACAATATATGCTCATAGCGCACGCATATTTGTTTATTTACTTTTAAATATGTAGTTTTCTGTTATTTACACGATATATACCATCACATTCACTTTCACATGCCATCTTCTGGTATGTGAATTAATAATTTTACTATACAGCAAATTTCGTTATAAAATTGCATATGTTAAAAAGAACATCAAGTTGCGTAGCGCAGCTTTGAAACTGAAGCAACAAATCTGTTATCCTCCTCTAAACATCCACTTAAATTATTACTAATATGATTTATTGTTATTATTACATATACATGTACACGTATTAAGAGTATTTAAATTAAATATATTGATTTCAATTCCCTTCGTAATAAAAGCAAACTGACAAAATTCTGCCTTCTAAGCCAACTGACGGAGTAATATATGCTTTAATTAAACAGATGTTGCTATCAGGCAACTCATCATAGTCATCGAATAGAAACAACTAGTGAACTAACATATATATATATATATATATATATATATATATACTTTTAAAGAGAACACATTACGTAATTTTATATTTTAGAAGTACAAATCATCAAATTTTATTTCCATCTTAGCCATAACTTCTTTCCACGGTAGTAAACATCAAATTATTATTCTTAAGTTTCTGTAAACCAGTAATTGCAATTGTCTTTTTATCTTATTCCTATTATGTCTATAAATAAAATTTACGCATATCCAATTCATAAGAGAATCAACACCTATGATCTTAAAGAATAATGTTAGCTTCTTGGTTTATTTCGAATCGAATAAGTTTAAAGTAGATAATACACACACACACACACACACACACACATATATATATATATAATATATAATATTGTTAATCACAGACCGTGCATGGAGCAAGGAACTCTTATGGGGAAATTGGGGGAATTTCACAATTAAACACGTGAAATGAATGAAGGGTACAGCTGTGTGTGATATATATATATATATATATATATATTTATTTATTTGATACCTTCACTGATTCAATCTACAGTATTTGCATAATTCTTTGTACGTTGATTATATTCAGCATCTCAGTTCACATTCTTACCAGATTTTCCAGGCTAGTTAATAAACAATTTTAAAACGTATGTAATTTTTCTAATAATTTAACTGTAACCAGTGGCGGTTCCTCATATGGGCAATATGGGCAGCCGCACAGGGCGGCATTTGTGGAGGGGCGGCATGAGCGCCTGCAAAAAAAATAAAAATAAAAATAAGAATAAATAAATAAAGAAATAAATAAAAATAAAAAATAAAATAAAATAAATAATAAAAGATCAATAAATATATTTTTATTAATAAAAAACCATCTATTGCATTTTCCATAAACCTTCCCATAAAAGACCTAAACAATGCAAAATGCTTCCAGATTAATATTATTGGGAATAAAGGCCCATACTTTAACATATGTAATGTTATTTTTCTGGGTTTGGTTAAATAGTGAAATGTATATTATTTATTACAGAACGAATCTTCACACTAAGCCACTAAGGTCTGTCAAATAACCGCAAATGGATAAGAAGAGGTCAAAGCTATCAGGTGCTCAGTTTAGAAAAAAGAGGAAAGAAGAAGAGGAGAAACGAGCAAAAGATAAAGGTATAGAGCTATGTCATCTACTCTTCACTGCTATATTGCACTGCTATTTTGTGATATAGCTTTCTGAGTCATTTGAAGTGTACTATTATGTATATAATTAGCCATTAACCAAGGAGGTTGTATTATTCATTTGTTTCCTATTCTAAAAGTTTAATAAATTGTGCTTAATAACATGTTAAATTAATTGTACTAGCCTATTCATGCATTGGTCTGTTATGTTCTATTTTACTATTTGCAGGGGCACTTTTGAAATATTTTGGAACACCCTCTGCCACTAGCCAGGATGAGAAGCCGTCTACTTCTGCCATTATTGAGGCTGAGGAGCCATCTACCTCCTCAGCCTCACATATGTCTCCACAAATGCAGTCTGATCCTGAGGATGAAGACCCATTTGCTTCTACTTCTCCCCGGCAGGACTCTTCAGGTGAGTTTGTGTGCACATATGTCTGTGAGTGTGTGCGTGTGTGTGTGTATGTGTATGTGTGTGCATCCCTGCAAAGCATTTTGCAAACAGTTATAAATTATAATGTTATTATCACTGGGTCTGGGTTACTGGGTATGTGTGGTGTTTCACCACCATAATTCCATAACACCACCACCATAACAAAGTGCTGTGAATAATGTGTTATCTAACTTAGGTGTGTATACTAATGAGTAATGCTCTTGTTCTTTCTATTAGAAAGGCCTGGAGCAGAATCGCCTCCTGAGGATGAGTCTCTGTCCACCGACCCTGCTAACTGGCCTTCAGTTCTGACTGAGAGAATTCGGACACAACTGGTTTCCAGGGGACCAAGTCAAGTACCATCTGACTTTGTATTCCCTAGAAACGACAGTGACGGAAGAAGTTTCCACCATCAATACTTCAGGAAGTCATTGGTTAGTGGGGAAAATATAACCAGAAGTTGGTTGGTCTATTCCTTAAAAAACAACAGCCTTTTCTGTTTCTGTTGTACATTATTTTCCAAGAGGAAAATAAATTTAACAAGTTTGGGACTCTCGGACTGGAAGCATGCAAGCTCATTGCTCACATCACATGACAACAGTTCAGAACACCTAAATTCTATGAAAATCTGGAAAGAACTGGCAGTGAGGATGAGAAAGGGGGAGACCATTGACAAGCAGGAGATGGCACTTCTGGAGGCTGAGAAGTTGAGATGGAGAGCGGTGCTGACACGTCTCACTGCTATTGTGCATTCTCTGGCAGTTAGGAATTTGGCACTAAGGGGACATACAGAAAAATTGTTCTCACCATCAAATGGCAATTTTCTGAAAGAAGTTGAACTGATGGCACAATTTGATCCTATAATGCAAGAGCACATTAACCGTGTCCAAAAAGGGACCTCCAGTCACACCAGCTACCTCGGCCACCACATACAAAACGAACTCATTGATTTGTCGAGCAGCAAGACCATTTCAGCAATGGTGAGCGACATCAAACAATCAAAGTTTTTTTCAATAATTCTAGATTGCACTCCAGATATCAGCCACACTGAACAGTTGTCAGTTGTGATTCGGGTTGTGTCACTGGAGGGGAAGCCCCATATAAAGGAACATTTCATGGGGTTTTTGGAGGCAGAGGAGTCCACTGGTCAACATTTGGCATCTCTGATTCTGAAGAGACTGGAGGAGCTAAAAGTTCCTTTCATGGACTGTAGAGGACAATCATACGACAACGGGGCCAACATGAGGGGAAAAAACAAGGGTGTTCAATCCAGGCTCCTAGAAATTAATCCCAGAGCTCCTAGTAATCCCAGAGCTCTGTTTGTTCCATGTGGGGCTCATTCTCTGAATTTGCTTGTGGCCGATGCTGCTAAGGGATCTATTGATGCCACAAGTTACTTTGGCATCTTGCAGAAGCTTTACAACTTGTTTTCAGCCTCCACACAACGATGGGCCATTTTGAAAAAACATGTGAACATCACATTGAAGATGTGGTCTGATACAAGGTGGGAAAGCAAGATCAAGAGTGTGGAGCCCCTGAGATATCAGGCAGCTGCAGTGAGAGATGCACTGATCGAGGTGAGGGACCACACCAAAGACTCTGTAATAAAGGTCGAGGCTCAATCTCTGTCAGAGGAGGTTGGGTCATACCGCTTCGCCATTTGTTCAGTGGTGTGGCATGACCTGTTGTGCCAAATTCAGCATGTGAGCAAGCAGATGCAGTCTCCTAGCATGCACGTTGATGTTGCAGTAAATCTCCTAAAAAAAACAGAGAGAGGTCTCCGCAATTACAGGGCAACAGGTTTTGTGGCTGCACAAATGGCAGCCACAGATATCTGTGAACAAATGAATGTGGAGGCTGTGTTAAAACAAAAACGGCTGAGGTCCACAAAGCGGCACTTCTCCTATGAAGCATCTGATGAGCCCTTGATTGATGCTTTGAAGAAGCTGGAGGTGACATTTTTCAATGCAGTGGTTGATGCTGCAACATCAGCCATTCAGGAAAGATTTTCCACGTTGGAAATTGTGGGAGAGAAGTTTGGAGTGCTGACACATTTCCAAAATCTCACATTTGAGGAGCTGACAGAACAATGTGTGAACCTTAGTACTACACTACACTTTAAGGGACAATCTGACTTGGATGGCAGAGAGCTTGCACAGGAGCTGAAGAACTTGCCTGACTTGCCATCAAAGACCATATCCTTGCTTGAACTGCTGACATTTATCCATGAAAGGGAGCTCTCTGAAATATATCCAAATTTGTGGACTGCTCTCAGAATTGGTCTTACTCTTCCAGTCACTGTTGCTGAAGCAGAGAGGAGCTTTTCAAAGCTGAAGCTCATCAAATCCTACCTGAGGTCAACTATGTCACAGGAACGCCTTACCGGTCTGGCCATCATCAGTATAAATCATACAATTGCTGAGCAGATTTCATATGATGATTTAATTCATGACTTTGCATCAAGGAAGGTAAGAAGAGTCAGGCTTTAGATGGCAGTTGTGCTGTGGTGCAATTTATTTTGTTTCTTGTTCAAAGTGTAGCATAATAATTACCCTCTCTTAAGTGTCTTATTCTATTTATGTGATAGAGCATTTGTACAATTTAGAAATTTGATTCTCTAGTTTATTTATGGCAGTTGTGCAATTTAATTTGTATTTTTCCTGTTCATAGTATCATAATTACATTCTCTTAAGTGAGTTATTCTATTTACGTGATGAAGGATTTGTAAAATTCAGAAATTTGAGTCTTTGTTTTGGTTCTGAAGTTCCAACAATTAGTCCAATAAAAAGTTATTTTGTGAAAGAGTTATGTCTGTCCTTTTTTTGGGGGGATTCGAATGTGTGTGTGTTGGCGAACAGGGGGGGGGCGCTGAAGGTGAGGTTCGCCCAGGGCGTCATGTAAGCTAGGACCGCCACTAACTGTAACGAGTAGTAGTTAATCATTACTGCTAACAACTTTTGGTTATAAACTACACAGGTCTACGAATGAGAAATTTGTAAGAGCAGTTTTCTTACTAACAGTTGATTTTATATAAATCAAATACTCTGATTTCGAATAAGGCGTACATTTTACTATCACGTAAGGATTTTCTGCAAACTGGAAGGGAAACGCAGCTACATAAATAAATATTATTTATTTCAATTTACATTAGGTATCTATTTCGTTTTGCTATGTTAATTACAAATGCAAACAACTTTAAAAAGAAAGATTGTTATTTAAGCCAGCTAGTTTTCTTGCGGCCTATGCTATGGTACTTTTATATAGTAATTCTGTTGAGCCCATTTCAACATCCAACAGTAGGCAGCGTCGTGCTGACGGCACACATTCAATGACATCTTATTAGTTTTTAATAAAAATTAATTTGACTCAGTTTTAATTAAAACTAATTACATGTGTAATATGAAATATGACATTTTGTGAAATTCAACATTATAGAAACGCTCCTTGAAATATTTTTCGCGATACAATTTACATGATCATTCCATTGCAAATTCTTATCTAGCATTACACCAAGAAATTCTGTTACAGCACACGCCTTTTTGGCGATTTCATTAACATTAAGTTCATCATGATATACATTTCTTTTATTAGTAAAAATTATGAAATTTGTTTTACTAGTATTTAGGAAGAGTTTATTGGTGGTCAACCATTTTATTACACTAATGAATTCTGAATGAGATATATTCTTAGCTGTATTAACATTTTTGCAAGAAAAAGAGACAGTTGTATCATCTACAAACATTATGAAGTTCAGTATATTTGATGAACGTGGAAGGTCATTTATATATAATAAAAATAACAGTGGACCCAGAACCCAGCACTGTGGCACACCATGCTTGACAGGCGCTTTAGTTGAGCAAACCTTATTTACTGATACATAATGATATCTGTTGGACAACAACCAAATAAGTAGGTTTCTCCAAAAAAAAAAAATTCTCATTTCCAGTTAATAGAAAACTTGGAAAGGTCTTTAGAAGGTATAACTCTGGTATTTAGCATCGTTGCCTCGTTCATGAGGCAATACCACCAAAGAAGTTCAAAGCATCTTCAACAATAATTCAAGTAAGGATCTTTCACTACACGGTCGCTTTCGTTTATTTTAGCAAACCTGAAACTTAAATACTCTCAAATTCTGAATGCTTTATACAACAAGAGGAAGAAATCGTAATTTCTCTCAAACTGTCCTAATTCCATTATTCTAAATCCACATATTCTCTGTGATATATATAGTACTTACTTATGTCTGTTGATTTTTACCCATTCCTTCAACAGATGTACAAGCGTTGCAAGCTAGAAGTCGGGGATACGGGAAACTTTATTATTATTATTATTATTATTATTAGTAGTAGTAGTAGTAGTATAGCAAGGATAACAGTAGTTTAAAACTTATCCTCACTTCTTCACATCTCTCTTTCATTGCAATCCTAAAACACCTAAGCTATCCGCTGAAGCAGGAGTCACGCCAAACTGTTTTACATCGAAAGCATTCTAACATCTACATAATAACAGAAATGAGCCCGCTTATACAATATACGAGTTTACCCATTTGGTTAATACCACAATGCTTTTGTATCACTCATTACCTATCTGTATTACCTAAAATTAGCTAGCTAGTTGTCAACTAGCGATCAAAATAATGTAATGTGCAAATTTTTAGTTTGGAACCAAGCCTTAAGCACGGTCCCAAACGCACACGCGCACACACACACACACACACACACACAGATTCTTTCAGAAAAGGGGATATATAATATGTGTGTGTGTGTGTTGTGTGCACACAAGCACCCCCCCCCCCACACACACCACACCCACACACACACACACACACACAGAATCTTTCAGAAAAGGGCATATATATATATACACCATCCCAAATTTTTAGTGTTCCGTTCGATGATTCATCATTTCACGAAGGTTAAGCTTGTTTCTCTCTCTCTCTCTCTCTCTCTCTCTCTCTCTCTCTCTCTCTCTCTCTCTCTATATATATATATATATAATATATATATATATATTATATTAAGATGTATACTTCACTTAAATAATGATATGCATATTATATATAATCATGTAAATATAAATATGCATAATATAAAGATTTTATACAGAGTAAATGACTAACAATAATATCGTATTATGAAGCAAACTGTGGAATGACATCTCGATCTCAAACTGTGGTTAATAGAAAAACGTGTTTTCATTTTTGTAATCAGGTAAAAAGAACATAAGAATCACCCATATTTAGCAAATGGAGAAAAACTTTGTTGATCATGTTATGATGTGATGAATATGTGCATTTGTACATTGTGGCAAGACCATAGTTCATGTGACAAATATTAATAATACGAAGAGACGCTAGATTACATTTGACAGCTCAAATACTAAGGATAGAAATGGAATTAACAGGAAATAGTACAATAATGTCGGATGTAAGTAGAGCCACAGTCAGACGTCTTTTTATCATGAATCCCATAGCTTACGAAGATTATATATATATATATATATATATATATATATATTTACAAACATGTTCTGAATCAATTATTCAGCCGTTAATGTTCTCATATTTGCTGAAATAAATTTCTAATAATAAATTTTTTATAAGTTTATACATCTCAATTTTATGTTTATGTACAACACTTTTTGGGAACAGTTGGACGGAGAACGCCAATATATATATATATATATATATATATATATATATATATATATATATATATATATATATAAAATGTTAAAATTTGAACACACACACGAGCGTGTAACAACATAGTATGAGCCTTATCAAGCAACTATACGACGCTGGAAAAAATAAATAATTAGATAAATATAAATGAAAAATGTAGACGGAAATGGAACGATTTGAGAATCTCCCCGTCAAGACCCACTTACGAATTTATGAGTTATACATCTACTAGAGTTTCTGGTAGGATGATGGCTTCATACTCTTTTACAATGTATATTTGAGAATAAAGGGGGATCATTCTAGCCTAAACATCCAAAACCGTACAGCAGAGATCACCCCTACAAACAGATAACATTTTGTAGACGCCTAAACTACATGAACAAGCAGAGCCCCCAAATAAAAGTTCACATACTTCATGCTCGTAGAACCATGTAGTTTTTATAATGCTAATACATGAATGATAATTTAACAGACTGTTTTCGCGACTCTTTCTGTTTTACCCTAATTCTTCCACGTGTATAACTATACTGTATGTTGTGATAAACATTCTTTGACAAACTTTTCAATGCATACATCCTATCGCTGGATGCATGTAAACTCAATTTCGCACGCTTTTCACACATCTCTGTTGCATTATCACCCGGCTGTAGCATTTAGGGCAGCGTTTTTCATGGATTAATGCGAGAGACCAGTGCCCCTGAAAATCATATTGTCAGAATTTACGAGTATATATAAACATAAGAACAAATAAATTCCATATAGACTACTGCTGATCAAAATAATAATCAAAACACTACAAATACATAATGTTGTGAAACCTATAATAAAATAAGTTTACAAAATAGTTGCTAATTATAAGCCATCAAAATTTCAATAAAATTAAGCATGTACGAATTACTTCTCAAACTCTAAGTTTTTAAACATTGCGTTTCATGGCATCATGCATCTTCTACAACACACACACACCACACACACACACACACACACACACACACATTAGCTTTCTGAGTTTGGTTCGAGGTCTGTAAAAAGGTACACCTTTCTTAATGCACGAAGGTCACATTCATAATGAATACACCCTGGTGTAAGATTTATATTATCATTATGAAATGAAGTTCATTCCTAACAACGGTCTCGGAGTTGGATAAATGTTCTCAGTAGTAGCTAGGTGTTAGTAAAGTTATTTATATGTTAATGAACTTCCTGATGATTAGATATTCTGTATTGTACATTTTGTACCAAAATATATTTTCCCTATCTCATCTATCTGAACTTGGCTTATAATAGGGTTTGATGAAACCTTTATATCAGATTTTGTTCATGATTAGAAAGTGGCGTTAAAATACTCGTAGCTAAAGTAAAAATCTGGAAAATATTTGTGAAGGAATGTTCAAAGGAAATTTCGATATTGTAAAGTATTAAAGTATATATATATATATATATATATATATATATATATATATATATTATATATATATATTATGCAGGAAGGAAGGGCCAAGGGCAAATGTCAGCAAAAGCGCCCCTCCCATAGAAGAGAGCCAAAATCATCGTCCGGGATTTTCGAGATGCCTAGGCACGAAGCGTTTGAAAGATGGGGGGGTCATAGACAGGAGGAAAGGCGGATTGAGGAAGATTTTTCCAGAGTTCACTGGTTGAGTAGATGAAAGACTGAAAATGCCGATTAACCCTTGTATTAGCTAGTTGAATAGAAAAGGATTGAGAAAGTGTAGAAAGTCTGGTACTGCTCGCTCTCCTTAAAGGAGGAGGCATGAAGTTTTAGAATTTAGAAGAGCAATGACCGTTACGACAGCGATAGTGAAGAGAGAGTGAGGTAACATTGCGGCAAAGAGAGAGAGAGAATGAAGACAATCAGTAAGAGGCGGGGAACTGATGAGACGAAAAGTCTCTGATTCCATCATGTCAAGCACAGCTGTGTGGTTGAACCACCCACACATGAGAAACATACTCCATACAGGGGCGAATATGACCCCTGTACAGAGACAGCAACTGAGTCGGGGTGAAGAAACTGCGGAGGAGGTTCAGTACAACTAACCTCTTAGAAGGTGTTTAAGAAAGCGAGTATATGTATTCTTTCCAGGAAGATCACGAGAAAAGGAAACGCCAATGATGTTAAGAGAAGAGGAAGGGGAGCTATTGAAGAATAGGGACCCCAGCCTTCTTTAGTTAGCTTTATAACTAAAGAGAACATTAACGGCTGAATAATTGATTCAGAACATGTTTGTAAATATCTATATATATATATATATATATATATATATATATATTATATATATATATATCTTCGTAAGCTATGGGATTCATGATAAAAAGACGTCTGACTGTGGCTCTACTTACATCCGACATTATTGTACTATTTCCTGTTAATTCCATTTCTATCCTTAGTATTTGAGCTGTCAAATGTAATCTAGCGTCTCTTCGTATTATTAATATTTGTCACATGAACTATGGTCTTGCCACAATGTACAAATGCACATATTCATCACATCATAACATTGATCAACAAAGTTTTTCTCCATTTGCTAAATATGGGTGATTCTTATGTTCTTTTTACCCTGATTACAAAAATGAAAACACGTTTTTCTATTAACCACAGTTTGAGATCGAGATGTCATTCCACAGTTTGCTTCATAATACGATATTTATTGTTAGTCATTTACTCTGTATAAAATCTTTATATTATGCATATTTATATTTACATGATTATATATAATATGCATATCATTATTTAAGTGAAGTATACATCTTATATATATATATATATATATATATATATATATATATATAGAGAGAGAGAGAGAGAGAGAGAGAGAGAGAGAGAGAGAACAAGCTTAACCTTCGTGAAATGATGAATCATCGAACGGAACACTAAAAATTTGGGATGGTGTATATATATATATATGCCCTTTTCTGAAAGATTCTGTGTGTGTGTGTGTGTGTGTGTGTGTGTGTGTGGTGCTTGTGTGCACACACACACACACACACACATATATATATCCCCTTTTCTGAAAGAATCTGTGTGTGTGTGTGTGTGTGTGTGTGTGTGCGTGTGCGTTTGGGGACCGTGCTTAAGGCTTGGTTCCAAACTAAAAATTTGCACATTACATTATTTTGATCGCTAGTTGACAACTAGCTAGCTAATTTTTAGGTAATACAGATAGGTAATGAGTGATACAAAAGCATTGTGGTATTAACCAAATGGGTAAACTCGTATATTGTATATGCGGGCTCATTTCTGTTATTATGTAGATGTTAGAATGCTTTCGATGTAAAAGTTTGGCGTGACTCCTGCTTCAGCGGATAGCTTAGGTGTTTTAGGATTGCAATGAAAGAGAGATGTGAAGAAGTGAGGATAAGTTTTAAACTACTGTTATCCTTGCTACTACTACTACTACTACTACTACTAATAATAATAATAATAATAATAAGTTTCCCCGTATCCCCGACTTCTAGCTTGCAACAGCTTGTACATTCTGTTGAAGAATGGGTAAAAATCAACAGACATAAGTAAGTACTGTATATATATATATATATATATATATATATATATATATATATATATATATATATATATATATATATCACAGAGAATATGTGGATTTAGAATAATGGAATTAGGACAGTTTTGAGAGAAATTACGATTTCTTCCTCTTGTTGTATAAAGCATTCAGAATTTGAGAGTATTTAAGTTTCAGGTTTGCTAAAATAAACGAAAGCGACCGTGTAGTGAAAGATCCTTACTTGAATTATTGTTGAAGATGTGATTTGAACTTCTTTGGTGGTATTGCCTCATGAACGAGGCAACGATGCTAAATACCAGAGTTATACCTTCTAAAGACCTTTCCAAGTTTTCTATTAACTGGAAATGAGAATTTTTTTTTTTTGGAGAAACCTACTTATTTGGTTGTTGTCCAACAGATATCATTATGTATCAGTAAATAAGGTTTGCTCAACTAAAGCGCCTGTCAAGCATGGTGTGCCACAGTGCTGGGTTCTGGGTCCACTGTTATTTTTATTATATATAAATGACCTTCCACGTTCATCAAATATACTGAACTTCATAATGTTTGTAGATGATACAACTGTCTCTTTTTCTTGCAAAAATGTTAATACAGCTAAGAATATATCTCCTTCAGAATTCATCAGTGTAATAAAATGGTTGACCACCAATAAACTCTTCCTAAATACTAGTAAAACAAATTTCATAATTTTTACTAATAAAAGAAATGTATATCATGATGAACTTAATGTTAATGAAATCGCCAAAAAGGCGTGTGCTGTAACAGAATTTCTTGGTGTAATGCTAGATAAGAATTTGCAATGGAATGATCATGTAAATTGTATCGCGAAAAATATTTCAAGGAGCGTTTCTATAATGTTGAATTTCACAAAATGTCATATTTCATATTACACATGTAATTAGTTTTAATTAAAACTGAGTCAAATTAATTTTTATTAAAAACTAATAAGATGTCATTGAATGTGTGCCGTCAGCACGACGCCTGCCTACTGTTGGATGTTGAAATGGGCTCAACAGAATTACTATATAAAAGTACCATAGCATAGGCCGCAAGAAAACTAGCTGGCTTAAATAACAATCTTTCTTTTTAAAGTTGTTTGCATTTGTAATTAACATAGCAAAACGAAATAGATACCTAATGTAAATTGAAATAAATAATATTTATTTATGTAGCTGCGTTTCCCTTCCAGTTTGCAGAAAATCCTTACGTGATAGTAAAATGTACGCCTTATTCGAAATCAGAGTATTTGATTTATATAAAATCAACTGTTAGTAAGAAAACTGCTCTTACAAATTTCTCATTCGTAGACCTGTGTAGTTTATAACCAAAAGTTGTTAGCAGTAATGATTAACTACTACTCGTTACAGTTAAATTATTAGAAAAATTACATACGTTTTAAAATTGTTTATTAACTAGCCTGGAAAATCTGGTAAGAATGTGAACTGAGATGCTGAATATAATCAACGTACAAAGAATTATGCAAATACTGTAGATTGAATCAGTGAACCTATCAAATAAATATATATATATATATATATATATATATATATATATATACACAGCTGTACCCTTCATTCATTTCACGTGTTTAATTGTGAAATTCCCCCAATTTCCCCATAAGAGTTCCTTGCTCCATGCACGGTCTGTGATTAACATATATATATATATATATATATATATGTGTGTGTGTGTGTGTGTGTGTGTGTATTATATACTGTTGGTAAACTTATTCGATTCGAAATAAACCAAGAAGCTAACATTATTCTTTAAGATCATAGGTGTTGATTCTCTTATGAAATGGATACTGCGTAAATTTTATTTATAGACATAATAGGAATAAGATAAAAAGACAATTGCAATTACTGGTTTACAGAAACTTAAGAATAATAATTTGATGTTTACTACCGTGGAAAGAAGTCATGGCTAAGATGGAAATAAAATTTGATGATTTGTACTTCTAAAATATAAAATTACGTAATGTGTTCTCTTTAAAAGTATATATATATATATATATATATATATATATATATATATATATGTTAGTTCACTAGTTGATTCTATTCGATGACTATGATGAGTTGCCTGATAGCAACATCTGTTTAATTAAAGCATATATTACTCCGTCAGTTGGCTTAGAAGGCAGAATTTTGTCAGTTTGCTTTTATTACGAAGGGAATTGAAATCAATATATTTAATTTAAATACTCTTAATACGTGTACATTATATGTAATAATAACAATAAATCAATATTAGTAATAATATTTAAGTGGATGTTTAGAGGAGGATAACAGAATTTGCTTCAGTTTCAAAGCCGCGTTAGGCAACTTGGTTCTTTTTAACACATGCAATTTTATAACGAAATTTCATGAAGGTAAAATTATTAATTCATATACCAGAAGATGACATGTGAAAGTGAATGTGATGGATATATCGATGTAAATAACAGAAAACTACATATTTAAAAGTAAATAAACAAATATGCGTGCTATGAATATATTGTATTTGAAGGTCATCTCGTTTGAAAATAAGCCAGTTTCCCTTAAAAAAGAGAGAAATTAATTTATTTAAATTAAAATAATAAATATCATTTTATTTTTCATAATACAGATATTAAACAAAGAACTTGTTTTCGGTTAAAATATGATCACTCTGATTTTCATTTATGTATTGTTCGCAATTTGTTAACATTTGAAAATTGGATGTGTTGATGTGCAATGTGGTTAGGCTTATTAAAACCTTTCTGGTATTCGTTTCCATTTCTACTGTATACTACTGCGCCCTCTTAACCTTTCAGAGATGGCTAAGGCTCAGTCCACGGATACAGACCTCCAAGCTCTTATTAATTCACCCACTTCGTTGCAAGTCTGCTCTTTACCAGTTGAACCCAAGTCAGACTTACAAATTTTGTGTGATGTCTCGACTGAGCATATTCGACTGTTGGTCCCACAAGGGCTGCGAAGAGCTGTTTTTGCTAAACTCCATTCCCTTTCTCACCCGGGAATTAAGGCCACCCAAAAATTAATTGCAGCTAGGTTTGTATGGCCAAGTATGCACAAAGATATCCGCAGTTGGACTCGATCTTGCCTTCAATGTCAGTGTGCCAAAGTTCACCGACCACAGTCAGAAATTGGTACCTTTCCTTTGCCGAAGGCTCGTTTTGAGGCCATACATCTAGACAGTTGGCCCCCTCTATTCTTCTCGAGGTTATACCTATCTTCTCACTGTCATTGATAGGTTCACAAGATGGCCAGAAGTGTTTCCTTGATTCTTGTACTGCTTCGCAGTAGCTCATGCCTTGTTTCATGTTGGGTTTCCCGTTTTGGAATACCTGCAAACCATTTGCACAGACAGAGGTGCCCAGTTTGAATCGGCCTTATGGAAGGAACTCATGCTCCTTCTTGGGACTGAGCGCATCAGAAAACAAGCTATCACCCGCAATCCAATGGGTGATAGAACGTTTCCATCGTCAACTTAAAAGTTCCTTGCGAGCCATGATCCATCTACTACATGGGTGGACAGGCTACCCCTAATCCTACTCGGAATTCGTACTGCTCTGAAGGACTGATCTTGCATGCTCTGCAGCAGAATTAGTTTACGGTACCACACTCCGGTTACCCGGAGAATTTTTCACACCTACAACCCATTAACCCCATGTGATCCTGCTTCGTATGTCAAGACATTACGCTCTGTTATGAAGCAAATTCGTCCCACAGCACCTAGAACTTCCACTTCACCCAAAATACCTTCGTTTCCCTGATTTACAAACTTGCACACATGGTTTTCTTGAGACATGATGCTCACCGCTACCTCTCACTGTCCCTATGATGGTCCCTTCCTTGTGCTAGACCGTAGACCCAAAACTTTCATCATTGACAAGGTGGCAAGCGTGAAACCGTTTCTGTGGACCGCTGAAAACCCAGCATACCTTGATTTTTTCCACACAAAAGATCCTATCTACTCCCTCAATCTTCTGTACCTCCACTCAAATACAGGTACAGCAGCCTATCCCTCCTCAATCTTCTGTACCTTCATCTCATATACAGGTACAGCAATCTACCCTTCCTAAATCCTATGTACCACCACCTCATCCGAGGGTACAAAATCTATAATCCCTCTTCCAATTCTCCTTCATTATCGCAACCAAACTGTCTTTGAACCAGCAGTGGCCCATTGCACAGGCACCAAGAATCCCCTTCCCCCAATGTCCCTACTGCACCTGTAGCACCATCCATGCCTCAGAACCAGTGCTGCAGGATATTGCCGTCCAAAAGCAAACAATGACCGTTCTGGAAGGTCATTCGTAAGCCAGTTGCGTTTTGACATTTAAGTGTTTTTTTTTTTTACCCCTGAAAACCATGTTTTTGGGGGGCAGTACTTGTAGTGCTTGCACCACAAGATTATTCTTTATTAGTGAAAACCCACAAATTGGTACGAGTGAAATATTTAAATCTAAATAAATAAATACAAGTTAATATGTCCAGTGATCAAATTTAATTCTTAAGAATTCAGTGTGGTGTGACTAGACATGAATTGGCTTTTAAGGATTATTTTGGCTTGTTGTAAAATTGTTAGTAAAAACAAACTTATGTGAAACGACAACACAAAGACGCTGTTCACACATCGTATTATTTGAAAGCACCGCGCCAGCAAGCAAAAATTGTATGGTATGTTTTGTATTGTAATGTTTATTGTAGTGACTACGTTTTATTATTTATTATCTTCATATTATTTACGCTTCTTCCTACTTTATTATTATCTCTATTTATTCTCTATCGGCTCTTTGCTTCATTTATCACTTTCTTGTATAGTTTCCGGTAGCCACGCCGAGTTCTGGACTCTAAAGACCGTTATAAAGCCAATGGGGAAGGGGGATATTAATACTCTTTATTAACACTTATTACGTTTTATTAATTTCGAAAATGGTTCAGTTAATTAGGGGATATGCGAGTATGACATTATATATAATACTTTAGGTCGGAGAGGAAACATCACTAAATTAATTTTACGTACATTTAGTCAACCTATCGCGTAAGGCGTTGCCTCAAGACTCAAAACCGTTATAGGTAGTCCGCTCTTTTGGGCCTATTCAGGATTACCAACCTACCCATTTTAAACAATTAATTTCATAATTATTAGTAAATGATTTACATTAAACATTATCTTATTTAATTAAACAAAATTTAATATTCTAACTAAGCATTACTACACTCGCATCACCCTTGAAAATAAGTTTTTCATTAGAAAACTTATAATATCGTTTAACAAATTTCAATAAATTTATTCAACAAACTTACATATTTTGCAATTTTTTTTTTTTTTTTTTTTTCTTCTTTAACAATTCAAAGTTAGAAATAGACAAGAAATAATAGAATGACAATTCCATACATATATTGTATCATATTATAAAACCGAAAACTTTATAATTTCACATTTGCATAAAAATAACATTTCACTCTAATAATTAAATTACAACTGTAACTACTTAAGTTACAGTTATTGACAGTCGAAAGGTAATCTTAAACATATTAAATTTGTCAGATTATAAGTCGCCGTATAGGATTGTCGTAATTCAAAATAAGCAGAATCGTTTTAACTGAAATAGAAAATTGTGTTGTAAAATTTTTTATAAGTTTTTTTGTATTTTTTATATACTCATTAATTATATACTTACTTATTAAATATACGTATTTATTAGTTATATATATAATTACATATATTGATATACCCATAACCTTTGGTAGGTAAGCTGATATTTTTTCTCCTCTCTCTGTTTCTTTCGATCATTTCACGACAATTCCGACATATTGGTAAAATGGCTATTGTATCGTACTTAAGAAGAATTTCTTGTAGGCCTATCGTAAAATATTGTTCGGAGATTAACTGTTATTCGGTATGTCTATTGAGTAGTAAATCTTAGTTATTTAACAAAATTTTAATGGTTTAACATAAATAAGCATAGGATTTTTCTTTAATAAGCACAAATGTTATGCGTAGATTCTAAATTGTGCTTTTCACGCATAACATTGAATTTATTAATTATAGGCCTAAAAGCGGCAGTAAATTTTATTTTATTTTGGCGGCCAATGTGAGTTACGGTACACATTTACTAAATCTGAATATATTAATTTTTTAATTACAGAAATTTGTGTAGAAATTCTTTTCATATATTGTTTACGTTTTATAAATTCATTCAATAATCAAATTATTTTACAGGTAGGCCGATTTTTATTTTCTTTCCAGTTCAATGACAATGGTAAAATTTTTAGTTCAAATTAAGATTGTATTCTAAAAAGGATGTTTAATTTGATATTTAATTTGGAATTAGAAATGAAAAATGTCCTTTTTTTTAGTTCGAGCGTTTGCATGGAAAATATTATGAAATTATGTTAGGAATAATGCAGTTTCATTCGGTTAGGGATATTTGTATAGAGGTTCGCTTACAACAAAGCACCGCTCTCAATTAGGAAATGTTTAGTTTTTGTTACAGGGATTGTGTGTAATTTTTAGTACATATGATCTATTCTTATTTAGTATAACTATGCAAATTTGTAGTTCACTTGGAAAACGATAAATTACTGAGATTTTTGTGATTTGCAAACCATACTGGGGTTTCTGTTGAAGGAGAGAGTTGTATCTCAGATGTAATTTGCGAATTGCAAGTTCAATTCTTATGAAATTTGACGTTTCAAGTTGGAATTACTGTATTAAAATAATTTTTGTAGTAATATTTAAATTTTTTTACTTTTTTAATAACTGTTTAGAAAATTATTATTGTTAAACCTTCAGTCGGAGTTAACTAGTGCATTTAAAACATTGACTCAAGTACACTCGGAAATGGAGCCTCCTAGATAGCCAGTAACGTTTTTGTGGCGTCTGTGTGCTCCTCCTCAAAGCAAGTGGTTCATGATTGTCAGAGAATGGATGACGAAGTTTCTGGGGTTCATTTTGTCTTTGTGTTTAGAGGTATTGAGTGATTCTGACGATAGTTTGAACAATAATATTCTTAAATTATACTAACAGTTACTATGTATGGGCGCTTTTATATTTATACTGTACAATGTTGTTTAGCGTTTTATGAACTGTTTATACTTCTCCGCTGAAACTGCCATAAATGACTTATTGGTAACTAGATTGATTAAGTTTTTGCGAAATTTTTTATATTTTTTTTCCGTGAATTTGGCCAGAGCAAATGTGTAGTTAGTATTTCGAAGTGAACTGTAGAGAAAAATTCGATAAATTAAAAATGAAATGATAAGCAGTACAGAAACGTTCGAATAAACCTTTTTTTTCTAAATTTCAAAGGAAGGCTCAGTTGGGGGTCAACCAAGTTGAAATCCGAGTTCCATCAAGTGAGTTTAGTCGACCGGATAGGTGATCGATCACCAATGAGAGAGAGAGAAGAGAAACAGAATGCGCATGGACTGGCGCAGGATGGTTTCGGAAGAGAAGAGAGGAACCGAATGCGCATGGACTTGGCGCAGGACAGTTTCGGAAGAGAAGAGAAATTACGTGTGCGTCTTGGCACACGAAAGTTTCGATCGAAGATGGTCTACTGGTATTTTTCGGCAGTAGCTGGTCAGTGCTCGAATGCTTCGCTAAATATGTGTCAAAGCGCGCGGTAGACAAGCCACGAGAGCTTGAACGGGTGCCTACGACTGTACTGTCCATACAGACATACAGTAGGTTCATTGGGAAACGGCCTACGGCGGAGTCATCGTTTGATTGTTGCCAGTAGAAGAGTCTTTCAACGCGACGTAGGAAGAGCAGCGTTCACCGACAAGAGTGGAGATGAGACAAGGCGAGTTTCTTCATCGACTTCTAGAATTGCAAATTTCGTCCAATTCCAGCGCGTGGTCCCGCTTTCAGATATATCCCAACCCCCCCTGATCCTTTTAGAGTTGGACGTCTCTTTTTTTTTTTCGCCATTGGAGAGAGAGCGGAACCATTATAGCGTGCTGCCTTGTTGCATGTTGATGATGCAATCCCTTGCATTCTAGCGAAGTGAGTAGGAGAGCTGCGATTGAAAATTGAAATCCGTTGTCAGCGTGCGGAGTGTCATCTAAACAAACGTCCAGCAAATAAATGTACTGATTATTATCTAATGAAATTATAAGTAAAAGGGTCGATTATTGCCCATATTTGTTGTGTTTTCGTGAAATAGTATGTGCGCTCTTGGTCAGTATTTTATGTAAACTTTTTCTATTTTTTGTCTATGTTGCCCTGATAGTAACTGTATAACTATACAAATAATTGGTTCGAATGTAAAGCGATCGTTGATGAGAAATCGCTGGAATAGATTGTGAACTTGGGATTTGTGTAGCCACTGTAAGAAAATTTTCTGTTATTTTTTTTGGCATGTATAGATTAGTTACAGGGGTTGTAAAAAATTAATTGATGAAAAAATTAATTGATGAAAAATTAATTGCAATATATTGATCCAATTAATTGACTGGAACAGTATTGTCAATTAAATAATTGATTGCTACAAAACAATTAATTGCAATAACTGCAATATTACCATAATCAGAAATTTCTACTCATAATGCAGGCTGCAGCTTATTCAATGACATCATCGCTGATGCTTCATCAAGTCTAGGGACTCAAAAAACTAAAGTGACTGACTCCGTGACTCAGCAGTCAGCACAGACTCATCAATCGTCATCATCCTTCGACTTATTCGCGCAGTCGTCTGTACTTTTCGGTTAGTCAGCCCGAGACTCGGCGATAGTAGGCTTTGATGTGGTGTCGTAATATCAAATCTTTCAATTAACCCTCACCATGCCATCAAAAATGATCAAATCGTTAGACAATATTTTAACCAAACAGACGTGAGCACTTATGAAATGAAGTGTGGTAAAAAGTTGACCAGAAAAAAGGTACTGGTTGGACAAATCTTATGAATCATATAAAAAAGCAGCACCCAGAGTATTCTAACATAAAGAAACTGGACAACGATCAGTATCGAGTTTTCTCTCTCATCTCCTTCTACACGTGGTTTGGTCAGTCGCTCAGCATTAAAAGTTCATGGTTGGATTGAGTGGGTATGTATTGGTTTTAAAACCATTTTCTTTTGTTGATGCACCCACTTACACGCAAGATACAAATTGGAGAGTATGACAAATGTGACATTGAAGAAGTGCATGAGAAACTTACACATGAAGTAGAAAAGAAAATATCAGATGAACTTCCGGATAAATTTTCGTTGGTGATTGATGGCTGGACTAATGGTTCAACGCATTTTATTGGACTTTTTGCATCGTATCCATGCGATCATCAAAATGGATACCGTACTGTTTTGCTGGCATTTTCGCCAATGATGAGTGAAACATCCTTCACTGCTTCTGATCATGTTGAATTTATTGAATATGTGTTAAGTGTATACAACAAAAATTTAGAAAATGTTGTTGCTATTACTGGTGATAATGCTGGTGAACAAATCTACAGCAAATTTGTGTGGAATGCCACTAATTGGATGTGCCTCTCATAAATTCAATCTAAGCAGTTTCTGCTTATCTAGATAGGAAAGAAATTCTGTTAGGTAAAATTAATATGCTGATGGGCAAACTAAAATCATTAAAACTGCGGGTAGACTTCATGAACACACACCGTTGCAACCTATACAAAGAAATAGAACCTGTTGGTCCAGTACTTAGATATGATTAAGAGGTACATCCAACTCAAACCTTTTTTTTAATTTTTTCAAGACGACCCTAAAACTTATTGATTATCTCTTGACTCCACGCGAACACAATGATCTACAGACTCTGGAAGATGATCTAAAAGGTTATTCTCAGTAACAGTTGCCTTGCAAAGAGAAGACGTAGACTTGTATGATGTTCGAGTTCTTTTTGACGAAATTCTTGCATTGTATCCTTATGAAGAATTCAAAAAATATCTACCACCATCAGCAGCTATTGTCCACAGCCCAAGATTTTGATAATGGTGTTGTAAAAATTTTACAGCACATAGAAGCAGAGCTAAATCCGAATGAAGTTTCTGCTCTACATAAGCTAAAAGTGGTAATGGTAACTGACACATCACATCAGTCTGATACTCTAGCAGAAAATGATGATTTTGCCTCTATTTGTTGAAAAAAGCGCAAAACAAATGAAATTTCATCTCAGCAATATCTAAACTGTACATTTCTGTTACCAACTTCTAACATCGTGGAACGTTTGTTCAGCTCAGCAGGTTACGCTTTAAATGATTTCGGCAATCTTTGTCTCAATGAATTAGAAATGCAATTATTTCTAAAAGTTAATCGCTCTTTCTGGATGAAGTAGTAGTTTCAGGAAATCTGCAATCGTCATGACTTGTTTGCTACTTCAGAAACTTTTAGTTGTATTACCTTAAGATTTAAGATCTTCAAAAGTCAATTATTTTTTACTAAAGCCACTATACATTATACAATGCACATGTACATGTTGTCGGCTTGTCGCCATGAAAGTTTTCTGATAGATATAGTGTTTTTGAATTAAGGGATGCCTTTTATTTTTCAGTCATTTTGGCTCTTATCTAAATCAAAACTAATACTCGAACAAATACGGTGTTTTATGTTGGATAATTAATGCAATTAATTGCAATATTGATTGGCCAATATACCAATTAAAATTAATTGATTGATAAAATAATAATGATTGGAAAGGTTCCAATCAATTATTTACAAGCCCTGAACTTAACCTATATAGCGCGAAGCGAGCGAAGCAAAAAGCCCGTAAATCTATATCAACAAAATAATCCTATTATATAACAGGCAATCGAAATAATCAAAAATCTGCTAATGAAACCCAGAAAATTTCTCTAAAATTTTTGCTAAAACATTTTGAAAGGACCATATGAAATGTGTATCATACTGTATTTAAACTAACAATTCACTTACGTACAAATCGTTATTCTTATTATTATGATTATTACAATTTTCACTAATTCCAAAAGTTTTAAACAAAAAATAAAAAGGTAAGCTGAAAGGCATACAGTAGAAGAGATGAAAAAAAAAAAAAAAAAATTGAGTCTCCAGGCAGCACGATAATTTTCAAACTATATCCTCTCCGACCAAAATGAACGAAATTTAACGTAATAATGACTCGCAATTATTGAGTCGGACAAACGAAAAGCAACGGAACTGGGACGAAACAAATAAATTCTTAGGCGCGGTCAGGGACGCTATCAGGACGCGAAGCAAGCGCCATTTTTAAATTTGATTTACAATGAAATTTTAAGGCATGAAAATCGAAAATTCGCCTGCAAACGGGTAAACTTTGCATTTAGATATTTTAATAATCGAAATAAAATATCATTAACGCTATTGTTGTTATACCGGGTTTTAAGAATTTTAATCGAAATACTAACACGTGGGTAAGCCTCACAAAATATGATGTAAGACCATCGTAGCCACCAGATGTAGTGACTACGTTTTATATTTATTATCTTCATTATTTATTTACGCTTCCTACTTTATTATCTCTCTATTTTCTCTATCGGCTCTTTGCTTCATTTATCACTTTCTTCGTATAGTTTCCGGTAGCCACGCCGAGTTCTGACTCTAAAAGACCGTTATAAAGCCAATGGGGAAGGGGGATATTAATACTCTTTATTAACACTTATTACGTTTTATTCATTTCGAAAATGGTTCAGTTAATTAGGGGATATGCGAGTATGACATTTATATATAATACTTTAGGTCGGAGAGGAACACTCACTAAATTAATTTTACGTTACATTTAGTCAACCTATCGCGTAAGGCATTGCCTCAAGACTCAAAACCGTTATAGGGTAGTCCGCTCTTTTGGGCCTATTCAGGATTACCAACCCTACCCATTTTAAACAATTAATTTCATAATTATTAGTAAATGATTTACATTAAACATTATCTTATTTAATTAAACAAAATTTAATATTCTTAACTAAGCATTACTACATTATATTCTTTACTATTTCATATCTGTGTGCAATACCGCATACTGCAGATACTAACAAGCCTTATACTGTTTGCAATTAGTACTAAGATTTATACTACAAATAGTAATGTAAGATTCATACAATAAATTATCTTAGGCTAAGTTAGGTCTAGGCAAAAGCCAAATTGTAACTCTAGCCTAGCTGAGGCCTACCATAGTCTTTGTTTTAGATTAACCTCA
>JAJOZX010007363.1:197500-221512 GCA_023014485.1 Bathynomus jamesi | reverse complement strand
TTTTTTTATTAATATTATTATTATTATTATTATTATTATTATTCTATTTGTTTACTATTTATAAACATTTATTTTGTAATTAGAATAAGTGAGTAGCTTACATCCCACCACATATTTTCCGGGTTAAGGGCTAGGCTTGCCAACTTTCTGAAATACAATTCCGGGAGATGATACATATACAGGCCATAAAGGAAGGTGGGGGCGAGCCGATCCAGCTGGCGGGTTCGGGGGGGGGGGGGGGGGCGCTGTAAGCCCCCCCCGAGAATTTTTTTTAAATATGACCAATTTCAAGGGCATTTTGAGGCCATATGCAGGGGTATAAAGACATATTCTAAGGTCAATTAAGTCAGTCGACGCCCCTATATATATATATATATATATATATATATATATATATGGATGTGTGTGTGTGTGTGTGTGTATATATATGGATGCGTCTCTGTGGTGTAGTGGTTAGCGTCGCTGACTACGAATCCATCGGCCCCGGGTTCGAGACCCGGTGACAGCCGGCGCGCAGCAAAACCCAGCTATTCATCCTTCCACACAATAAAGAAAGTGGTTGGTAGATAAATGGGTACCCCAGGTGGTCTAGTAGTTAAGACGCTGGGCTGCTGGTGGGGCGTGGTTCAGATTCCACGTTAAACTGTAGGTCTAAGGTGGAGTGAAAAGCTTGACCTTCGTCAGAATGAACAAACGGGCGGAAGCTAACCAAAGGTATGTTATTCATATCAATAGTAAAAAAAAAACCCCAGATTATTTAAAGGCTAATAATATGCAAATGATAAGGTGATACCAAATTATGTAATTTAATTAAAGAAAACTTTTCTCAAATTGTAAGATATCCGGGAGATTATAATAACGTTCCGAGAGCTGGGAGAACACACGCGATTCGGGGAGTCTCCCGGCGAATCCGGGAGGGTTGGCAAGCCTAGTAAGGACCCCCGACCTACCCCACTTTGCGAACTGCTGTCCTAATATATAACGCCCAAAATTAACCCTGAATATCTTTCAAACTGGAGAAGAATTTAATCTCCATTCCATAATTCAACGCCAGAGCCTACCTTTAATCTCAGAATAACTTCCGTAAGCGACACAACAAATAAGATGCCGACTCCAATTTATCGTCATTGACGTCATCGTGACGTCACGAGTTACTGATGAGCGCGGATGGTTCGCCGCGACATCTGATTTCACTAGACTGAGCGTGGGAACTCAGCCGTCGTGGGCCACACCCGAGTCGAACACCTGGCCCAAAAGAGTTGGTGGGAGCAATCTCGGACGCGCGCGTCCGCGATGGGAGGTGGCCTTAAAAATGGAGCGCTAATGGGAGGAGGTGAGTTTGGTTGTGGTGTGCAAGGGCTTAATAAGGATCATTATACGCTCTTACGGTGACTCTCATTATTATGCTGACAACAACATGTTTACGTAATTACAGTAATGAAATTCTAAGATATTAATGATTGTTATTGCTTTTTTTTTTCGATATTTCAGAATTCATTTTAATAATAATAATAGTTTATTTGTTTATCTATCTATGATCAGAATCTCTTCTCGAAAACTCCAGCTGGCAATTTACTCAACTCTGTCCTATCTGTTATCTTTCAGAGTTTCCCATTAGTAATTAAGTTTCAATTATAATTATTAATTAATTGTTCTGTTTTGTCCTCGTTTCCTTATGTAGCAAATAAAGCGTATATTCAGAGCTTTTCTAAGCCTTTAACAATAAAGTTTTACCCAAGGTCTTATTATTATTATTATTATTATTATTAGTAGTAGTAGTAGTAGTAGTAGTAGTTGGGTGGAGGACAGTCCTCTGCATCCAGATTACGTAGGGACACGTGATTCGGAACCCACGTATACAGTAGCCGTATATAGGTCCCCTACGTCATATGACCTTGGATATTGCGAAGGTTAAACAGCCCCCATCAAAAAATAAAAAAATCTTTCGTATTAAGTATGTATTTATAATATTTAAAGATTCGATGTATTATCATATTTTAATTTGCAGTATTTATATAATGAAAATCAAATATTTTATATCAATGCCTACAGACTGATAAATCAGACCAAAGCCTACCTCTGTTAAGTCAGCCCACATTCGCATTACATGTAAATAATTTCATATAAACTGATTTCAACAAATATTCTTAAGTCAGTGAGAGCATAACATTTACTTTAAGCTCAGGAAGTACAGTACTTTGATTTTAAATGCAACTTCACAGTTTTGACTCACTGACTTCAGATGTGAAGCTCAGAATTTTGATGGCTGTAGTCTTTTGTAAATTTATTAACCGACAAGATTTTCAAGATTTCGCAAGTGTGTGTGTGTGTGTGTGTGTGTGTGTGTATGGAATTTTGTAGAAGTTTAGGAGAACTACTGCGTGTTAATTTGTAGACTTGGTCGGATTACGCATGTAAAATTTCATCCATCTTCTGAAATCCAGAAACCATTATTAAAAAATTATATACAGTATACAGTATATGGTGTGCCAAAATGATGCACAACTTTTGATTTGGCTATCAAATATTTTGGGATGGTCGATTCTGTTCATTCTTGGCTTGAATAAAGGAGAAAGGGTCAATATTTTGTTTCTAACAAAAAATAGTTAATTCCTATGAAGAAGAGGGCAGAAATTGTCAATAGTTCATGACCTCGGCTCTGGATGAGAGGTGACGCGGACATTGATGTTTTCAAACACTCTGACAAGAATCTCTGCTGGGATGCGTCTTATTTTCCTTCTAATGTTAATCCTCAGCTTGTCCAGTGTCTGAGGATTGTTCTCGTAGACTTTCTCTTTGAGATATCCCCAGAAAAAGAAGTCAGGGGGTGACAAATCAGGGGAGTTTGGTGGCCATGAATTGTCAGTACGTCGCGAGATCAATCGAGCTCCTGGGAAGTGTTGTCTCAGGAATTCCAAGGCAACGTTTGATGTGTGAGGAGGCACACCATCTTGCTGAAAGATGACTGTATTCATGTTCATACCTCGCTTCCTCTTCAGTACCGGAAGAAATTTCCTTCTCAGTATGTGCACGTATCTTTCTGTGTTGACAGTGACATTTTGTCCTACTTCATTTTAAAAGAAGAATACCCCAATGATACCATGATGTTCGATGGCACACCAAACTGTCACTTTCTCAACAGAAAATGGTGGTGCTACATGTTCATGTGGTTGTTGGACTGCCCAAAACTGCATGTTCTACTTGTTGACATGCCCACTAAGATGAACGTAAGCCTCATCGCTGAAGGAAGTATTGTTCAGAAACTCCGATTCATCTTCAATCCACTGGGCAATGCTGACACAAAATTCACGTACCTCTCTTTTATTTCTGTCAGTTTGACTTTGCAACACTTGTATCTTGTACGAATACGTTTGCAGATCTCGGTGGATGATTCTTCTCACAGTAGTATGTGATGTTCCCACCAACTGACAAAGTCTGCGTGTGATTTTCTTGGTGAGGCTTGCAATTCTTGTCTTACAGCCTGGGGATAATCTCTAGGAGCGCTCCATTTTTCAATATTAAACATACACTCATAAAACATATACCATTTGAAAGCTCACATTTTTCTGAGTCTAAAAATGTAGTAATCCAAAAGTATCAATAGCAAATAAAAAGTAACTAGATTTAATTAATTGTTTGACGCGTGACGTCATTAACTACTACTACATTATGAAGGTTGGCTAAGTTATAAATCTTCAGTCTCTGTTGTAAGATGGTATTTTTGGTAATTCTTACGCTAACCTAACCTAACATGAATATGTTATTACATTATCATTTGTATAATTTAGGTCTCGGGGGTACGGGGGCGGAGCCCCCGTAAAGATCACGCATCACAAATTGGTCGGTATAGGGTTTTTATATTTAAACCTAGTTACTTTTTATTTGCTATTGATACTTTTGGATTACTACATTTTTAGACTCAGAAAAATGTGAGCTTTCAAATGGTATATGTTTTATGAGTGTATGTTTAATATTGAAAAATGGAGCGCTCCTAGAGATTTACCGAGCCTGGTTCTTGGCAGGTGTTCCTGCAGTAGATTTCCGTCCACTGTGGCATCTTATCTGGTCATTAACATTCTCCGCATGTCTGAACTTCTCCACAATAAATTTGATGAGTTTCTAATTAGGAATTCTTGTGTTTGGAAAGTCCTTATGAAACTGTATTTGTGTTGCAACATATGACCGTGGTAAAATATGCCTCTACGATCATTGTCCGCTGTGGAACAGAAAAGTTGGCCGACGTGGTCAGAATTCTAATCAACAAAACTTTTTGATGTCTTCTTTATATCATCTGAAAGTATGAGAAAATATTAATTAGTTTAAGAATGGCAGCTATTTTAACAACTGTACATCATTTTGGCACACCCTGTATATACTCGTATATAGAGATTCATGAAAACATTCAGTGTACATTTCCATTTATATGTGCAATTGCATATTGAACATTAAAATTATTAGGTGTTGTAGTAAGGATAAAAATAGTGAAGAGTTCTAAAAACATTGCACAATTATCTATCTATACCTATCATACCTTCAAGTATCTCGTATCTAAATTAACTGTTTCAATTTTGTCATATATTTTTTTTTTTTTTCCCTCGCTCATATCTTCTTTCGCCTTCTACTGGAAAAGATCCTCATTGATGGTTATTGCCATATGTCCTGTGAGTCAGGTTGTACGTTAAATTAGGTTTGGTGGGTTATTTAGTTCAGGTTATGTAATAGCATGTCAGATTACTGTGATTCTTAATAACAATTTATTTCAGGTTGCGACACATTTTGTGAGAGATTTCCTCAGTTGCTGAACATCGAAGGAACAAGAACATGTTCCCAACTTCAGATTTACAGATGCTCTCACAGTAGTTCAACTTCACAGATTTTATTCTGGCTAAAGCCAGATGATCATATTCAATCTTAGGGTATCTCTCTCTCAATGCAAGAAAAGTTCTTCTCTTCCACTGTGTCTCGTGATAACAGAGATATGACGTCCAGTACACGATGTTGTTGTATACTAGACGTAGAAAGTTCTTGAAGAACATACGTAGCAGAATTTTGACGTCCCTCTACGAGCATCAAATCTATTTTACAGTCACTCTAAATGTTTGTTTACATCATGACACCTATTCCATCACATTTCACAGTGAACTGAAAAGGGGGAGATATGGGGGCTTCAGAAAGTCTTCTCCACACCCACATTCGACCTACAGATTTGAATTGTTAATGTGGACTAATCAGAGGGCATCAAATGTCTCCAGAAATTACGGTTTTTACTCGCCAATTTTGTAGTCCACTCTTTTGAATGGATTTACACTTTTCAGAAAGAAAGGAAGAGTTTCTACGTGTTACACGGCTTCTGAAGGAAAGGCAGGGTAATATCAGTGTGCTACACTGATTGGACTGTGACTCATATCAGGCGTTAGTTCGAGAATGACGAACGAGAACACGCTCCTTTCACAGGATTACTGTTGACAGTTTTCTTGGATGCTTTTCCCGATTAGGCCTAACTGTTTTTTCCGTGTTGAACTTTGAAATTATGTTGGCAAAAGAGGCACATGAGATGCCGAGACCTTTACGAATCTGTCTGTTATTTCAACCACATTCTGAGTAACCTACAACACGGAAAAATATTGCAAGAACCGATTAACATGGTATTCCGGCGATGTGAGCACACTACTTACAACAGAAATCGTTTGTAAACAGATAAACTAGGCCTTTCAAATATTCAGTCATGCCGATATATATATATATATATAATATATATATATATATATATTATATATATATATATATATGAAAATTAAAATTAAAATGAAAAGGTTTATTGGCAGACTATAGTCCATATGACAAATATTATTAATACAATGACAATTCATATACTAAGGATAGAAATATATACAATTGATTAGAAATAATACTGTAATGTCGAAGTTAAGTGGAGCTACAGACAGACGTTTTCGTACCAAGAAGTCCATAGCTTAGAGCAGTGGTTCCCAACCTGGGGTCCCCGGACCCCTGGGGGTCCGCGAAGGTAGTACTGGGGGTCCGTGAGCTTTCAATATTTCGAGAGGCTCCAATGAAAATCGTACATTTACCCACTCAGGCTCAGGCTAAAATTTCAAGTTTCCTTGCTCTTGGCTGGAATTATTAATACTTTTTTAATAGGCTGTATTTTAATTGCATACTCTCTTATATGTCCTTTATTTGATAGTGAAAAATGAGAAAACGAGTTAATTATTAGTTAATAAAAACAGTTTGTTTGGTAGACGGAATCTTTCAAAAACATGGGGTCCGTGGGAAAAAAATAAAAATAAAAGGGGTCCTTTGTGGTGAAAAGGTTGGGAACCACTGGCTTAGAGGATAAATGGCAGGACTCATGGATAGCTTGGATGATCGGGTTGGTTGATTTTTTAATTCTTTGCAGTAGACTGTATTGAGCACGTCTTGTTACCTCCGGGAAGCTCGGGACATTGCGGGTAGCAAACATTTGCGAAGCTGAGCATCTCGGGGGTAATTTATGTAAGAGTCTAAAAGACCTGTTGTACAGCAAATTTAGGGTTCTGCCACAGTTGCTGTCCGTATATATTACTGCAGACAGCAACTGTGGGTGAATTATAAAAAAGGTTCTGGCAGAACCCTAAATTTGCTGTACAACAGGTCTTTTAGACTCTTACATAAATTACCCCCCGAGATATATATATATATATAAAGGGTGATCCAGAGAAATGGGACCCAAAAGAAACCCCTGTAACTCTTAAAGTATAAGTCCTTTTATAAAATCATACGCATCATTCGAAAGAGGATAGTTACAAGTTTGTACAGGATTGTATAGGTTTTGACAATACAAGACAAGATAAGATACAAAACAAAATAAAAGTGTTAGTTAAAACTAACCCTTCAAGATGACTGCATGGACTGTGGAACAGCTGCGTTTCATAACTGAGCAATATTATGAGCATGGAAGAAGTGTAGTTTCAGCTCAAAGATCTTTCAAGACAAATTTTCAGATGTCAAAATCACCTTCTAAGAGCTGAAACTACACTTCTTCCATGCTCATAATATTGCTCAGTTATGAAACGCAGCTGTTCCACAGTCCATGCAGTCATCTTG
Source organism: Bathynomus jamesi (assembly GCA_023014485.1). Taxonomy (NCBI): domain Eukaryota; kingdom Metazoa; phylum Arthropoda; class Malacostraca; order Isopoda; family Cirolanidae; genus Bathynomus; species Bathynomus jamesi. The sequence continues at coordinate 214,408 of JAJOZX010007363.1, read as the reverse complement.
AAGGGTTAGTTTTAACTAACACTTTTATTTTGTTTTGTATCTTATCTTGTCTTGTCTTGTATTGTCAAAACCTATACAATCCTAAACAAACTTGTAACTATCCTCTTTCGAATGATGCGTATGATTTTATAAAAGGACTTATACTTTAAGAGTTACAGGGGTTTCTTTTGGGTCCCATTTCTCTGGATCACCCTTTATATATATATATATATATATATATATATATAGAGAGAGAGAGAGAGAGAGAGAGAGAGAACTCATGAAAATTCAGTTTCTAGTAGTTTATTTATATTATTCTTATATTATTAAAAAATGGCTTTTCTTTAATTACTCTTTAATAAAAAGTTTTAGCTCCAAAACACTATACAGTAAATCCATCAATTTTCATGCTTTAATTAATGTATTTGTACTTTCATATTAATAATTCCAGAAAACTCGTAAAAATTCCCCTTAATTACTACATACTCGTCCGATATTCTCGAAGCATAAGCGCAGAAATCGCCGTTTTCTTTGCTTCGTGACGTCATCTCATTCACAATGGGTACCTCAAATAAAAATAATGGAAACGTCTCCGTCAAGCGAAAATGGCGAGCCGTGATCGATAGCGTTTCGTTAAAAAATAAAACCGGTGCTAAATAATATATCGCGATTGATTACAAAATAGTATAAATACGGTGACCTATTCGTCAATTTTATATGTAGCATTAAATATGAATATGAATATATATTAAAGTAATATTCATTTTATGGTTGAGGAGTTTGCTGTGACCAGAAGGATAAATTCGGGTTATATATTATTTACGGGTTCTTATAATTTGTACATTTACAGTTGAAGGGGCTTTATTCATATTTTAATATGATTCATAATGGGATGTTATTTGCATACAATTCTTTTTAAGCTGTATGTACACACACACACACACACACACACACACACACACACACACACACACATATATATATATATATATATATATATATATATATATATATATTATATATATATATAATATATATATATATATATATAATTGTTCACAGTATAATAATTTTGTTTATAAAAAAAGGACCTTTATATACATGCATATAGATAACGTGTAATCATTACTGATGAGAATGATTTGAAATTTTAAGCAATTAAAAATGAATAGAATTTCCTCTTTTATAGAAATATATTTAACAACAGAGACATTCGGTTACTGTAATTACATGAAGTTTGATCATTATAATTACTTGGAGGTAATTCATATTTACCTCTGTAGACGATTTTATTTGACCATATATTTATTTAGTTTATTGCTCATGTATACAGGAATACAACTATATATATATATATATATATATATATATATATATATATATATATATATATATATAGGGCTAGCCATAAGTACGCCCAAAACTATTTACTAATTAACAGAAAGCCAATCACATTTGAGCCAGTCAAATTTTTTCTTTCAAACTATATATAATGCGGATTTATTTTGCAATATGCATATTTATCTTCTTATCTTTAGATTTCAATTGATTTGGAATTATTTTGCTATATTCATATTTACCTTCTATCAAAGAATTACGGAGTTCGGTCCACCATCTACCCTGAAGACTTCAATGTGTTGTTGAGAATAATGGTGGACTATTAGAACATTTATTATAGTTTTTTACAAAATCCGCATAGTTATATTGCATTATGTTGCACTTATCTTCGTTGTAATTTGTTAGGTAATGAATTTTTTTGATGTTTTGTTTTGGGCGCTACTTATGGCTAGCCATATATATATATATATATATATATATATATATATATATATATATATATATATATATATATATATATAAGTATTAGTCATATTGATAACTGTTGTTTTGAAAAAGTATCGTAGGACTTTTGTTTTATACGAAAGCAATAACGTGTGCAGTTTTTCAGTGGAAATAAACATCGTTCTTATGTATCCTATTTATATAATTACTCTATAGACTCTATAGAGTTTATGATGTAAGTGGAAAGTATACGCTCTAAATTTGGTCTTTTACCATTACTTTAACTGATATTTGTATTATTTTGTCTAACTGTACTCTTGGTACTTAATGTACATCTACTGAATGGCCATTACTTTATCTATATAGTGAATTAGTGATATACAGTCAATAGATCTAGATTTCTTTATGCATTTCAACAAAATAATGACAGTGGAACGGATATGTATTGAGCGCCAAGCGTTCGAGTAGACATAATTAACGCATGTTTTATTTAGAGAAGTCCTAAAGGACTAAATTTAGAATGTATTAAAATATCCGTAACTAAATCCTTATACATTTTTTATATCCGTAGGATTAAATAATATTATAACTGAACGAACTTATTATACTCCGCTAGCTGGGCTCTCCAACCATTTTCTTATACGAGTATAAAAGACGCGGAAAGGTGTTTAGAATCTTTTCCGACTCATTATTCGGGATTGCGTGGCTACAGGTACGAAATGAAATGTTTTGTATTTACACATTACATATTTTATGAAATGAACTCACGCTCTCAGCCGGAAATAGTTTACTAGTGGTTTAAAATTTGAATATAATACATTATAATAACTATTATTAACTATTAGTTATTTGCCATTTCACCTTTGCATCGTTCTAAAACTAATTTGCAACAGAATCTTTGAGTTGAATTTAATAATTTTTAGCGAATGAAACAGTCATTACGAATATCAAAATAGTTTTATAACAATGGATAATTCTTGTATGTTGAGTTTCTTGTTTCTTAGACTGGCTTTCGACAGTCTTTACAATTATTCATACTTTTAAATGAGTCACAAAATAAATTTACAGTTACATACATGACGGTACTGATATTATTGCCTCTCATATACTCATATATATATATATATATATATATTAGCCGTAGAGGCGGGGCCACCAGCTTGACCTCCGTGTGAAGAGAGACCAACGCACGAAACAACATAAGGTAAGGTGTATATATATATATATATTATATATATATATATATATATATATATATATATATATATATATTATATATATAGGGTAAGCCAGAAGTCCGTTCTCATGTGGCATATTCATAAATTCAGTTAACGTTCAAATTGTAGGCCGCGAAGCCCTTTCTTTACATGTATCAACTTTCTTACATAAACTGCTACGGACAATGGCCAATATTCTAGTAGATACGTTGGCACACTCCTTTCGGATGTTCACTTTTAGTTCCTTAATGAAGCGTGACTGGAATTTGTAAACCACAGATTTCAGGTGACGCCCCTCATCCTGAAAAAAAAAAATCCAGCGAGGTGAAGAATAGGTCACTGTCTCTCCTATAGTGGTACGCAAAACTGCGCTAATTTATGTAAAATAATTGACATACCTAATAATGGCTTCACAGTCTGTAGTTTGAATATTTACCGAATCAGTAATTACATATTCCACACGGGAATGGATTTTTGGTTTACCCTGTTTATGAAATTTTGGTATCTGAGGTTAATATCGTTATGAAAGCTATGTAAATAATTTGTAAACGGTAAATTATTATATAATTAATTAATTTTAATCGTTTTATTTTACCATATATATATATATACACACACACACAGTGTATATATATATATATATATATATTATATATATATATATATATATATATATATATATATATATATTAGGGTGATGCACAAATCATGACCATCGTGGATTTTTAGGGATACCCCCTCATTTGTTCCAATTTGTTACAAAAACACCCTGTGAGAAATTCCAGGTCAAACAAATAACATTCAGAGGTCGCGCCCGCCAATTGAAAATTTGAAAATTACAAAAAATTAGAGTAAAATCAAATTTTTTGAATTTGTTCTTATTTTTGTTGCAGGTTTGTTGCAGGTTGCAGGTTTTGTGCAGGTTTGCTGCAGGCAGAGTGGTAGGTGATGCGTATATGAGCAAATAGCGTTCAAGGAAATCGGTATCGCAGTGTGCTTGTGGCAGTGTCCAGGAGAGGTGCTATATCAGTGAGTCTCTCCGCCTCAATTTCTCTTCTATTTCCTCTATCTTAATTGTGACAAAAATGAGATCAAGAAGCTCAACAGATATCTGGCTGATCGGTCAACAAATAGATAAATTGAATCAAAGTAAGCTTCCATCAAAGAAAGAAGTAATTTCCTTATTCATGAATTATAAACATATCAAGAATGAAACTGTCAGAGAAGCATTAACTTCAACCGTTAATGATGTATTGGAAGTGTGGCAGAGAGCAGTAATACCAACAACCCAGAAATGTAATGTTGTGAAGAAATTAAATAAACTGTATGATGAGTGGCAAGGGCTGAAGAAGAGCAAAGGAAAAAAATCGAAGTTTTCAATAGAGAAAGAGAATACATGGAAAGAAAAATTGGATGGACTCTTTGATATTGCGCATGCAAATGCTAACGAGTTAATAACTATTGAGGAAGATAGAGTTTCTACGGCTACAAAGGGAATGTCGAAAGGGTAAAATGATGGCAGTTGATAAGGATGAAGAAAAACGTCGAAAGGAAGCTGCGAAGAGACATGAAAAAATGGATAAGAAAAGGTTACATGAATCAAGTGCATTTGATGAAACAGTTGTTCTTGCAAGCAGCAGCAGTTCCTGCAGTGATTCACCTGCATCTACGGAAGAAGAAGTAGATCTGGAAGTGCCCTCAACATCCAAAAGAGGCCTTCCAAGAAAAAAATTCAAGATTATGAATGAAAATCTGCTTTCCTCATTGGATGTTGCTAAGATCAGCGACCGATCAGCCTCTTTAATAATTATTCCAACGATCGCAAATGTTGGAAAAGATCCAGAGAATTACAATGTTAGCTACTCATCGATTCGCAGGGCAAGACAGAAATCAAGAAAGAAGTTCAGTGAAAACTTGAAAGAAGAATTTCAAGCTGACAAACCCTTGATTGTTCATTGGGATGGCAAACTCCTCGAAGACATTACCGGGAATGAGGTTGTTGATCGGTTGCCAGTCCTAATCTCTGGCAGTGGAGAAGATCAACTGCTTGGAGTGCCAAATATAGATCATGGCACAGGAAAGGATACTGCAAATGCAGTACATCAGGCGATCATTGATTGGAATCTAATAGATAAGGTAAAAGGCATGTGTTTCGATACAACTGCATCGAACACAGGTCGTAAAAACGGAGCTTGTGTCCTAGTTGAACAGAAAATGGAGAAAGATTTGTTGTGGTGTCCTTGTCGACACCATATCCTTGAAATCATGTTGGAAGCAGTGGTATCCCCTGCATTACAGGCTTCATCAGGCCCTGACATTCAGTTATTCAAAAGATTCAAAACAAACTGGAATAAGATTAATCTAACTTCATACGATAAATTAGAAAATTATCCACAAAAGGAAAAAGAGGAAATCATCAACTTTGCAGCAAGAAAAATCAATGAAGATCAACCTCGCGACGATTACAGAGTTATTGGAACTGACAATCATCTTGCTTGGCGGTACTCCAACGACTGGAATAAAATTCAGGAAGCCTGGGGCTTATCATAGAGCCCGTTGGATGGCGAAAGTCATTTATTCAATGAAAATCTTTATGTTCAAAAGTCAGTTCAAAATAACAGCAATAGAAGAAAGAAATCTAAAAGAAATTTGTTGGTTTTCTGTTTCAATTTATATTAAGCATTGGTTTTCAGCACCCTGCGCAGCAAGTGCTCCACGAAATGATCTGAGTCTTCTCAAGAATCTTCACAGCTACAAAAGCACAAATGAACAACTAGCAAATGCTGCTTTAGAAAAATTCAAGAATCATTTGTGGTATCTCTCAGAAGAGTTGATCGCATTGGCTTTCTTTGATGATAAAATCAGCTTTGACACCAAAAGAAAAATGAAGGAGGCTCTTACAAAATCTTCGGAGCCAGATCCTCCAAAGAAGACACAAATAGACATCAAAACTATTGACAATAAGCAGCTTGAAGATTTTGTAACTGCTAACACAAAGTCCTTCTTCAGTATACTCGGATTGTCTTCAACGTTCTTGAGCAAACCAGTAGAAGATTGGCTTCTCGATGAGAGTTATTGGGTTGCAAAGAACGTAGTGAATCACATGAAAGTTGTTAATGATATTGCTGAAAGAGGAGTGAAATTGATTGAAGATTATAACAAATTAATTACCAATGATGAACAACAGAAGCAATATCTACTGCAAGTTGTATCAAATTATCGGAAGAAGCTTCCGGACAAAACTAAGAAAACTCTCGTATCTTTGACGCAACAGTAAAATTTACGAGTATATCCATTCTATGTATCTATTGTAAATATCTATTGTATTGTATCTGTTTTATGAACAAATGGAAAAGAGGAAGGTGGTATGATAGGCCTCGTGGGGAACTTCCACTCAAAAAAAAAGTAACGTGACGCTTGCTGTACCTCCTGGGTGTCATGGAAATCAGCAAATTTTCAAATGGCGGGCGCGACCTCCAAATATTCGAATTTTGATCCGAAATTTCCCCAGGATCATTTTTCCACCAAATTAAACCAAATGAGAGGGTATCTCAAAAATTTGAAACAAAAAAATTTTACTCCCCCACTTTTGCATCACCCTAATATATATATATATATATATATATATATATATATATATATATATATATATATACAGGGTGTTCCATAAGTCTGAAACCATAGGGTAAAATAAGTAATTCATGTTTTTCCGTTTATGCAAGTGCCCATGATGTCTTTAAGTAAGGAAGAACACATCCAGGTAATTCTGCTCGTAGGAAATCGGAGTCAGAGGGAGGTCGCTGAGGAATTTAACAGATTGCATCCGGACCGCGCGCCGATAACACACAGCTTGTCGGCAAACTTGTAGCAAAGTTCATGGAAACGGGATCCATAGGAGATAAACCACGCAGTGGACCTCCGAGGACATCCACCGACGATGACACAGCCGCTACCATCTTCGCTCATTTCACAAACAGTCCCCAAAAGTCTCTTCGGAGTTTTTATTGCCGTTTTTATCATTTTGCTCTATGGTTCCAGACTTACGGGACACACTGTATGTATATATATCAGTGGCGTGCGGTGGCTGTGTTCACAGGGTAAGCGGTAGCTGCACACACACACACACACACACACACACACACATATATATATATATATATATATATATATATATACATTATACAAGCATCATAATTTTATATTAGTTTTCGATTACTGTAGTAATATACTGACTTTTTGTAATCTGACTTTTAACTGGGTAGGCGGCGCATGCTCCACTTACCCTGACTGCACGCCGCTATATTATATATATATATATATATATATATATATATATATATATATAATATATATGGGATTGAACTCAGAATGGTCCCCTGAGGTTTTTTCATGATACACACAGAACGTGCATGGAAGAAAAAACTCTTCAGGGAAAATTAAATCCACTATCGTCCGAATAAATAATGGTAAATGACAAACACTATGGGCAACGGGTCACTCGCAAAGAGGCCCCAAAAATATAACTTCCCTCACCAGCTATCTGCAAAGCAGATAGGATGTATTCTTTGATGTATTCAATCCGACGTGAATGCAACGAGTCTTTTGCTTATACTGGGGTTCTGAATATAGTAGACTAGGTGTAGCTGTAACCCCTAGATCCTGTCCCAAAGCTGGATCCTATCTGCTTTGCAGATAGATGGTGAGGGAAACTATATTTATGGGGCCTCTTTGCGAGTGGCCCGTTCGTTGCCCACGTCGAGTTAACATCATGAAAAAGAAAAAACTATAGTGTTTGTTTGTCATTTACCATTACTTATTTGGACTATAGTGGATTTAATTTTCCCAGTAGAGTTCCTTGTTCCATGCACGGTCTGTGTGTATCATTTATATTTATATATATATATATATATATATATATATATATATATATATATATATATATATATATATATATATATATATATTCCTCTCTTTCATAGTTTTTTTAGAACTTATGTATCAGTTAATCTTCTTAAAGAGAAAATGTTTTCTTGAATTACTTTCTTTCATTAATTTCATTAATTTCTTTTGCATTATAAATTTAATTAATAATCCAATTTTAATAATATATAAATAGTGGTTACAAAATTGTATAAATATCAATATAAAATTGATCTTAATTACTTAAAAAAACACGACTATATATATATATATATATATATATATATATATATATATATATATATATATATACGGTATATATGGCTAATTGGTCATTCATTTTCGTTGGTGGTCATTGAAGTTACAATAGCTACTGCAGGTGATGTCTTTTATTTATTCAAATTTTTAATCACTTACTCTTGCTTTAAGGTCGTGTGTGGGGGGGGGGGAGGGGAGATTTCCATTAAAAATGTTAGAGAATGCGCTTTTTTATACCGTATACAATGATTATTTTTTCGAATTTCACTCACGTTAGGATTTTAATTAAAAAACTCGAAATAAAATTACTTCTACTTCATGCTACCTCAGGTTTTTACACATCCAGCTTTTTGGTTTAGGTTAACCTAACCTAAACTAACCTAAATTGAACAAAAAATCTACAGGAAAGTAAGAACGATTTTGTCAGTAGGGGCTAATTTACTAAAAAAAATAGCACCAAATTGGAACAAACGCTATTCTTATAAATATATGGGATGAATTTCACAATTAAACACGTGAACACACGCTTATATATATAATATATGGAATTAACGGTTAAAGCAAATTTGGTGTACGTATAGCTCGTTATAGAATTTTCTTTGAAAACCCTATAAAGAAATCAGAGGCCATATATATTAAAGAATTAAGACAGGTTTATAGGCAATTAGACATTTTATACATGGGTGAAAACTGACTTCTCATCTATCACAATTCAAATAAACAAACTACCAAACGCTAATAGTGACCAGATAGAAAGAAATAGGTTCCAGTAGGTATGTACTGGACTTTTTTAGGAGTTTCCAATAGAAGTTTTTTGATGGGAATTTCACCTTAACTGTATTCTGCATTTCCTAACTCTCTCTGCATCATTAATTGGTTTTTCTCTAAGGTTGTTATTGGCCGTAATTACGTGTTTAGTTTCATATACTATACTAGAATTAACTAATTAAAATGGGGTTTCCACAGACATATCTGATCTCAAATTAAAAGAACTGATCTATTTCTGAGTCGAATTCTTTTAATTTCTTCTGAGGATACCAAATTATATATATTTTTTAATATAGCAATATTTATGCTATAATTAAAGGTATATAAAATTAATGTAATTTTGTCAAATAATATGCGGGTTATTTCTTTGAAATTTCACCACCTGTCTATTATTATTATTATTATTATTATTATTATTATTATCCCTGATATAATAAATAAACTGAGTGCCATTAATTTTGCCTCGAGAGCTTCCATACTTCAGAACGGCATATTCAGATAAGAATACTTTAAATGTATCAACGGCATATCAAATATCTATAGAGTAAAAAAAAAAAAAAAAGAAGAGATTTCTCACTTTGAATACACAATAAAACCTTAAGTAAATTGTATTCTTATTCTGAATAAATCTTTTCCAATTTTCAATTTTTGTATAAAGGAAGTTTAGTTGGCAATTTTTAAGTATTCTCGAAAAAAATTTCAAACAAACAGAATTTATATCCTTTTAATGATTCCCGGCAAGTATTTCAATCTTAAACCAATATAAAATTACGAATTAAATCCATCATTGGCCCATTTTGATTTTAATCCTGATTGTAGAAAGTATATATATATTATATATGTGTGTGTGTGTGTGTGTGTGTGTGTGTATCTCTTTCTGTTTGTAACGAGTGATTAGAGACGACTTTACCATGAGAGGAAGTTTACAATTACTGCTCATTAAAAAGAATTCCACTCGCAAACAAATCTTAGTGAAAAATTTCTTTCATTGTGTTCGTAATTCCTTCCTCATTGATGCTTACTTAACCCTTTCCGTAATTACAGGGTTCTCATCTAATTTCTTGCTAATTATAATTAATTAAACCCCTTCCCCCGAACGGTATGCCATTTTAGTCTTTTCCCTACTATGCAAGACTCGTCTGTGACGTCATAAATGATATGCGGTGGAGCATCACGTTAAATGAATTATATATACAGTATATATATATATATATATATATATATATATATATATATATATATATATATACATATATATATATATATATATGTATGTGTGTGTGTGTGTGTGTGTGTGTGTGTATGTGTGTGGCGCTGAAAATAGGGAAGTCAGGTAATTTATATTTATTTCTTACCGGAACACATTGTAAATTGTTAAACCCCCTCCACCCCGGGTCTCCATTAAATGGGGTCCCCACGGGTCATCTTTGCCCCCATTCCTGCGCTCTCCTAAACTCGTTGCTCTCTGCTTTTAACGTCCTCATCACGGGCAGGGAGGAGAAACGCAACGGCACGTGTATGCCGTTGACGCGTGACGTTATCCTTCATCTGGCGTGACAATCTTCCGTGACTCACGGGCGTGACATGTCATAACGCCCATCGATGGGCGGTCGTTTTTTAGGCTTCGACTGTTGCTGAAGGTTCGGTCATCGACGATGGCTGCCGACACTCGCTCATCGACAGTCGAGCGTCGAACAGATTGAGGTCCCCGAAGTCGCTCGGTTGAGGTGGCCCTCGTGAGAGGCACTTCACGCGAGAGAGCCACAGTCGCGTACGGGACTCTCGTTTCAGTTTTTCACCTGATTTCCAATGATTGTTAAATGGAAAAGTAATTAAGTTTCCAAATTTATTAATTAGCAGTTAAAAAGTGATCATCGGAGAGTAAATGAAAAAAAGTTAAGAAACCATCGACCTTTTTTTTTTTTTTACCATGTCGTCTCCTTCTCAACTTGATTTCGCCACGGATTCTACGGAGTCGGAATATTCTTTCTCTCTGAAAGCGAGCGGAGGAGATTGCGAAGTACCCCCACGGAAAATATTTTCCTGTAAGAGATGTCCGTACAGCACGGATCGAAAGAACAACCTAAAGAGACACATGACCGCCATGCACGAAGTCACGACTCAGAAACTGGAATGTTGCGGTCTTCGATTTCTGAATAAGGCGGACTTGAAGACGCATAACGGTAAGTTCCACACTGAGGGGTACAAATGCCCAGTTTGTGGGCAGCATTTCGTCCGAAAAGCACTCCTGGAACGCCATTTTTCGGTCCACACTGGAGAGAAAAAATTTGCCTGTGAATGTGGGTATAGAACGAGTCATAAAAGCAACTTGGAGCGGCATTACAAAACTCATATGAAAGAATCCTGTATTAAAGATCCTTTTAACCACCAACGCAATCTGGAGACGGGTTTTAGGCACGCGACAGATAAAAGTTTTCATCCTGGCGTTAGAGATGCTGCGAACTTTTCCTCTTTCTCAAGATCAATGAAAAAGGTCTCCTTACTTCATTCTAACACGACCATTCAGTCATCGGAAGGGAATTTGCCCCATTACTCACCTAGCTTACCTTTTTATTCCGGGGTTGCCCGTTCGTCCGGGTTAGTAAACCCGTATAACCACAAGGTCCCCGCAAACGAGAATGTTTCTTGTGTCAAAAGGAAGCTAAATGAGAGTGGATCTTCAAAAACTTCAAAAAGGGGATTCACAGTAGAGGAAATCCTTACCTCGGATGATGTAGGTAGAAGTGGCTTTTCTAATGGATATAGCGACCGCCGGGGGATGAACCCTGTTTCTACGACCCAACACCCATACACGATTCAACCCTGTTTTTCAGGGATGGGTAGCCCAATTCGTCATTACCCAAGTAAGTTATCTATAAGCATTATAAATGCTCTCTCTCACTCTCTCTCTCTCTCTCTCTCTCTCTCTTTTTATATATATATATATATATATATATATATATATATATATATATATATTATCCCATCCATGTAGGTTTAATAAATTTTACTGAAGTAAATAAATTGATGGATTTCGGCAATGTTGTAATAAAACTTATTACAAATGAGTACAGTACGAATAATAATTACTTAGTTTTAATTTCTTTTACCAAATAAATTATAAATTTACTAAAATGCATTACATGTTAATATTTTTTTAATTTAAATTAATTATTTCGGTATTGGTGAATTACTTAAATAAAAATTATCCTCACTTTCTTACCCGTAAAAATCAGCGGTTCTGAACCTACCGGTCGCGACCCCAAATGGGTGTCCGTAACATACAGTAATAAAAATATTACCGTACTTTCTGTGAAAAATAATAATATTGCTATAAAATGTAAATACGTACTTGTTCATTATTTGTAATTGATTATGACTGCTATAAAAGGTTTAAATTTTAATCACGATAAAAGTACTTTGAAAATACTGTGAAAATCGATCCCACACACTGAAAGGAACTGCTGCTGCACAGTAATATATATATATATATATATATATATATATATATATATATATATTATATATATATATATATAGGGTGAACCAAATGTAGGTGGACAGTAAATGATAACGTTTATTTTGAGAATACATATTTAATTTTTTTGTATACTATAATACAAAATAAAATTTAAATAAATTTAGTTATAATATTTAATATAATAAAACACAAACACCATAGTTATAATGAACACCATAGTTATAATATAATATAACACAAACCGTATTCAACCTACTGTCCACCTACTTTTGGTTCACCGTGTATATATATATATATAATATACACGGTGAACCAAAAGTAGGTGGACAGTAGGTTGAATACGGTTTGTGTTATATTATATTATAACTATGGTGTTCATTATAACTATGGTGTTTGTGTTTTATTATATTAAATATTATAACTAAATTTATTTAAATTTTATTTTGTATTATAGTATACAAAAAAATTAAATATGTATTCTCAAAATAAACGTTATCATTTACTGTCCACCTACATTTGGTTCACCCTATATATATAATTTTTACATTTTTGGCTATCTATTGATCTATTTCACACCTAAACAGACTGAGATATTTTATTTTACATTTCCTAAAAATATTTTAGATTTTTAAATATTTAAGTATCGTAGCTGTACTACTACTACTACTGCTAATAATAATAATAATAATAATAATAATAATAAAACTAATATTAATAATTTAAGAAAATTCTTCTCAAAATTTCGTAAAAGAAGTTTTAGAAACTTTGCAAAACATTTTCGAGCCAAATTTTTTGAAATTTTTTTTCTAAATATATTTAAATACGATAACGTTTCGACCTTGCATCTCGGATATCTTCAGAAAAACTAATTATAAAAGTAAAAATTTGTAACAAATGATGAAACAATCTAAAATTAATATATTATTAAGAAATTATATGGTTTAAAAATAAAGCGCAATTTTTGTTAAAAAATTTAACATTTATATAAATTCTATTTTATTTCGAATTTTATTAATTGAAAATATGAAACATTTCTTAAATTGATAAAATATGAAATATAAGAAATAAGGAAATAATTATGAACTTTAAAAAAAAAGGATTGTTTTATGTCAAAATACAGTGTATATATAATTTTAAATATATTAAATATATTAATATATTAAAATTTTATTTACTTTCATTTTAAACTATGTTTTACATTTTATATTAATTTTTCCGAAGATTATGAAGTGTAGGGGGTGAAAATTATGTGTGTATATAGTTTCATATTTTTTAAAGAATTGCGCTGAAGAAAATTTCTCAATGCACTCAGAAATTCGTTTGGGAATTTAGAGAAGATTTTTCATTAAATTAATTAGAAACAGACCTTAAATTTCTTAATAATAATAATAATAATAATAATAATAATAATAATAATAATAATATTATTATTATTATCACAAATAGAGAAAAAAATATATTTCACAGCAGTATTACACTTGAGTATTATGTATTTTAATAATTTTAAAAAATTCAGATTTGTGAATTAAAATTTTCTCAAATGAAAATACGAAATAAACGTATTTACACTTTTAAATTCTACAAACTAAAACAACGTTCGAACCTTTTCAAAGAGAAAAACTTTTGATGAAAGCGACAAATAATTCTCGAGGCGTAAAGAAAGTTTTGTCGAATAAAAATATACTTTGACGGAATTGTTTGGTTCTTAACCGTTCTTTACTAACACAAACGACGAAACGTAAAAGGATTTAATTTAAATTAATCCAATTTGCTATAATCTAACCTAATTTATGCGAACCATATACTAGTTTTACCTAAACGCAACTTTTGAAAGTTTCGTAGACGATAAAAACTTTTCAAACATAGCCTCAAAAAGAAGTTTTGTCTACTTTTGGTTTTGTCTATTTAAAATGTAATATTCCGATTGAAATTATAATTAATATATATATATATATATATATATATATATATATATATATATATATATATATATATATATATATATAATGTTAAACTTATATATACACAATTTTTCTGTGAAGCTTTTCGATATAATTAAGGGTCTCCTTATCGGTACAGTAACATCTCAGTATCCTATGCCTTCGTTTCAAATTAAAATATTAAAATTATAAAACAAACAAAATTATTTAAAAAGTAAAAAGTATGCACAACCTTTTCACCTTTAATTTTAATTAATTAATTTCATTAACTTAATTTATTTTTTATTTAGTCCATTTAATTTAATTTGAACATTAAGTGTTCCTTATATTTTATTCAAGACTCGTCTCTCTTTTATATACAGGGTGGGCCAAAACAATGTATCCGATTTCAAAATGAAAGTATAGGATAAATACACAAGTTTTTTGAATAACAAAATGCATTAAACGGACAAAAGTCATAATTTTTCCAAATTATTCGTGAAATTAGCGTTCAAAAAATAATAAAGGGGTGGGTGGGGTGTTTCAAAAGTTTATTGTGACATCAATACAGATTTTCAAAATGCTTTCTATCATTCTGACCACGCATTCGAATACGCACATAACAGTTGTTAATTACAGGCTGTAGGGTCTCAGGCCCAATATTGACATCTTAACAAACTCTACAAATTTAGCAAATCCCCCAAGACGGGTGTTTTGTTTATTCACTAATCCAATGAGGTGTTCAGCTTGTATTCAACTTCTCAAATAATGATGGACAGAAATGAAATAAGTCGGAAAGACCATTTTAAGTAAATGCCATATTTACCTCAATGGATTAGTGAACAAACAAAACACTCGTTTTGGGGGATTTTCTAAATCTGTAGAGTTTGTTAAGATGTCAATATTGGGCCTGAGACCCTACAGCCTGTAATGAACAACTGTTATGTGAGTATTCGAATGTGTGGTCAGAATGCTAAAAAGCATTTTGAAAATCTGTATTGATGCCACAATAAACTTTTGAACCCCCCCCCCCCTTTATTGTTTCTTTTTATGCTAATATCATTAATAATATGGAATTTTTTTTACTTTTGTCTGCTTAATGCATTTTGTTATTCAATCCTAACTTGTTTCGTTATCCTGTAATTTCATTTTGAGATCGGATACATTTATTTGACCCACCCTGTATATGACATTACTGCATTTTAAGATAAAAATTTATGTACTAATTGGAAGTATCATAAACACACACACACACACACACACACACACACACTATATATATATATATATATATATATATATATATATATATATATATATATATATATATATATATATATATATATATATATATATATATAATAGTTCTTCTTAAACTTCAGAGAATCACTTTAAATTGTGTTTTAAAAGTGTTAATAAAATAATTAGGGAAAATCCTCTCAAACATTAGATTTTGTTTTCCTTTGAACTGTTGAATTATTTTACTAGGTGCATATATGGACTTAACATAGACTGTAAAATAATAAAAGAAATGTATATCTTGATGAACTTAATGTTAATGAAATCGCCATAAAGGAGTGTACTGTAACAAAATTTCTTGGTGTAATGCTAGATAAGAATTTGCAATGGAGTGATCATGTAAATTATATCGCGAAAAAGATTTCAAGGAGCGTTGCTATAATGTTTAAACTTAGAAATGTAGTCTCTAAACAAGTTTTATTGACGCTTTATCATACTCTTGTTCTTCCTTATTTAACATACTGCACCCTTGTTTGGGGAAACTCCGCTAACAACGCATTAAATGGTATCTTTGTCATCCAAAAACGAGCAATAAGGTTATTATTTGATGCTGATTTCCCTGATCACTCTAGTGCATTACTTAAAGAGCTAAACCTACTAAAGCTCAACGATATAACCAAACTGGCACATTTTATTTTTATTTACGAGTGTAAGAACAAAATCATTAATTTGCGATGGGTAAATAGATATTTTGTAACTCATCAAGAAATCCACTCGTATCAGACCAGAAATAGATCAAAGCTTGTTATACCTCAATTTAGATTGTCTTCATCTCAAAAACTACCCCTTTTCAGTGGGTTGAAACTATGGAATGACTTGCATGCCGATATAAAAAATATTGTGAATGTAAATTGTTTAAAACCAAGTTGAAATCCCGATTAATAATGGCATACTAACAAAAATCTAGGATTAATGTCCACTAATATTGTTTAATATTGTCCATTAATATTGTTTAATATTGTAATACATGTTTTAACTATTAATAATACTTATTTACTTATTTATTATTATTAATTAATAACAACTAGCTGCTTATTTTTAATAAGAGTCCAGTAAAGCCTAAAGCTTAAGGGCCAAATTAAATAAAATAAATAGTCGAGCTTCACAATTATTCATATCATTGTAAATTGAAAAAGTATATTTATTTTATTATTATTAATAAAGGTTATTCTATTAAAAAAAAAAAAAAGAAACTTCCTAACTCATTCTGAATAAAGACTGCTTGCTCATTTTTTGTTAAAGTCGAAGTATCGAAACGGGTTTTTAGTAACTTTTAGTAACTTTA
>JAJOZX010007363.1:25000-192500 GCA_023014485.1 Bathynomus jamesi | reverse complement strand
TCTGAATGTGATATGGGTAAAGTTGTTGTTCCCGTAAAATTCTCCACACCGTTGTGTATCTTACACCCTCTGCTGCTGCTATCTTTCGGGTGCTGAGACCAGGATGTTCCTCCACACGATTCAGAACCCGCTCCTCCAGCTCAACAGTTTTGGCGCTGATTGGTCTACCACCATCTGAAACTCGCATGTTGAATGATCCTGTATCACTAAGACGCTCGTCTATTCTCTGAAAGGTCTTTTTATCTGGCAGACGGCGATTCGGAAACCTTTCCGCATACAGACGTCTTGCTGCGGCCGCATTACACTCGGCAAGTGCATACATGAGATGCATGTCTACCACTTCTCTGTTTGAATAAACCTCCATTCTCACTTCAAATGCACACTATCACTGAATAGCATAAAAACTTTTAAGGGTTTTTTTCACTGGACTGCACTTATTCACGGTAAGAAGTTACGAATACGAACAGTGAAACACCGCGATGCATCTCTGACTGATTGATGGCTCAACAATATTGAAACATGTCACAGAGTGTACGAAACATTACAATCGGCAAGGCCATACATGAAATAAGTCTCTTACACACTCACAAATATTGTCGGCAAGCAGTGTTTGTAAACAGTTTGCGGAAAGAATTACTGGAACACAAAACGGGCTGTAACTCGGAAACAAAGCGATTTTGGGCATATGTTTATATAAACTTTTTTCATTGTTTTCAGGTCCTGAATCCATCCTGAAAGTGCGTCCCACATGTTATGAAACACCCCATACCGGTAGACTATATATTTACATATGTCTATGATGGTTTTTCTTTGTTAACTTGTTAGCGCAACCATTTAAACATGGCGTAACGTTCTAAACCTGTTTTCCAACAGGGTACTGCAAAATTTCATGAAAATTATAAATATAAATTGAAAATTGAAAAGTTAGTGTAAATGACGTGGAAATTTCAAATGAAACAAAACATTCACGATTTAGCCAGAAAAGGTTAGGAACCACTGTCCTAAAGAATGAATTCATCATACGTAAATTTTCCTTCAACTGGACTCCAACCATGCGTGACGTGACTCACTGTTTGAAACCTCAGAACAATGTACAATATTATTTTCAATTTCATACAACATTAGAATAAGATGGTAGGCGTGGTTCCTGTCAAAACAACAGTCAAATTGTCTTTCTCAAGAACGTATTTTCATTGTTAAATGTCCCAAGAAGCGTCAGTCGTACAAGGAGTGTCAAAAAACATTCACAAAAGTTGAAACTCGACTCATGGAAAATTTTAACAATTTTATTGTCTCGACCAGAGTTCACACTAATAACGCTACCAATGTCCACTTTCCACACTTTTATTTTTAGTGTTTTCGTGATGTGGCCGATTTTATTTTATCAAAATCACTTTAAAATCACCATCTTTCATTTTCCGACTGAAAGCTAAATTTAAACTTTACAAAAATAACAGAAAAACTTTGATTTTTATTCTTTCAAAATGTCAAACTTTGCTTATACTGTATTTTGAAGAAAATCGTATAATCAATGCGTGGGTTTATTTCGGGGCTCCGTATGAAATTCGTCGGCGGTCCCCTTATTGGTGACCTCTGGCGTGGAACGTTCCAGTACATTTAATAGGTTGAGCTTATGAAAATCAGCCCGTATTTATTATTTTTTAATTTCCCGTTGGCGAAACAATTCATCTCTTTGTTCAGACTGTTGATTAAGAACGGCAAGAAGTGAACTGAGAGGATTGTTGAAACTTTATAAACTAGGCTGCAATACAAGAAATACTTAAAATAAATACAAGCACTGTATTTGATTGTATTCTACACTTTACAAACAGTTATTTATTTAGGTATATGAAAGGCACATATTTCTGTTTCGTAAATTATAAAACTTATGAAATTAGATTGGTGTAAAAATGTATAGCTTTAAAATTAGCTTGTTGTACCATGTTCTTTTTCATTATTAGATTATTATTACTTTATTAGCCAGTTTCTAACTAAATAATGTTATTTATTTTTTTCTTCCAGACTCTTCGTCCTCATTTTATCAACAAAAAATTCCAAGAATCCTAAAGCCGTATCCACTGTACAGAAGTTTTGTTCCATTGTCGTCGTCATCGTTAATATCGTCTCCCTCAACATCATTTTTTCATCATCTCCATCGTCATCGTTAATGCTGTCTTCTTTATCGTCACCTTTATCGTCTGGAGCGTTATTTTCTTCGTCACCTTCTTCACCGTTTTCATCGACAGCGCATTTATCATCAGGTTCAACTTCAAACTCGACTTTATCGTCACAAAAATTGTTAAATCGATCGTCAACATTGTCATCATTCTCAATCGGAGCAATTTTAAAAGAAAAAATTTATACTAATGATTCCAAGAAGTTCCCGGACTTCAATAAACAGAGTTTGGACAGAAGTACAAACAGGAACTCTAGCGAAAGAACTACTGACAACTTTGTAGAAAGTTATCAATCACACGAACATGAAGAATATGAGCACGGAAAGGAGGAATCAGTTTTAGAACAAGAACGATGGAAGAGAGAACAATGTATAGAACAAAAACATGAACGATGGAAGCGAGAACAATGCATAGACCAAAATCATGAATGGTGGAACGAAGATCATATTACAGAACAAGATCAAAAACAGTGGGAGGGAGTAAAAATGTCAAAACATCAAAGAAGACGATGGGACGAAGAACGCATTCGTGAACAACAAGAACAAATCAACTTGTACATCAAGAACAAGAGGAAGAATCAAATCAAAACCAAGAACACAATCGACGACAGTTCTTCGACAACAACACAAAAAACAATAAACAAAAACATAAAAATTTTCCATCGAAAAATGTTGATTTTTCAGAACAAAATAAAAGTGGGAAAAATTTGGAAACTAAAATCGACGATTTCACCAATTACATACACAAAAAATGGAGGATAAAAAATTCATTATGATATATATATATATATATATATATATATATATATATATATATAGTTTATTAGGTTCCTTTATATACATGAAAATAAAAGTTGTTTTTTTTAATTTCTCTAACTTCCTGTATAATAAAATGCATATAGGAAATATTAACATATTAATATTAAAATTAGTGAGTGAGATTTGTTTTTGAAAGTTTTTTAGTTCCCTCCAAAAGTAAAATATACAAACATAAACAGAATATTACCAATTAGTGTTTTTTTATGTTTTGTTAGAAGTTTTGTTTCTAGATAAACTTTTTTCAGGAACTGCACATAGATTTTTTCTTTCACATTTACGCCATCTGCAAACATTGTATTACTGTCTTCCACAAGCTGTCATATTGCATGTACACATTGTACAGTATATGTAAATATATGTATATATGTAAGTGTATATTAGAACTAAAAATAAAATAAAAATACGCACTGTCCAAATTTTTTGACTAAGTGAGCAAGAATTATCCGTTTTAATAAAAGTAATAATAATAATAATATAATAATAATAATAATAATCTTTAAAGCAAAGGAAATTAATTAAGATTATATAAAAAAGAACTGATAGTTTAGGAAAAGTGAATACCAGCTCCCCTTCCCTCAAATAAATAAAAAGGGAAAACTAAGTTCAAATACTCACAGAAAAAATTAAAAGGTGAAACTAAATGGTCCTCCGACTGATGTGCCCTCCCGCCAAGTTATGCTATGCGCAGAATTCATGCACCCCTTTGGTAAATTCCTGTACACCGCTATCCCTGATGGACTGGGACCAACATTTCTGGCTAAAAATCAAAGCAGCAAGCTCATGCACGCTTAAAAGATTCACTTAACTCCGCGACCTATAGGAATCAAATGACTATATTATTTGTGTCATAGGTCTGCAGGTAATCTTGCCAATATTCGACTGGAGTCTTCTTGAGTTCTTATGAATACGTTCGTTTGGCCTATTACGGGCGCCGGAATTTCTCTACGGAAATTGTTTTTTCATGTATGTGCTTTCTCATGCAGGACAGCATAAGCTCCACCAGATTCGTATAGAGCCTTATTTCCAATATTTCATAGAAAATCTTCCGTCAGCCACAGCCGCTTTTTCGAAGTACAGTTTTTCTATCCGAGCTTTCTGCACAATGACGGAATTGTAACTATTTGTAGAGCTAATTCAACTTTATTTTGTCGACCGTTTTTTGTTCATTTGATATACAAAAATCAATAAACCGAAAGATGCAATATATATTTCTACCAGTTTCTTTTCGATTTCAACTGCCTGAAATAGAAAGCCATAACAAGTGCCAAGCAAGTTGAAGCAACCGAATGGAATGAAGTACTTTTGCGAAAGGTGTATGACTGAAATAAACTCAGTTACAGTTTTTAGTTTTATAAAGCAGAAAAAGGCTATGAGGAAAAAGCCAAAGAGGAAAATGTGAATGACAAGCAGAGAAAAACGGAAGAGGAGACGAAGAAAAGTGAAGCATAAATAAAGAGAATACCGACACACAAACAGGGCGAACATATGAATGTAACAGAGGCACAAAAATTAACACAAGAAGTTCAAACGGAGGACACTAGCGTAAATATAAAAAACAAGAGGGCAACCACGAAAATAAACTGCAGTTATCCCCAAATAAGGAGCTGAAACAACCATAAAAAAAGGCCTCGAGTAAATATGGGGAAGGAACTGTATGCACATACTATGTAAGAGGTAATTGCAGATATAACTCAACTACTGGGAAAGACTTCGTAAATTAAATCTGCAGTATATTCAAGGCTCTGTTCTCTCACCAACACTGTTCAACTTATACATGCATGACATTCCAACACCCATAGATAACAAACTTACCTTATCATATGCAGATGATATCACTCTAACATCCACCCACAACAACATCGACACCGCTACAAATAACCTACAAACATACATAAACAGTATACAAGACTGGCTCACACACAATAGACTCAAAGTAGCGCCCACAAAATCAACCATCACCTTGCTTACAAGCAACACAAAAGAACACCAGATAACTCCACAGCTTACACTAAACAACACCACCATTCCACACACTCACAGGACCAACATACTTGGGGTTACATACAACACATCATTATCTTTTGCAAACCACATTCAGGACATTAAAAACAAATGTACTTCAAGACTTAACACGCTTAGGGTACTAACAGGCACAAACTTTGAACACCAGCAGGAAACAACATCACTCATATACAAACAATATATTCGCTCAGTTATGGACTATGCCAGCCCATGCTGGGCACCCATTATCTCAAACACACACATAAACACCTTACAGACGACACAAAACGCACTTCGTATCATTACAGGATGCACTCAAACAACACCAATAGAACACCTGCACACAGAAAGAAAAATACTGAAAGTTAGGGAACATTTAGAAATGAGGGGAACACAATTCATGGCAGCAGCGACAACTAATTAGCCCACAACACCCTTGCCACTACATGTACAATCATGCACCGACACCTCGCACCATTAAGGTAACACCAGAGAGACATTATAACCACATACTCCATTCCATACCACGCCCCACAGACATCACACAGTACAGAAAACACATACACACACCCTAACCCACAAAGCACTGACACGACTCGGTCCGAATGCGGTCCTAGGTGCGAAGCCGCTACCCATTAACAGGTCAGAGATCAGCCTGAGCAGATCGATCGAGTTAACTTAGCACGATTCCGATGTGGACATCACCCCAACTTACAGACATATAAACACAGACTAGATAACTCCACAGACGACACCTGCCACCTGTGCCAGGACACACCACAAACAAATGAACACATTATGACAGACTGTACCGCTCTAGCACAACAACGAACACAACACAACATCACTAGTGCGCTGAACCTCTGGTCCATTCCGGAGAGGGCGATCGGTTACCTGCGTGCCGCCGGCTTGCTCGATCAGGGTGGGCTAATCGGCTAAACAACAACAACAGTATATTCACTGGAAGAAGAAGAAAAGAGATAATTTACACATGGAAAATAATTGAAAACCTGGTATCTAACCTCAAGCTGAACCCAGTAACCATTCAAACATCAGTGGAAAATAGGAAAGGTAGAATGTGTAGTGTTCCCAAACTAAAGGACAGACAAGGGACACCCTCAACTCTAAAGGAAAATAGCTGGTTGTCAGGGGACCAAGACTATTCAACAGCTTCCGTAGGAGCTCAGGAACATTACAGGTGTGAATGTAGAATTCTTCAAAAAAAGACTAGACGCCTGGCTCTGGACGGTACCAGATGAGTCTGGTGTGCCTGGCAATGTGCGATGGAGATCGCAAGAGAGCAACTCGCTCCTCCACCAGGCCAGGCTTAGAGGTGGGGCAAACAGCTTGACCTTCGTGTGAGAGAGGGCAACGCACGGAATTGCTACGAGTTTTCGAGGTGTGTGTTATATATATATATATATATATATATATATAATGCAAACACAAGGAAAAAGAAGAATGATTCCAAGGTCTTTCGTGTATTCAGAAGTACACCTCGTCAGGGTGGCGTGAAAACGTGAAAACTTATATTTTTTACACCCTGACGAGGTGTACTCTGAATACACAAAAGAACTGGATCATTTGCTTTTTCCTTGTTGGTTTGCATCATTCATTCATTTCACGTGTTTAATTATGAACTTCATCCTTTTTATATAATATCTAAACCTTCGTTTCGGAACCGTGGACTGAATTATTTTGGGCGAATATGGATATTTAAAAATTTAGAAATTAAAGTCCAATAGTACAATACAATAGTACAATAAAAATTATAGTTAAAAAATCTCTTAAGATACTGAATTTCTAAGTCAAATAAAGACCAACTTGAACAAAGGTGATAGGCTCTAAAGCAGAGTTTTCCAAACTTTTCACGTTGGCGACACACTAATTAATTTTTCTTATCAAATATCAAATATCAGATAATTTTTCAGAAGGTGGTGTAGTGAATACTCTTATTTTAGTTTCAAGATAAATGTTAATTTTACCGTCTTGAATTTCGGAATAGTATAAATTCATTTTAAATTAGTTACCCCATTATAATTCAATTGTGAACCACATTAATACTAATTTTATGTATACTATATTATTTTATTGTATGTAAACATAATTAATTATATATCACAATTGTCAGTTAATCATTTATATTCAAATATTTATTTTAATCTAATGCCATGTCCATTTTGCAAATAAATAATAGAAAACCAAAGGTTATATTTTCCACCTTTGGTACTGTCGCAGTTTCGCCTAACGGACTCAATACGGCTAGTGAGATAATCACTGGTTGGCACTTAACTAGCGGCAGTGCTTATGGCTACATCATCCAGGTTAACCTATACCGGATAGATGCGCTACGGTCCCAAGCCGTAGCTTGCCTAGGCCAACGACGACGACGTAAACCACAATTGGTGACCCCGGAGCTGGATTACCCTTTTACCCGAACGACTAGGACTAAACTGTAATGTCGTTCGTGCCCATCACCCCCTTCACCCGAGCAACTAGGACTAGACTGTAATGTCGTTCGTGCCCATCACCCTCTTCACCCGAGCGACTAGGATCAGACTGTAATGTCGCTCGCTCGTGCCCTCTGCCCCTCACCCCTGCCCGTGCGCTCTGTGCCTGCGCTCGTCTCAACCTCCACTCCTTCGTTGGGAACTTGTCGTCTTGCTTGTACGTTAGCAAGCATAGGAGAAGATGCCTGACGACACTGGTGCCATCTCCCACTTGAGCGTAAAGCTCCCCGTCTTCTGGCCGGGTGATCCATTTATTGGTTCCACCAAGTGGAATCACAATTCAACTTGGGAAGGATCACCGCTAGCAGGACGAAATACGATCATGTTTTGTCCTCTCTACCAGCGAGCATCATCTCTGAAGTCCGTGACGTCATCGTGTGTACTTCCACGAGTGAGGACCCATACAACGATCTGAAGTCTGCCATCCTGTGCCGCACCACTGTCTCCGAGCGTGAGAAACTACATCAGTTATCTCAAAAGAAGAACTTGGAGACCGTAAGCCCACTCAAATGCTGGGCTATGCAGTGCGCTCTAGGCGAACGCGCACAAACCTTCGATAAGGACATCTTTAGACAGTTGTTCTTGCAGAAACTTCCTCCATCAGCTCAGCGTGTCTTGGCCACTATGGATCCTGCTACTCCAGTGATAAACTAGCAGAAACTGCCAACAAAGTAGTGGAGATTGACACAGCTCCGGTCAACAACGTGAACACACAATCGGAACTGGAGTTGAAAGTGAAAGAGTTAAGTCAACAACTCAACCACGTTTGTTCTCTGCTACAAAATCAACGGCAAAGAAGCCATTCTCGTCAAGATTTACGAAGAGGCATCGTTCGAGTTCCGGAAGATCTGTTTCTACCACTCGAAATTTGGAAAGAAGGCTAGGAAGTGCATCTCCCCTTGCAATTTTTCGTCGGAAAACCCCAGCAGCGAGTCCTAATGGCGTCTAGTACTCGCACTACCAACCTGTTATTCATAAAGGACAGGAACTCTGGTGTCAATTTCTTGGTTGATACCGGAGCGTCGGTCAGTGTATTCCCTAAAAATCTGGTCATACGCACTCGGAATCTCCGCCTCTATACGCTGCTAACGGTTCACGCATACCCACGTACGGTACTCAGTCGCGTGAACTAAACTTGGCCTTCACCGATCCTTCAAGTGGATTTTCATCTGTGCTCAGTGCAGCATCCCATAATCGGCGCTGACTTCCTCCAGCATTTCAAACTCCTGGTGGATCTTGACAAGCGACGCTTATGCGACCAGGCCACACTGCTTTCTGTTCTTGCCAAACAGGTTGCCCTTCGGACGCCTCGAACTCTGCACTTTCCCTCGTTCCCCTAATTCCATGTACCAGTGCCTTTTCCAGCGATATCCAGGAATTCTTCAACCGATGCAGATGGGTGATACCATTAAGCACACCATTACCCATCACATTACAACAAAAGGTCCCCCTGTGTTTGCAAAACCCAGACGTCTTGCCCCGGACAAACTGAAAGCTGCAAATCGGATTTCCAGCTTATGCTGGATCTTGGGATAATAAGACCTTCCAAAAGCAGTTGGTCCTCTCCCCTACACCTGGTCCAGAAGAAGTCAGGAGACTGGAGACCATGTGGGATTACCGATTT
Source organism: Bathynomus jamesi (assembly GCA_023014485.1). Classification (NCBI taxonomy): domain Eukaryota; kingdom Metazoa; phylum Arthropoda; class Malacostraca; order Isopoda; family Cirolanidae; genus Bathynomus; species Bathynomus jamesi. The sequence goes on along the minus strand of JAJOZX010007363.1, from coordinate 183,370 downwards.
TTGAATTCGACAACCATCCCGGACCGATATCCGGTACCAAATGTCCAAGACTTTACTTCTCTTCTCCACGGCAAATCTATCTTCAGTAAAATAGATCTCGTTAAGGCTTTCCACCACATTCCCGTAGAGCCTTCGGATATTCCCAAGACTGCAGTTTGTACACCATTTGGGTTATTCGAATTTTTGAAGATGCCGTTCGGGCTACGGAATGCTGCGCAAACCTTTCAGAGGTTTATAGATGAGGTCACCAGAGGCTTAGACTTTGTTTATGCCTACATCGATGATTTGCTTGTGGCCAGCTCAACGGAAGAGGAACATAAGGAACATCTTCACTCCTCTTTCAACGCTTAGAACAATACGGTGTTACTATTAATGCATCTAAGGTGTGTTTGCACAGCCAACCTTGGAATTTCTTGGTCACACGATTTCGCAGCACGGAATTACCCCCCTTCAGGACAAGTGTGAAGTGATAAAAATTACCCTATGCCAAATAATCAGCGTGAGTTACGGCGGTTTCTAGGTTTGGTAAATTATTACCACAAGTTCATTAAAAACTGTGCCAGTGTTCTTGCTCCTCTACACGCTATGATCACACACAAACGCAAGGTAACGAAATTGTTATGGTGTAGCGATAGTTTACAGGCGTTCGACAATGCCAAAAATGCTATCAATAGTGCATTGTCTCTGTCATTTCCTATCAGTGATGCCCCCCTAACTCTGACGGTCGATGCATCAGATGTTGCGATCGGTGGAGTGTTGGAACAAACCATTAACGGTCAACAAGCACCCATCGCATTTTACTCGAAAAAGCTGCAGCCAGCCCAAACGCGTTATAGTGCTTTCGGACGTGAACTTCTTGCTATTTACTTAAACGTGAAGCATTTTCAACATTTCCTTGAAGGCCGAGAGTTTTGTGTTTTTACCGACCACAAACCTTTGGTCACTGTCTTCAATAAAAACAGCTGTAACCACTCTCCCAGAGTCATCAGGCAACTCGATTATATCTCGCAATTTACCACAGATATCCGCCACATCAAAGGTGTCTTGAACACTCCAGCGGATGCACTTTCAAGAATAGAGATTACTTCTGTTACCCTCAGCTCTACACTGTGGAATGCTATTGCACAGGATCAAGATAAGGATACGGAACTACAAGAACTGCTCAGAGAAGACTCCACTCACTCACTTTCCCTCAAGAAAATGAGTATGCCAGGATTGTCTGTGCCCCTCTATTGCGACGTATCAACAGCTGCTATTCGCCTTATGTCCCTCCATGTCACAGAAAAGCAGTCTTCACGGATCTTCATAAGCCCTCCCATCCTGGTATCCGTGCTTCGCAACACCTGGTTACCTCTCGTTTTGTTTGGCCCTCGATGCGGAAGGATGTCAAACATTGGACCAAAACGTGCCTTGCCTGCCAGCGTGCCAAAGTCCAAAGGCACACCAGGTCCCCCTTTGACGCATTTCCGCCCCATCCCAGCGATTTGAGGTAATTCATGTAGACATTGTTGGCCCTCTTCCAGTGATTCAAGGCCAACGTTATCTGCTCACCTGTCTCGACCGCTTTTCCAGATGGCCTGAAGCCATCCCACTTCCTGATATCCAAGCGGACACTGTTGCAAGAGCCTTTCTTCATGGATGGGTATCAAGATTTGGATTGCCGACAAAAGTCATCACTGACCAAGGTCGCCAATTTGAGTCTTCGCTTTGGAAGAAGTTTACCAGCTTGTTGGGTACAGTACATGCGCATACCTGTGCGTATCATCCGCAAGCTAACGGCCTCGTCGAACGCTTCCATCGCCAGCTGAAGTCATCCCTTATGTGTCACGAAGACTCCCATTGGATGGATAAGCTTCCACTCGTTTTGCTTGGTATTCGCTCTGCATTTAAGAGTGATCTGAAGACTACAGCGGCTGAACTAGTCTATGGAACAACACTGCGGCTACCAGGTGGCTACTTCACTGCAGGGGATAAGTCATGCGATCCTACGGAATTCGCTCAAACACTTTCCTCTCACATGCAGTCCCTTCAGCCTGTTCCCCCTCGATTGACTAGCCAACAGAACATCTTTATTTCCCCAGCCCTCCAGTCTTGCACCCACGTTTTCGTTCGTGTACCTGTCCCAAAACGGCCTCTCCAATGTCCATATGACGGACCCTATGAAGTTCTCCGACGTACGCGCAAATCATTCCTCATCCAGCGCGGTTCCAAGGTCGACAAGGTTTCTATCGATCGTCTTAAGCCTGCGTTTTTGGAATCAACCTTAAGTGAGGTACAAGTAGCTACCAAAAAGGTTCAGCGGAAATCTGTGTCGTTCGGAACTCTTTGAACTTCCTCTCTGGTGGGGGAGTGTGTAGTGAATACTCTTATTTTAGTTTCAAGATAAATGTTAATTTTACCGTCTTGAATTTCGGAATAGTATAAATTCATTTTAAATTAGTTACCCCATTATAATTCAATTGTGAACCACATTAATACTAATTTTATGTATACTATATTATTTTATTGTATGTAAACATAATTAATTAATATCACAATTGTCAGTTAATCATTTATATTCAAATATTTATTTTAATCTAATGCCATGTCCATTTTGCAAATAAATAATAGAAAACCAAAGGTTATATTTTCCACCTTTGGTACTGTCGCAGTTTCGCCTAACGGACTCAATACGGCTAGTGAGATAATCACTGGTTGGCACTTAACTAGCGGCAGTGCTTATGGCTACATCATCCAGGTTAACCTATACCGGATAGATGCGCTACGGTCCCAAGCCGTAGCTTGCCTAGGCCAACGACGACGACGTAAACCAACAGTGGTTTATCTTGTAGCCGATTTTGTTGATACAAAAATCAAATTTTCAAAATACAAAAAAATTGAAAATAATTAACTAAATTTGGCGACACACCTGGGAGGTATTGGCGACACACTAATGTGTCGCGACACACAGTTTGGAAAGCTCTGCTCTAAAGATACGACTTTTAATACTAGCCAGCTTAAAACTAAGTGGAATATTGCTGAAAAAATGAGTACCGAGTTGGGTAGTAGTTGGTTTTCTATATACTTGTGTTGAGAAGCCTGTACTATGTTTATTTATGGTAACATCAAGAAACGAAATTTTATTGTACTGTTCTACTTCTATAGAGAATTTAATATTAGGATGCTTAGTATTAATGTAATTTAAAAATAAAGGGGCATGATCTTTATGCTTAAAAATGACAAAGCAATCATCTACATAACGTTTAAATAAAATAGGTTTAAAATCAAGCGGACAATCCCTCAGCCACTTTTTCTCGTGAAAACAAAGCAAACTATTAGCAAAGGACGGACCAAGGGGCGAACCCATTGCCATTCCCTCGTGCTGGTGGAAAAGTTCCTTATTAAAAAAGAATATGGTATCCTGGACTGATAACTTTAAAAGTTTTGAAAACAATTGTCTGCTTAATCCCAAAATGTCATTAGTAGAACCAAACAAAGAATTTATAATAATATCACAAGTTTCTAAAACAGGTACATTAGTAAACAAAGACTGAACATCAAAGGAAGCCATGAAACAATCCTTAAACTTCAACTTGGTGACACAATCAACAAATTCAAATGAATCTTGCAAATTGAAATGACTACGTGTGAGAGGGTCTATGATTGGGACCAAAAATTTTGCGAGGTTATAACTTGGAGTGTTTATGGCTGCTAGAACTGCTAGAATGGGACGAAGCGGAACTCCAGGTTTATTGGGTCTTAGGCAGGCCATAAACAACCCCTGGGCTAGTACCTGAAGCAAAAAGCTTATCGTAATAGTTGATCAAAAGCCCACGACTTTTGAGTGAACGTAAAAAGTTGTTGATTCTGTTCTCCAGTTTCACAATATATTTAAATGGATCAGTCTGCAGTTTCAAAAACTTGGTAGAATCAGAAAGCAAATTATACATTTTATTTAAATAGTCTTGTCTGTCTAGGACAACAACACCTTTACCCTTATCAGGCTTACAAATAATTACATTCTTATCCCTCTGCAAGTTCATGAGAACTTTAAAATCACTAAAACTAAAAACTGGACAAAAAAACGTTAAACCCATCAAACTTATAGTAGAACTTGTTTACCAAAAACTACCGATGTGGACATCACCCAAACTTACGGACATATAAACACAGACTAGACAACTACATAGACGACACCTGCCACCTGTGCCAAGACACACCACAAACAATTGAACACATTATGACGGACTGTACCGCTCTAGCACAACAACGAACACAACACAACATCACTAGTGCGCTGAACCTCTGGTCCACTCCGGAGAGGGCGATCGGTTACCTGCGTGCCGCCGGCTTGCTCGATCAGGGTGGGCTGATCGGCTAAACAACAACAACAACAACCAAAAACTTAATATCCTCCACTGGACTAGAGTGCTGAAGGAAAGAGGGAAAAAGACTAATTTGATGGCAAAGTTTTTCAAAACATAAAAAATAACGACAAAAATCAAGCTTAAAAATGGGAAGTTTAAAATCCAATCCCAAGGATAAAATTCTTTTTTCTTCAGTTGATAAAACCTTATTGGAAAAGTTAGAAATAATTTCATCTCTATTAAGATTAAGATCAAAATTTAAACCCAAAGCGAATAAATTGGGGTACATAACCGTAACCTTTGCAAATTGTCAAGAAACGGGCGTCCAATTTTGCCTTCTCCAGCTTCTTTGAAACCCCTTCAAGGGCACGGAATCGTCGTACAGTGTCTTCATTATATCTTTTACGAAGAGTAGTTACGAATGAAGTGTTCTTCGGGAACCTTATCCTCAATAGGAATATGAAAACAAGAGATACGACTCTCAACATTTATTGGCCAAACATTTCGGTCCACTCAGGGGCCATCTTCAGTGACTAAATAGAAGCATCTAAAAAACAATCATATAACTAAAGTAAATACAAATGTGGAGGATATTAAGTTTTTGGCAAACAAGCTCTACTATAAGTTTTATGGGTTTAAGGTTTTTTGTCCAGTTTTTAGTTTCAGTGATTTTAAAGTTCTCATGAACTTGCGGAGGGATAAGAATGTAATTATTTGTAAGCCTGATAAGGGTAAAGGTGTTGTTGTCCTAGAGACCTAGACAGACAAGACTATTTAAATAAAATGTATGATTTGCTTTCTGATTCTACCAAGTTTTTGAAACTGCAGACTGATCCATTTAAATATATTGTGAAACTGGAGAACAGAATCAACAACTTTTTACGTTCACTCAAAAGTCGTGGGCTTTTGATCAACTATTACGATAAGCTTTTTGCTTCAGGTACTAGCCCAGGGATTGTTTATGGCCTGCCTAAGACCCAATAAACCTGGAGTTCCGCTTCGTTCCATTCTAGCAGCCATAAACACTCCAAGTTATAACCTCGCAAAATTTTTGGTCCCAATCATAGACCCTCTCACACGTAGTTATTTCACTTTGCAAGATTCATTTGAATTTGTTGATTGTGTCACCAAGTTGAAGTTTAAGGATTGTTTCATGGCTTCCTTTGATGTTCAGTCTTTGTTTACTAATGTACTTCTTTTAAAAACTTGTGATATTATTATAAATTCTTTGTTTGGTTCTACTAATGACATTTTGGGATTAAGCAGACAATTGTTTTCAAAACTTTTAAAGTTATCAGTCCAGGATACCATATTCTTTTTTAATAAGGAACTTTTCCACCAGCACGAGGGAATGGCAATGGGTTCGCCCCTTGGTCCGTCCTTTGCTAATAGTTTTCTTTGCTTTCACGAGGAAAAGTGGCTGAGCGATTGTCCGCTTGATTTTAAACCTATTTTATTTAAACGTTATGTAGATGATTGCTTTGTCATTTTTAAGCATAAAGATCATGCCCCTTTATTTTTAAATTACATTAATACTAAGCATCCTAATATTAAATTCTCTATGGAAGTAGAACAATACAATAAAATTTCGTTTCTTGATGTTACCATAAATAAACATAGTACAGGCTTTTCAACACAAGTATATAGAAAACCAACTACTACCCAACTCGGGACTCATTTTTTCAGCAATATTCCACTTAGTTTTAAGCTGGCTTGTATTAAAAGTCGTATCTTTAGAACCTATCACCTTTGTTCAAGTTGGTCTTTATTTGACTTAGAAATTCAGTATGTAAGGTTAAGTCGTGATACTTTCGTTAAACCTACGGGAAAATTATTTAATGCCCGGTTAGGTCAACTGTACGCCCTTCACGATTGGTTAAGTTGTGATATTTTCGTTAAAACTAACGAAAATATCACGACTTAACCTTACATGAAATCCTGAACACTTTAGGGATTTCATGAAATTCCTAGTTACGTAAATTCCCTGTCACATATATATATATATGTGTGTGTGTGTGTGTGTGTAGTTGAGGGTATATGATTGAATACTCTGTGTACCAACTGCTTAATATGAAATGTTAGCATGGACCTCCTGCTCTTTTTGTAATAGTCATATACGAACGTTAAAAACTACAACATCGCTTCAGTATCGGAGACAGACAACATAACATGCTTTTGTTTCTTTAACGCTCTTGTTTACATCACATGTACTTTGTGACAGATAACCTTCTACAATTAATAGTCGAAACGAAAAACATATTTAACTAAAGCGGAGAATTTTATACGAAGGAAAGTAAACTTATAAAGTACATAAATTTCAAACATCGACAGCATTTGTTTTTAAACTTAAATGGCCGACCATTGTCTCAGTTTAACCTGAGGAAAGATTTTCGGACGTGATAGGAAAAATAGGCTGTTGGTGGTCTACGGACGCAATATCGAGGAAAGTGAATCAGGTCGACGAGTAGGAAAAAATGAAAATGAAATGATATGGGTAAAGTAGTGAAGACTACTGAAGGCCTACTTTTTGTAGGTACTTATATATTTTTTATATATTTATAGGTAAAGATATTAAAATAAAAATATGAATTAGGTTCAAGTGATGGGCTATAATTTACATAGTAGGCCCCCTTTTTCCGTGTGAGTACTCTCCGTTATGCATTCAGTATTCCTACGTTATGAACGTTGTGCTTGAGTATACTGTACACTCCAAGGACAGGGCTTGTTGTTTTGACGACTACTCTCTCTCTCTCTCTCTCTCTCTCTCTCTCTCTCTCACTCTCTCTCTCTCTCTCTCTCTCTCTCTCTCTCTCTCTATATATATATATATATATATATATATATATATATATGTGTGTGTGTGTGTGTGTGTGTGTATCAGGCCCGTAACCAGGATTTTTTATGGGGGTGGTGCGAACGAGGGCCGAAGGCGCGAGCTCTTAGGGGGGTCTGGGGGCATGGTCCCTCGGGAAAATTTGAAAACTTATGTTGTCTGAGGCTGCATTTCCTGCCTTTTGAAGGCAGTTGCAACGAAAATCAGAGAGTCTGAAATGGCTTGAAAACGTCAGGTTTTTGTGAATTTTAAGACATTTTAAGGCAAAAACAAACATTCTGAGAGGTTTATTTTACTCTGTAATATATGAATGAAACAGATCGTCACTAACAGAACAATAAAACAACAATATACAAGGGCCTATATAACATGCACAGAAGTAAGCCAGAAGAACATGTAACTTTATTACATCACACCATAAGTGTTTTACATGTTAGAATGTTGAATAAAAAATTTAGAAACACAGAATTTTAGAGTATCCAAGTAAGGAGTCAAAAAGCAATTGAAAAACAAATACTATTTTTCAAATTGCTCTAGCAAACATTTCTCAATATTCGAGCTACTGATCTTTAAGGAGAGTGCCAAGCTCTAGCCTCCTAGTCCTAAGGTGGTTTATCGTAAACAAATCTACAACTTGTTCAAGGTCAATGTCTATGATGTAGTGGATATGCATATGCATAAGTGAAGAAAGCCTCTCTTGAGCCATACTGGTTCTGTTATAGGTATGCAGTCTTCTTGGGCACTCGCGCTCCTTTCACACACGCGACTTGTAGTGGGAATGGTACAGCATATCCTAAGCAAGGCGTGTAAGTTTGGATTAAATTTGCATCAAATTAATAAATGTTACTCAAATTGTTGTAATCATACAAACAATAATATAAAGTAGAAGTAATTGACATCCATTATATATTAGAAATATATATCGATTACAAAAATTTAATGAAAACAATAAATGAACAAACTGGACCCTCCCCCTCTTTGATATAGGCTGAATGAAGAGCATGTGAAAGAACGAAGAGGAAATTGAATAATGCTTTCATCTCCATGGTGTGCTAGTGCAGGTTATCAGATAAAAATTGAAATGCATAAACAACCATGGTGATAGAAATAGGAAGTTGCACCTTATATTTAATTTTTATACGACCATGCTTGTGCAATGTTTTAGTGCTATTTTAGTGAGCTGTTGGTCCCATTAGGCGGACCTCTACGGGCCGTGAGTGGGTGCGTGCGCACCCATTGTACCCCCTAGGTACAGGCCTGTGTGTGTGCGTTCGAGGTGTACTGTTTGAGACGAATCAGTAACATAAGATGGTATGACAGATTAACAAATGAACACGTCAGAAAAATAACAGATATGAATGTCACCATAGTCGAGAGAACCAATGACACACAAAGAAGATGGTTTGGTCATGTCGAACGTATGGAGAGAGGAAGGCTGCCAAGAAGACTATTGTATGCAAGAACTCACGGAACACGACCAAGAGGACGACCTAGAACAACATGATTGAAGACGGTGGAGAGAGAGAGCAGCAAGTTAAGCTGGCGAGAGCGAGTGGATTTGGCCAGAGACAGGAGCGAGTGGGAAAAGTATCGACGCATCAGACGGAACCCAACCTGGAGACCTCCAGATGGGACATAAGTCATAAGTCAAGTCAAGTCATATATATATATGAGCTTGCAGTTATCCACATTTTTTAATTCTGAACTTCACCTATCCTTTAACCTTTTAACACCGAACGATTTTATAGGTTTAACTCTAAATGTGTGTATTTGATCCATTCGGCGGTGGAGGGTTAAATCCGTTTTATATTCGTCCCAAATGTGCCGTAACTTCAATTCACATTATTTCACTAACAGTCAGACTTAAGGGACCAATAAAACAGGGTGACTCGAGTTTGCTGGCACCATATGTAAATATAGGCCTATGCCTAGTTTTTTGGTCTGTTTTAATGGTATTGTTTAACCTCAGTAGTATGGGTGCAAAATGGGAGAGTGCAAGAATGTTCTACAGATCTACATAAGCTAAGGCTAACAAAGACCCTAAGATCCACTCTAAGGTTAGCCCGAGAGAAAGGAAAGAGTAGGGGGTTAAGAGAAGAGTAAGGGGTTAAGTAGCAACACCTATCACTCGTGGGTTAACATTCATTCAGAAAAAAGAGAAAAAAGACTCACCATCATCATCCGCCGGCCACTGCCGACAAGTCGGAAAAATAGTCAACGACAATAGGAAAGGGGAAAGATGAAAAAAAGTAAAATAAGAACGCTTACAAACCATGCAAACACAGTCTTAACTCACTGTCATACCATGCAAACTACAGACATGCAAGTAAGGAGAGGCTAAAAAAAAAAAGTAGGTAAAGTTAAACAAAAAGTGGGTTAGTTTACGCTACGAGCTACATCTACGTTCGTGTTAGTCTATTTTTATTTTTTTTTAATAATTTCATTGCTGGCATCACACGCTGGCATGTCACAAGCTGGCATTATCGTCAACAGACTCATCCTCGACCACCACCACCAGAGCTCCTGTTGCTAATTGTTTTTTTTATTTATTTTAAACGTTAATATTTTTAAAATGCCTATCTAAGCGGTTCTTAAACATATTAACGCTGGTAGAGTTAACGACTGACGCGGGAAGATTATTCCATTTATCAATTACTTTAAACGTAAAGAAGTTTTCAGCGATATTAGTAATGAAACGTCTGCCACGCAACTTAAATCCGTTATTACGAGTATTGCTATTATCGAAAGTGAACAGTTTGTCAAAATTTATGTTATCGATGTTATTAACAATTTTGGAAACTTCACTAAGCTCCCCCCTTAATCTCCTAGTTTCGAGCGAATGCAAGTCTAACTCTTTAATCCTATCTTCATAAGGCTGCGCAATGACGGAATTAGTTTCGTGGCACGACGCTGAACCCTTTCTAACCTATCAATATACCTCTGATCTTACGCTGGTTGGCTGTATGATTACATTCCCCATTGTTCTCCTCTGATCACTTCACGCACAGGGGAAACATGAGTTTCTGGTCTATAACGACGGGTAAGATCGGCATCCATAAATCGCGTGGGGGGGAGCACATCTACGAAAGAAAGGCCGAAATAGTGCCCATTCAAATTTGTTGAGAACACCTCAATGGTGGGCAGGTCAGGTCCCACCAGTTTCTCAGGTGCACCCACGGGGTACGGATTGTTCTTCATCACGTAGGGATATAAAGAACAGAAGTCGTAGTAATGGAGTTTCACGCCCTTCGTAGACGGAAAGTATAGCGTGAAGGGATTTGTATGCCCTCCGAACAAGCTATCACCGCATTTGAGAAGATCCAGCACCATTGAACGTTTGATCGTGTTTATTTCTTCACGGTACTGTCCATCTGTTTCCCTCCGTGCATCATACTCAAGTGAACTGGGAGCCTATAAGTTGATTGCGGGTCCACGCAAGACTGTCAGTAAATCTACCATGGATATCTCCTACGATTGCACACTCAGGATGGGGGGCATCCGTGCCAACAGCAACCGTTAAAGGAGTACACAGTCTTCTCACCAGTGGCACGGTTTTCGCTTAAACCATCAACCCAAAAAACACGACCATTAATCTTAATGGGTACTTCACCCGTGTTGCGGGCATGTTTTATGTGTACACCTGTCTGCTGCTGTAGGTGTATGAGCCAGTAAATAGCCTTGTGCCCATAACTGCGGGGATTGTTTCTGTGAATAATGGCTAAGGTGTCTTTAGGCATGAAGTTATTCTTGAACACCGTAAAACATAATGAGGCGATGGTGGTTGCAACTTGCAACGGATCGCATTTGAAACGGCCTATGTACATTAGGGCGGCTCGTTTTTACACTTTTTTCGATATTTGATTTGGGGTAGTGCGGAAAAGTTGCGATTTGGAGAGAAAATAAAGTGTGTAAAATTTTTTTGATCTACGTCAATACCTTCCGGTGGCGGCGAGTCCTTAAAAATCGAAAAATAGGCCTAAAAACACATAAATTTTTTATATAATTTTATATAATTTTTATATAATGTTCATTGTTCAATGACTGCTATTAATTTATTCAAGCCTATAATAGTGTTCTCAGGGTTGTTTGCACAGAAATATACCGGAATTAACATTTGTATAACATCTTGTTAAAACTTGCTTTAAATCAATATTTTGGATATTTTAACGGCTAAGACGCCACCGGAAGTTATTAACAGATTGTGCTGAAATTTTTATTGTTTATTTTGTAAGTCTTTAAAACCATTTTCCAGTCTACCCCGTTAGGCCTATTTTTCGATTTTTAAGGACTCGCCGCCACCGGAAGGTATTGACGTAGATCAAAAAAATTTTACACACTTTATTTTCTCTCCAAATCGCAACTTTTCCGCACTACCCCCAATCAAATATCGAAAAAAGTGTAAAAACGAGCCGCCCTAATGTACATCCTTTTAAAGGCCTGGAAACATACTCTAAGCACGCGCACATCATTCACGTAATAACGCTCACATTCATCAGCTATATTATAAGGATTAGATTAATTAAAACTGTTGTAGTAGCGGTCAAATTCTTCACGTTCATCTGCACTCAACATTCATAGTTAAAGTAATGTTTGGGTGGAGGTAGTCCTACGTAATTTAAAGTTTCGCTAGTGAGGAATGTGTAAGGGAAATATCCTTTTGAAACTTCAGCGGCTACGCCCATAACCTTGGGTAGCTTTGCTAATTTACAAGGTGTGAATAATAAAGTGTCTTTAAACTGTACATTACCTCTTATTTGCATCTGTATTAGTTTGTTGCCTCTTTTCAAGGGATCACCTGCAAATATCTCAGATGACTCGTGCTCAAGCAACTCCTTATAAAGGAACTGTATGTCAAATTTTGCCCCGTTATGGGCAAGAATATACAGTTATTGTTTTAACTTGTCCGCTAACTTGACAATACAGGACACAAAGAGTTTCATAGGGCGATCGTGGGCATTCGTTTTAAAAACGTTTGTCCGTTTACCACATTTGTGACACTCATCACACTCGATCTTCATACACTCATCACAGAATACACAGAATACACGGTCAATATTTACTGTGAAGTTGTCCATATTTGAGAGGGCTGCATTATACGGCCTAATATATACTTTGTATCTACAGCTGCCAAGCGTCTGAATAGTATTACTACCCAAAAATCATCTACATCCCCGTCATCTGACCCGAACCCAAAGGACAGCCGCGTTCTGACTTCACGTTCGTCGCGGTTCTGAAGGGCAAACTATACAATAAGTCACAACTATGCGCCGTAGTCCGTGTTCAACACCATTGCTATACATGGATCTAGGATCAACCCTGACTATATACCGATTTCTAGTCAAGGCTGGGGTGGGGGTAGCGGTGCGCACCAACTCGAATGTTATGCCATCCTCTACAGAACGAGAAGCTGCTGCTGCTGATGTGGAGGATGTACTCGGAATTGAACAGGAATAAGGGGGTATATTTGAGGAAGGTACTATTGTGGGGGTTGTGCCGTAAGACGTAGAGGGTTGGGGCTCTATTACTGGTGGTCTAACAATCGGCGCAATCCTGGCACGCTTTATACCTAACGTGGAGGGCTCTTCATCATGTCTCCGCTTTGAATTGTCGCGTGCTACAGGTATCGCTGGTGTGGACTCGGCAGTGGGGTTGGAGTCTGTGACAATAACTATACTGTCGTCGGGGTCATCTGTGATATCGATGATGGGGTGCTGTACCTTTTCGTCATTCACGGTTCTGTGGGAGAAGAGAAAAACAAGACTGTGGAATATAAGGATCATCACTTAAATATTTATCATATTTTGTAAATGACCCACTTAGGAGTATGACGTGTTAGAAATGAATTCTATAGAAAAATTCAGGTTCACGAGCCCATCCACATGTATTATATCTGGCGTTAGAGGATGTGGTAAAACTGTGTTTATGCTTAAAACCATTAAAAAAAAGGGAGAGATGTTCTCGAAATTTGTGCATAAAGTTATATGGTGCTATTCGACGTATCAGTCAGTGTTCAACGAGTACCAAGATGATATTTTGTTCCACAAAGGTGTATATGACGTTAATTCGTTAAAGGGAAATGAACATACATTCATTGTAATTGACGATCTCATGTTGGAGATGGATAAAACGTTTGCCGAGACATTTACAGTATTCTCCCACCATCTTAACATAAGCGTGTTCTTCATCAATCAGAATCTATTTTTCAGAAATAGATACATGCGCGATGTGTCATTAAATACACAATATCTAGTCTTATTTGCGCAACGTACAGATGTATCACAATTTGGGATATTAGCCAATCAAATGTTCCCGAATCAGCGTAATGAGTTTTTGGAAGTTTATAAAGAAGCTACAAGCCCGCGTTACGGATATTTGCTCTGCGACCTTCATCCGCGAAACACGTTTAGGGTGCTTCTAAGAACGAATATATTTCCAAACGAGCCTGAAACGGTGTATATTCCAGAATGACAAAGCGGCTAAAGAAATACCATGAATTAATAAAAATCTATCATCGACTGCCTCGGGCAATGCAACAGATGTTTGCTAAAAATATCGACTCCGACTTTTTAAAATGCATCTGTGAAATCTGTCTTAACGGGTTCTAGGGCAATTGCGTCCTGGTCAAGTGCGTCCCGGACAAATGCGTCCCGGTCATTGGCGTCCCTGGACAACTGCGTCCCGGACAATTGCGCACTTCAACTACTATATGAAGTTTATTTATTAGAGAAGTGAATAGAAAGTTAGTATCGGAATTTCAAATATACTTTTCATTTTAACCTATTAAACTTGTTATATGTTCATAAGTTCTGTTCGAAACTGTTCTCTAAAACTTTATCCATCATCAGCAACATCATTGTCAAATTTTATGGGTTACGTCCACTTAAGATAAAGTTAGTTTCGTTAGTTTTAACGAAAATATCACAACTTAACCTAACCAATCGTCAAGGGCATACAGTTGACCTAACTGGGCATTCAATTAATCTAACCGGGCATTATATCCCATACAAAATTACAATAACAAACATACTCATCCATCGTCATTGGCGTCCCTGGACAATTGCGTAGGTGGTCACAATGAACTTTCTATTCACTTCTCTAATAAATAAACTTCATATAGTAGTTGACGCCAATGACCGGGACGCATTTGTCCGGGACGCACTTGACCAGGACGCAATTGTCCTACCACCGTCTTAACGTTATAAATTGCAATGTATCAATGAAACCCCCTCAGAAGGTTCGCCTACGCCGTTACAAGAATATAATACGTGCACTCGCTCGTAAAAGTCAAACTGTGGGGAAGAAAAAACGAATTATTGTACAAAGAGGAGAGTCATTCCTCCCATCTTATTTTCAGTTTTGGGTCCTTTACTGACTAAATTAATATAATGAAGAAAGTGGTAGTGATTTCACACTAGGTGTATGCTTCACTGCAAAGTTCAAAGAATCCAGACACGGTTCTAGAACTCGTAAAAACAGGCTTAAAAGAATGGAAAGCGAATTGTTAGCCCTATTAAACAGTGAAAAAACACCTGATGAGAAAAGAATCTTATATCAAGACGCTCTGCAGAAATTTCTTCACGAGTACGAAAATTATAAGAATCCGACAGAGATTCCCGTGGTTATTAGGCACAGCACGGAAAACGATGGGGATGGTGACATAGGGCCTGTGCCCGACGATAGAGCTGGCCAACCAAAGAATAACGGGTCGGTCCCACAACATATCGAGTATGTATTAAAAAGCACCCTCCCACATATATTGAGGAATAAAGGTTTAAGTCTTTATAATCTATTGAATGAGGATTCCAACATGCAATGGAACGATACAGGTGAGATCATTGTGGAAGGAGCAAAGGTAGAGGGATCGAATATCGTAGACATCGTCCATGATCTGGTGAGAAAGTGGGATAGGCCATCCCCATCAGGATGGAAGCATATTAAAGCAAGACTACAGCAGATAAATATCCCCAAAGCAATGACAGGAAATCTGAACAAGTTAAAAGACTTGGAACATGCATCGCACATACCACAACTGAAAACGCCATCACCCCCGGCGGTAATACCGGAGACGTAGATAGACTGTACAGAAGTGTTTACAATGATGGAGTAGGGAAACAAGATGTTGAGAGGTTTTTACGAAAGCAGGACTCTTGTACATTTCATAAGCCTGTGAGAAAAATATTTAAAACAGCCAAGACAACAGCTGCTTCGAGTGACTCTATTTTGCAAGCAGATTTAACAGACATGCAAAGATACTCAGTGTATAACGATGGTTACCGCTACATCCTATTCATAATAGATGTATTCTCTAGATATCTGTGGTTAATTCCTCTGAAAAATAAATCGCCTGAAACAGTTGTTAAAGCCACCAAAATGCTGATGTTGAAAGAAAACAGAGTTCTTGGCTATTTTTGTATGGATATGGGGAAAGAATTTATAGGCCGAGTTTTCAGAACATGTTGACAAAGTTTAATATCAGCTACTACACTACCAATTCTATATATAAGGCATCTTTAGCTGAAAGAGTTCAACGGACCATAAAGGAACGCATGCACCGCTATTTTACACATAAACACACATACAAATATAGAGACATTGTGGAATCATTGGCTTCATCCTACAATTGCTCACACCATCGCACGATTGGGACAACACCTAATGAGATTTTAGAAAGAGGTACGCGCCCAGGGCCTGATGTGAGAAGAGATGAAACACCACCACCACCAAACTCTGCGCGTTTCAAAATCAATGATTAAATACTGGTCAACAAAGTTTTTGTCACAGAGATCGTTTTACTTGAACTATGTGTAATTTTTTACGTTGATTACGAAAATGAAAACAGAATTTTTCTATCACCCGCAGTTTTAGAGTGACACACGAATTTACATTACTTAGGATTTGAGTGAGAATAAAGGGGGCAGGGTTTGCCCCTTCCTCTTCCTCTGCTTATAAGTTGCTACACGTCACTGTTGACTTTCATTTCTCAGTTACTCATTTGATTTCACTCAGTGAACATCGTGCATTTTATTCATGAGTTTCCTTAATCATTTTTTGTGTCAGTGCATTCGTATTGTTTCATGACAGAATGCCACGCAAGTGTGTCAACCATCCAAACTGTTTCTGTTATGTGTGCAGAGAGTTAACACTTAAATTTCAAAGGCGAAATTTCACTCCTCTCGTCAAAAAAGCATACGAACTTTATTTTGGTTGCAAGGTAGGGGATCAGAACAAGACGTGGGCACCTCATATATGCTGTATTACGTATTTAAGACTTCTGACAGGCTGGCTAAATGGGTCTCGTCAAATGCCGTTTGCTGTTCCGATGATATGGAGAGAGCCGAAAGACCATTTAACAGATTGTTATTTCTGCTTAACAAATATACTAGGCATTACTGCGAAATCTAAACATATGGTACAATACCCAAATTTACCATCAGCCATAAGGCCTGTTTTACATAAACATTTGCCAGTACTAAGGCCACCGGAAACGTGGAGTTTAGATGATGAAAATGAAATTGATGTACAATGGTAATGACGAAGCTCAACATGGTTTACTGACGGACGATGTTGATCCAATGTTTGAACCATCTTGTTCATCGACAGAGTCTCACTTAATATCTCAAGCAGACCTGAGCGAGCTTGTCTGTGATCTGAAATTGTCAAAAGATCAATCCGAACTTTCGGCTTCCAGGTTGAAAGGTTGGAATCTTCAAGAAAAAGGCACTAAGATATCTTTTTACCGCAAGCATCAAAGAAACCTTCTACCCTCATGAAAACCCTTGGCCAACAACATGATCCAAACGAATGGCGCCTATTTAATGATTCCTCGAAGTCGAGTTTAAAAACTGTATTACTCCATAATGGAAATAAATACCCTTCAGTTCCATTAGCACATGCCGTACATATGAAGGAATCATACGACAATATGCACCTGCTTGTGAAACATATCCAATATGATAAATACTCTTGGCATATCTGTGGAGACTTGAAAGTGATTGCACTTCTTGGTTTACAAATGGGTTATACGAAATTCTGTTGTTTCCTCTGTAAATGGGACAGCAGAGCACGGGAAAGCCATTACTCAAAGAAACAATGGCCACTTCGACAAGCATTGATTCCAGGGCATAAAAATCTCACCAGTTCACCTCTTCTTAATCCAAAAAAGTTATTTGCCACCACTACATATTAAACTTGGTTTAATGGAAAATTTTGTTAAGGCTATGGATCAAAATGGCAGGGGTGGTGGTCTCTACTTGAAACAGAAATTTCCAAGGATCAGCGAGGTCAAAATCAAAGAAGGGATATTTGTGGTCCCGCAAATTAGAGAAAGCATGAGAGACAGCGCGTTTGATGAAACTCTAGTGAAGTTGAAGGAGCAGCTTGGAGAGCATTTAAAGTAGTGAACACAAATTTCCTCGGAAAATTCAAGACCGAAAATTAAGTCACTTGTTGAAGGACTTCTTAAGGCCTACAAAGACGTGGGGTGCAACATGTCGTTGAAAATTCATTTTCTTGATTCGCATCTCGACTTCTTCCCAACAAACTTAGGCGATGTTAGTGATGAGCATGGGGAACGCTTTCATCAACAAATATCCACGATGGAGAAGCGATACCAGGGCAAGTGGAGCCCCAGCATGTTGGATGACGACTGCTGAACATTAGGGCGGATCGAAAATGAGGTTTTTAAACTTTTTTTCGAAATTCAAATATGGCTAGTGCGGAAAATATGTAAGTGCTATAGATAATGACTGTGCATAAATATTAGTTCTGCGAAATTATATCTTCAGGTGCCACAAAGCCGTCGAAAAACGTGAAATATAATGATTTTCTTATATTCTGCATTAGTACAATAACTGAAACTTACTTGTTATTATTATATATTAAGTGTTCCAATTACCAAAATAGTTACTGAATTACGCAGCTCTTAGTTTATTTAGATCAATGTTCTTTTGATTAATGATCTAAATAATCCAGAATTCACCACGAGGAGGTGGCTGCGTGTCGAGCTCCACCCATGCCCTCCCAACCACCCATCCTTGCGCATGTTTTTTTCTATTAACGTTTTATTTAAACTTTATATTCAGCTTTACTTTCGAATGATGGCATTTTTTTACGTGACTGAAGTGTTGATCTTATGAAGCCATCTCGCGCGTTCAATCCAAATACTTTTGATGATGCTTCAGTCACTAATTTTACCATTCTTTCTACTACTTGTGTATGACAAGGGAATTTCTCGAATGGAGGGGTACTCTTGTTTTCTATGAATTCTTCAATCTCATTTTCTGTCAGGTGTCTTGTCACAGGTGGTTCAGTGACAATGCATTTTTGCCAATTAATTAAATCAGTATAATCAGTAGCTTCAAATTGAATAACAGGTACTGTGAAACGCCTCACAACTTTTTCCTTGTTTGTTTGCCTTGCTTTCTTTATTCGCCTCCACGCTAATTCTCTTATGGCGCTGCGGTCATCATGAATCATTGATGCTAGAATATTTTCTGGATTTGCAAAAAATGCATTTCTTTGTATGACAGGGTTTACAATATCCTTTACTTCGTCATTCAGTGTTCTTGTTAGTTCAATAGTTTTGAAAACATGTTTTGAGCCATTGACAAAAGACGTACTTTGCTTAATAGAAAACCACATTGGGATGTAGACCTTCATTATAAAAGAAGCAATGTTCATGAGGTTCTCAGATGGACTTACAGTTGAAACGTATAGACGAAGCAAACGATTTGCTGTAGTCAGCCATCGTGAATGTGCCATTTTGCCTGGACTACGATGAGCAAGATCTGGAGAGCAATATCCCTTTGTTATGGCCTGATGAATATCAATTAGATATTTTTGGTCGGTGCTAAGATCTCCACAGTCTACAGTTGGTTCCTCAGCATCAATCCTTTCAAACTCGACAATAGAAAGACTCTCTCAGTTCTCTAATTCCCTGCCAATAGGACCGGTGAATCCGCGGGGGCCAGATGTTTTTCCATCCAGCTTTGCAACTAAATGGCGTAATGGCAATTCATTGGCATGGAGCTGGCACACTAAATGTTGAACTGGCTTCTTCAGCTTCAATTCTATAAGCCTTATAACGCCTCCCTTTTCTCCAGTGTTGACTGCTGCACCATCGCATCCAATGGCAACAAGGTTTTCCAGGTTCATGTCATTATTTCCAATATACTCAAACATTCCTTTACATATTTCTTCAGCTGATCCAGAATTCACAGAATAATGGCCCAAATAATCTGAACCAGGTTCTCTCACTAAAGTGATATGTTCTTCTGTTACCTTCTTCTGTTATACTTTGGACTCTTTTTTTTCTTGGAAGAGTGTAGAATCTTTTCGACCATCAAAATAGATTCCTCTGATTGGGACCTGATTTTGATCTTTCATAATTTCTGATCTCTTCTTTTGTCTTTCTCTTCTGATTTTACTCCTATCCACTACTTCAGATGTATTGTCAATAGAAACTTCTCCAATATCTTGCAATACTGCACTAACAATGAATGCTGCAGCTCGATCTGAAACTGCAGTCCTGTCACAAGCAGTAGCCACTGAAGGTAGATTTGTAGTTTTCCTTTTCTTGAATAATTGTTCTTCAGGTTGTTCGAGCTTTCTCTTCGAGCTAACTGGCTCTGGAAATATATCGTCTGATATTTCGCCAGATTCACTTTCACTATTTGATGTCGATGATGATAATTCAACATTTGTATCCTGCAATTTCTCCTGTGAAGATTCTTTGGTGAGCCTCACAGCTTCTTTTTGCTTTCTTAGCAACGTAGATGCTTTTTTCTTTGAGAGTGTAATATCTACTCTATCAATAAACAGTTTTCTTTCACTCCTTTGATCTAAGAGGAACGTCACTTCTTCCTTTGGAACCGTTTTTTTCTTTGGGACAAGAACATTGTGTTAGTACTTTGCACTTGCACGCTGCAATGTCAAAAAGTTTCGTGTGTGCTTCTTTTTTGAACATATCAATCTTTGCTTTGTAAGCTTCAGAATTTTTTCTGCTTTGGTATGGCTTCATAATGACACGATACTTTTCGTGGTAGCTTCTGAACATTGTTTCAATTCGCCTGTCTGACAGAATTGGGACGGAAGCACTTTCCCAAATTGTTTTCAATTTATCAACAACTTGTTCTAATATTTGAGATATTGAAGGATCTTTATTAGTATTCTGTTTCAAATCGTTTCTTACAAACAAGTAATATTTAAAAACTTCGTATGTAGGAAGATTCCTGTGCCACAAATCTTCCCCCAAACCAAACATGGGGCACTCAGTTGAGGCCCTGGTTGATTTTGCACAAACTCGAGACATTTTGAAAGTATACAAATCTGAAAAAGAAAGAGCTAATATCAATTATACGTTAATTTCAGTTAATAGTACATGGCAAACTTAGGGCAACACAATACAGAAATGCAAAATATATAAGAAATATAGTTTAGACTATCTGAGTAACGCCAACAACAGAACACCCACCTGCTACGAGAGCGACAGCTACACTGAACCGAGGTACTCACGTGACAGCTGAGTGAGCTGACTATAGAAAACTGTTTTTAGAGAATAGAAACTTTTTTTAAAGGTTGACTGAGCTATTTTTATACAAGTGTGAATAAATTCTTGTCTATTGTGCATCGTGCTCTTCTGTAATTATTGGTTAAAATCTGCTTTTTTCAATTTTTTTCAATATTGAAGGTCACCTGAAGATATTAATGTTATGATTTTAAATTTATACCAGCTTATTTCCTCACTACTCCACACATTTTCCACACTAGCCAATTTGAAAATTCGAAAAATGAGTTTTTCACTCCGCCCTACTGAACATTGTCCAGGGATGGCCCAGAGGCGAAATACAAGCATAAATCATCAGTAGCCACATTTTAGGTGAATTCAATATGCATTTTCTACTTTGATATTGCTATTACGCCTATAAATTAGTTCAAATTTCATTTTCGATTCACTCAATATTGGTGAGTGATAGCAAAATTTTGAGGCCATTTTTTTAACTCAGCGGTGAAAAACCTATAAGATCCACCCATTTTTGTTCATGTGACAAATAAAAAGTTCGATTTTGTCGACCAGTGTTATGTAAGGCTGTCGCGTTCGGGAAATAAATTCGCGAAAGGATTTGAGAAAGGTTGGACACGTGAGATTTTTAAAGTTAGGGCTATGAGACCTAAAGGCGAGATAATGTTGTATTGCGTTGAAGATTTGAATGGTGAAGAAATCGCAGGAAGCTTTTACCGCGACGAGTTGCAGAAAGTGACATTTAATTTAGGAGAAAATGTAAAATAAGAACGCATTACAAACCATGCAACACATTCTTAACTCAAAGAACAACACATTCTTAACTCAAAGCAACACATACCTCCTGCGGTTGCAGACCGGTCCTCCACTCCATAGGGAGGTAGAGGATGGAGCCCATTCCGCCGGAAAGGGGTGGAAGATGAAAAGAAGTAAAATAAGAACGCATTACAAACCATGCAACACATTCTTAACTCAAACACTATCATGCCATGCAAACTACAGACATGCAATGAAGAGAGTTACAGACATGCAAATAAGGAGAGAGAGAGAAAAAAGTAGAAAGAATAACAAAAAGTGGGCTAGTTTACGCTACGAGCTACATCTAAGTTCGTGTTAGTCTAATTTTTTTTTTTTGCTGGCATTACACGCTGACATGTCACAAGCTGGCATTATCGTCAACAGACTCATCCTCGATCACTACCCCCAGAGCTCCTGTGGCTAATGGTTTATTATATTAAACAACGTTAATAATTCTAACGAGGGAGAGGGAAAAGGGTGCGGCTCGGAGGTAAAAGGGTGCGGCTCGGAGGGAAAAGGGTGCTTGTTTTATTATTATATTAAACAACGTTAATATTTTTAAAATGCCTATCTAAACGGTTCTTAAACATATTAACGCTGGTAGAGTTCACGACGGGCGCGGGAAGATTATTCCATTTATCAATTACTTTAAACGTAAAGAAGTTTTCAGCGATATTAGTAATGAAACGTCTGCCACTCAAATTAAATCCGCTATTACGAGTATTGCTATTATCGAAAGTGAACAGTTTGTCAAAATTTATGTTATCGATGTTATTAACGATTTTGGAAACTTCACTAAGCTCCCCCCTTAATCTCCTAGTTTCGAGTGAATGCAAGTCTAACTCTTTAATCCTATCTTCATAAGGATGCGCAATGACGGAATTAGTTTCGTGGCACGACGCTGAACCCTTTCTAACCTATCAATATCCTTACGCAAATATGGGCACCAAAACTGAACGGCATATTCTAAATGAGGCCTGACTAGGGACTTGTAAAGGGGCAATATAATATTCTTCGATTTAAATTAGAAATTACGCTCTATGAAGCCTAACATCCTATTAGCTTTAGCGCAAGACTCCAAGCACTGGTTCTTAACTTTTAAATCCTTAGATACGCGTACGCCTAAATCTACTTCCTCGTCACCGCTCGCTAACTCTCCATCATCCATCGTGTACGTGTAATTATTGTTACGAGAACCTATATGCAAAACTTTACATTTGTCTACGTTAAATTGCATCTGCCACTTATCCGTCCACTCCATAATCTTATTTACATCGTCTTGGAGCCTATTTCTATCGTCCTCGTTAACAACCTTACCGCCTATTTTAGTATCGTCTGCGAATTTTGACACGTTACTAGTCAAACCTACATCTATGTCGTTAATGTAAATTACGTATAGCAATGGGCCTAACACTGAACCCTGTGGGACACCGCTACCTACATCCAACCACCCCGATTCACTACCATTAACAACGACCCTTTGTCTCCTAGCACGAAGCCATTCCTCTAACTTCAACACCTGTATAAAAGCTGATGCAATAATGAAGCTTAAATAGTATGCAACATGGCGCCTAACCATTTCTACGTCACACTACCGTCCTCCTCGTCCCTGTCTGTACCCTAACAACACCCTGGTTAACTTTGTAACAGAACTCCATGGACCCATTGAATTGGGTCGTGATTCGTATGAGGTGGGGATATGCGAAATTCAGCTGGACACCCTCTTTTTAATATGATTATAAAGATCCCGTTTTTACGATTCTTAGAGACTTGATGAGTGTGAAAAAGCCGGGGTAACTCGGGATGAAACTATACGTATCCCCGGACTGAGGATGCACGGTATTACAGTACAGTAGTAACACTAGGTCCGGGCCGTTATGGTGCGGCTGAGGATGTTGTGAGAGACTTAAACGTAAGTTTAAAAACTCAAATCTTACGGCTGATTTAGTATACGAAATCGTAAACAAAGAAAACCCTGCACATACTCTAATCCTAAAATCAAAGGCTAACAGAAATATTAAAGACAAAGGGCTGTTCAAAATATAACCGAGGGGGATATCGATCAGCCTTCCAAAGAGATACCTTTCACGAGGTACAACATGACTTGTCCAGCCTAATGTATCAGATGAAATTGGAGAAATGGTTGCTGGCTATACACCCCCAGACATGTGCTATATTTACAGCAATATAGTGGAGCACCAGTTTGTTGGGGATACCCAGGCACGCCTGCTACGCATTGCACATTCCCAACCATAGAGGAAGAGTTTGAGTATTACATATGACAGACCCCATTATGTGAATGTCGCAACTAATCTAATAACCAATATCTCAATATATAAGAACGATTGAGGGAAAAAATTTCCCATTCGGTGATGGGAGCTTAACAGTGAAGCTGCACTTTCGACGCACTGAGTTATAATGGACAGAAAGCCTTTCACAGTCTATCGAGGGGTGAGATACCAGCGTGGTAGTGGACTTGGATCCATTTTTTCAACCATACTACGTACGGCTGTCCCTTTGCTGAAGGGGTGCCAGATACCTCGGAGGAAAGCGCTACAATCAGGTCTTAACACGGCAGAAGACATATTGGCTGGGGCTAAACCTAAAGAAGCTCTAAAAAACACTTAAAGCGTACACGGGACGAAATCGTCAAAGATGCAAAGAGAAAAATGCGTGGTGGTGGGAAGAAGAAGAGGGCTGTCCGGAAGAAGGGATTACCACCACGTGGCATTAAACGTAAAAGGATATCAAAAAGAAGTGTTCTAAGCGAATGAAACCTATGGTTGACCATTTTTTGACTGATATAAGCTAAGGACATTGATCTCATGAATCATAGTTTGTTTACTACTTGTCGAGAGAGGAGGCACTATTTCTAACTCGTCATGGCACGCTTCATCCATCCGTGTAGTTCACAATGTTGTAAATCGGAGCTGTCCCTCTTTGACATGCCCCAACTCAAGTTTCTATTGAACACAGTGACTTTATTACAATTAACCCTTTAAACACAATTAGTTCCCCGAGTGCCCTATAGAATTCGTGATACCCAGCTCAGGCCCTTACTTTTTTGACCCAAGCTGTGTGCACATGTACGCTAAACTACGTATAGCCCATTCTGATGGAACGGACTGCGATGACAAATATGCTGTATACCCTGAAACAAACTTTCTGCACTCCATATTCAACCAGTGTGACGTATATTTAAATCAGGTCAACATATCGGCAGGAACGGGGTACTATCACCTACGAGCCTATCTGGAAAATGTGCTGAACTTTTCCAAAGAAGCGAAGGATACCTTTTTAAGTGCCGAGGGCTATTATCAAGCTAAAGACGAAAGTAGTATAAAGGACAAATTTAAAAATTCTAAAAAGAAGAGATATGAGTGTTTTGGACGCCTGCATACAGACTTCACATTCCAGGAGAAGTTGCTTGTGAATGGGGGATATGAAAATAAAGCTCACCGCACGAATCCTGAGATCTGTTTAAATCTGGATGCTGATCAAGAAGAGGGAGCAAAACCCGTTGTGATTCACATTATGGAGACATACCTCCGCGTACGGCGAGTGAAATTAAGTTCACCAAAACAAATAGAAATTGAGAAAAATTTACTACACGCCACAGTAAAATACCCAATTAACAGAGTACAGATCAAACTATACACGGTGCCAGCAGGGTTGGCATCGAAACAGATAGAAAACATCGCCCTGGGAAATCTACCTAAAAGGATATTAATTGGAATGCAGGAACACAATTCGGTGAATGGAAAATATAAAAAGAATGCCTTTAAATTCGAGAATTTCGGCCTTAAAAATATAACTCTATACGTTAATGGCGTTGCGTTGGGAGGAACATGGATACGGACTACTCATCAGACGCTGTGTTCCCGCTTTGCGCGAGAGCATATAGTAATCTGGCCCATATTGCAGGTGATTGTGATGAGCTCGAAAGAATTCATCGATCAATTTAACCTTTATCCGTTTGACATCACACCTGACTTATCTGCTAGTGTAAATACACACTTAAGTCCACAACAGAGTGGAAACATCTCAGTCAGATTGGAATTCGCCAAGCCGATAGACGCGCCTATTAGTGTACTAGTATACCTCGAGTCACAAGCCCTAATAGAAGTAGACAGATTTACGGGCGTTGTCACTGACTTTTAAAATGGACGCGAATACACTTCAGAGAGTAATGAATAGTGAACGAATCACACGTTCCAAATTTATCGGTGTGTTTGCGAAGAATGAAACATTGAAATTGCCAACTACGAGAGATTGCGGTAGTCTTATTGTGAACACAGATGTTATTGGTAGTGAAGGGATTCATTGGTTTGCAATCTATTTTAAAAATAGGGACCGCATGTACTATTTTGATTCACTCGGGACTCAACCCTGGAGTGACCCTGTTATTGTAAAATTTCTCGATCAGATGCATATCCCCGAAATTGTATGGAATCCCTTCCGTCTACAAGGATATTTTAGTAATACTTGTGGGATGTACTGCCTTTCATTTCTCATGCATATGTCACGTGGTAAAGAATTTATAAATTTTTAAAAATTATTCGACCCGTGTCACACTCAACGAAACGACGAAATGGTATGCAGACAGATAAAAAGCCGTTTTCCGATTGTGCGTACTCGTTGTATAGTATGATGTTTTGTTCGTATATATATATATATATATATATATATATATATATATATATATATATTTGTAACCAATAATGTTAGTTTGTATATTCTGTAGCTTAAGATGGTTATTGTACTAAAAACATGATTTCTTTCATTTAATAAATTGATGAAAATACATTGTGTCTTCCCAAAAAAAGATCGAAACATAAAAAAAACTTACATTATTTCGTTAATGATGTGACAATCGCTGGGTTGACTGCTCGGTAAAACTTCTACCTCCGTATTCAGGTCCACGACATGCGTTTCTTCAAAACGAAAAGATTGTATAACACGTGTCAAATCCTCATCGGACCTTAAGAGAAAAATAATTAATTAGTTCATACTGAATCTTTTTTAATAAAAACCCAATTGCTTAAAACATATGCAGAGTATACATATAGTAAGAGTATTACAATGTGAAGATATCTTTGAACCGCTCAGAGAAGTTCCTTTAAGAGAAAATGCCGAATAACATTTATTATGGAATTTAAAATTATTTAAAACTTGCAAAGGATTGCTATAAAAAATTCAACGAATCAAAACAGGACTTTAGCATAATATTAATTGCAAACTAATCTATAATTGCGGATATACCTAAATGAAGCATTTTTAATGTGATGAGATGAATTACTACAACCCTCCATATATATGATGAAATAATCCAGAACAATGCTCTTTCTCCTAATGACAGGCACACTAAATAAATAACCAGTTTGCGAATAATTGGCTACAAAAATAAAATTACAGGCACATTATTACTTACATTTGTACGGCAGTCCCTCGCGGCGGATCGTAATGAGCGTCATTGCAAATATCATCAACGGTTTCCATTGGAAATAATCCATCCCAGTCGGCTGCGTTAAAAAGATTAATTGTAGACACCGCTGCATTGTCTCTATCTTGATATAAATCCGGTAAACTGTAAAGTTCTTGATGAATGACGGAGGGAATGTTTATTCACTGGTGAAAACGACTGTTGTAAGTTCCAGCTGAAAATATTTCCTTTTATATGCATGATCCCCAAGCACCACCTCCAAAAGACTAATAGGCGGTTCGTAAGTTTAATGATTGGTTGTCACTGTAACTGGGCGGGGCTATGTTAAATTTTGTGTACCAATCGTAACACCGATATAACGGGTCCACGCTTTGGACTTCCTGATTGGTCGACTAATGGTGTCTTTATCTTCTCTCCGTAGATTTAATGCTCACATCTCAAGGTGTATTGCCACTTGCAATCTCTACCACGATGGTTTCAAATATTTGCATATTATTTGCGCCCATACTATTTCGGTTTTCCCATTTTAAACCCACCCCTTATGCAATATCCCTCACCCCTTTGCGATATTGATCAACATTTGCCACTTGCAATCTCTATCACGACAATATTTTACATTACTATTATTTGTGGTCATACTATTCGATCCTCAACATTGATTCACCTATTCGGCTTGACTTTCTACTTGCCAATTCTCACGTAAGAGTGTGATTAAATTGTGTTTAGTTCGTGAAAATGAATGTCTGATTGGGCTGGTAGATAAATGGGCACCCTAGGTATCCTAGTGGTTAAGACGCTGAGGTGCTGATCGGAGATTGAGAGATCGAGTCCGGATGGTGACATTGTAATTTCTTGGTACATACAATCCACGATGAGCCGGGTGAACCTATGTGAGGTGGAGAGTAAAAGAAGCCAACTCACTACTTCATCAGATCAACTCGAGAGGAGGGGCGATAAGCTTAATCTTCGTGAAATGAGGAATCATCGCACGTAATAATAATAATAATAATCATAAACCTTTCCATTTTTTAAATTTTCTTTCATTCATTTCATTTCATTTCAATAACGAGACAATGTAAAGTTTTAATACACCCATAAAGAAGATACCACACACATTACATGCAAAGAAAAATAAAATATAAAATAGATTTATATATAAAATGAATGTCTGGATGGGCTGGTAGATAAATGGGCACCCTAGGTATCCTAGTGGTTAAGACGTTGGGGTGTTGATCGGAGGTTGAGAGATCAAGTCCGGGCGATGACATTGTAATTTCAGCCGCCCGTGCTGGAGCGTAGTTCGGATTCAACGTTAAACTGTAGGTCTAAGGCGGGTGACAAGCTTGATCTTTGTCAAAATGAACAATTCGGGGAGAAGGAAAACCGATTTAGTTTATTATTATTACTGTAATTTGCACCACCCTATATATATATATATATATATACAGGGTGGGCGGAAAGTAGCTCCCTATTTTGGATTGGTAAAAAATACGTATATTATCCATTTATTTCAGAAGAAATAATATGAAAAGGTAGGCATACATGGTAGGTTTTCTCTAAAATTCAATGTGGGCTCCAACTCTTTCCACCAGCTTCTGGAGCCGCCCAGGAATGGCGTCCACTGACTTTAGCAGGAACTCCGGCGGGATGGAGGACATGACTTCCCGAATTCGGTCCTCCAGTTCTTCCAATGTCCTCGGTTTGGTGCGGTAGACTTCTTCCTTTACCCACCCCCAAAGAAAGAAGTCGTACAGTGTCAAGTCGGGGCTCCTGGCTGGCCATTGATGTGGACCACGACGACCCATCCAACGCCCAGGGAAGTGGGCATCCAGCCACTCACGGACAACAAGAGCGAAGTGCGGAGGGGCGCCATCTTGCATAAATATCAGATCGTCGATGTTCTCCCATGTGCTGACAACCGGCCAGACCTCGTTTCGCAACATAGCAAGGTACCGCTCAGCATTCATGGTGTTGCGCAGAAGGAACGGGCCCACAACCTGATCTGAGGTCATACCACACCACACCGTTACACTGAACCGATTCTGCCGTTTTTCAGCGGTAACCGTGCGACTTCTTTCTTTGGGGTGGGTAAAGGAAGAAGTCTACCGCACCAAACCGAGGACATTGGAAGAACTGGAGGACCGAATTCGGGAAGTCATGTCCTCCATCCCGCCGGAGTTCCTGCTAAAGTCAGTGGACGCCATTCCTGGGCGGCTCCAGAAGCTGGTGGAAAGAGTTGGAGCCCACATTGAATTTTAGAGAAAACCTACCATGTATGCCTACCTTTTCATATTATTTCTTCTGAAATAAATGGATAATATACGTATTTTTTTACCAATCAAAAATAGGGAGCTACTTTCCGCCCACCCTGTACATATATATATATATATATATTGTTGCATATGGAAATATGATAAGCAAATTCATTCCTTATTCAAAGGCTAATTTAGCCTATAAATAATTTGTTCATGGAAAACAATCACGTGATGCTTATGTATATATATTTAAGTTGTTTTAAGATCATTAGTAATTACAATGACAATAATAATATTTGAACTGAAGTGAGCGAAAACCAGTTTTGAGACGAGATGTGGTTTGACCCACATTCCAATGTGGCCATTTTGCGGTTTTCAAGAAGCCTTGGGCAAGTCAGGTGTGAGTTTTTTAGTTTTTATGCGTGTCGAATTTACCTCGTTATACATTTTTTTTCCAGACATGCTTTCAAAGAAAGGATCGCTGACAAGTTTAGAGATTTAAAATGTTGTATGAATTAAAATTTTTAGTTTATAAATAAGTATTTAGTATGTTTGTAAGATTTTTTCCTTTAAATGCACAAGTTCATTACATCATGAATAAGATATATATATATATATATATTTTTTTTTTTTAATTGGGGGTTTGTTTAACCTCCTTCGCAACATCTAAGGTCATATGGTCATATGACGGAGGGGACCTACATCTTTACGTGGGATCCGAACCACGGGTCGTTACATAATCTGGGCGCAGAGGACGGTCTCCCATCCAACTACTACCCAGACCCAATGTCACTTAACTTCGCTGATCTCCGGGAAGCGGTGTTATGACATCGGCCACGACGTAGCGCATATACATATATATACACACACACACATATATATATATATATATATATATATATATATATATATATATATTGCTTGTAAAGACTATGATTTAATTGCGATAAATGAATCGTGGCTTAGCACTGAAACACGTGACTTTGTAGGGGAGTATCAAATTAAAGGTTATAGACTTTTGTTAAAAACAGAATAGGTAGGCGAGGAGGCGGTGTTATGTTGTATATCAAAGATAATATTACGAACGTTATAGAAGTAAAGCACTCAATTCCAGAACCGATAGATTCGACTATAGCAGAACTTAAATTGAACGATTTCAAACTTCTTGTTGCGGTTTATAGGCCCCGAAATCAAACAGCTGCTACGGACGAAGCGTTATATCGTGAACTAAAGAGAATAATCGGTAGTGAGCAGGCTTTAGTTATGGGTGACTTTAATTGCGCCAACGTGAATTACGATACAATGCAGGGAGACGCGGAAGGTAATCGTTTAGTTAATTTTCTCGAGGATAGCTTTCTTATTCAAAAGGTTGGGGAACCTACGAGGTTGGACAGTATTTTAGATTTAGTAATAACTACGGATGATAGGCTAATTACTGATCTTCAAGTAATAGAACCGTGAGCAATAGCGATCACAATATGGTAGAGTTTGTCCTCTCAGTAAGTCACTCGAAACCAACTAACTCGACTAAAATTCCTAGCTTCCAGCACGCAGACTTTAGTAAATTTCGAAATAAATTTTCACACGTCAATTGGGAAAACGTAATGGGGAACTCCAACGCAAAACTAATGTGGGAATCGTTCGTAACGGTATTTAGGACTATAAATGAGGAATGTGTACCGTACAAAATTAAGCGTGCGAAAGTAAACAACAAGCCCTTGTGGTTTACTTCTAGAGTAGGAGACATTATAAAGAGTAGAGAGAGGGCTTATAGGCTATACAAGTGCGATAAAGATAATCTGTTGTTACGAAACAACTACATATTTCTAAGGCGTGAAGCTAAAAGTGTAATAAAAAAGTCAAAACGCGAATTTGAAATCTCCATAGCTCGTGACGGTAAAGAAAACCCCAAGCGATTCTTTCAATACGTCAATAATAGAAATCCAGTAAAAAGTGTCTTAGGTCCATTAAAAAATGTAAACGGAGATCTAGTCTCTGAAAACAAGGAAATGGCTACCTTGCTAAACGAATTTTTTACGTCAGTTTTTACTATAGAAGATGTAACGAATATCCCTACGGTCATAGACATAATACCTTTTGATGATGGTAATATTTTGGATAATATTGTCGTTAGTGAAGGGGAAGTAATGCGCTATATTGATAAAATGAAAACGCGTAAATCACCGGGTCCGGATTCCATATATCCCATACAACTAAAAGAATTAAAAGATAGCATTGTTGTGCCGCTAACAAAGATTTTTAATGCGTCTATTTCTGAGGGGTGCGTACCAGATAATTTCAAGTTAGCAAACGTAACACCTATCTTTAAGAAAGGCGATAAAGGTGCGGCGGGAAATTATAGGCCAATCAGTTTAACGTCTGTTGTAGGTAAGCTACTGGAATCAATAATTAGGGATCGTATAGTCGAACACTTAGAAGTGCATAATCTGGTTAGAAATACCCACCACGGTTTTAGGCGAAACAAATCTTGCTCAACTAATCTTTTAGAATTTTTCCAAAGCGTGGTTAACGTTTACGATAGACATCGGGCGGTTGATGTAGTGTATTTAGATTTTCAAAAAGCGTTTGACACCGTGCCGCACAAAAGACTGATTGAAAAAACTAAGGCTCATGGAATCAGGGGTGTAGTAATAAATTGGCTAGAAGAATGGTTGCGAGGCAGGAAACAGAGGGTGGTCGTTGATGGAGCGGAGTCGTGTTGGGCTAATGTAGCGAGTGGCGTTCCTCAGGGTTCTGTATTGGGCCCCTTGCTTTTTCTATATATATTAACGATTTAGATGTCGGCCTAGTCAGTACAGTTTCAAAGTTTGCGGATGACACGAAGCTGGGTGGTAGGGCGATTAATGACGAAGATAGAGGTAAAATTCAGGAAGATCTGAATAAAATCGTTGATTGGTCAGTCACATGGCAAATGAGATTTAACGTGGATAAGTGCAAAATTATGCATATAGGTTCGCGTAACGGTAATTTTGCGTATAGTATGTCAGGGAAAGATTTAACAAGCGTAGAGCAGGAAAAAGATTTAGGAGTTATAGTCACGGGTGATTTAAAAGTAGCGAAACAAAGTACAGCGGCGGTTAATAAGGCGAACAAAGTGTTAGGTTTTATAGCTCGAAATTTTGAGTACAAATCGCGCGATATTATAGTTCCTCTTTATAAATCATTAGTTAGACCCCATTTGGAGTACGCGGTCCAATTTTGGAATCCGCATATGCGCAAAGATATAGACAAAATCGAAAGAGTTCAAAGACGAGCAATAGGATAGGCTTAAAGAGTTAAAATTTACTACACTCGAGACTAGGAGGTTAAGGGGTGATCTAATCCAGGTTTTCAAAATTATGAATGGGTTTGATAACGTAGATAGAGATAGCTTTTTCGAAATATCTCAATATAATAGGACTAGAAATAACGGGTGTAAGTTGACAAGTAGAAGGTTCGAGACAGCAGTTGCGAAAAACTTTTTTACGCATAGAATAGTAAATAGCTGGAATAGTTTGCCGGTAGAAGTAATTAGTAGCACGTCTATAAACATGTTTAAGAATCGATTGGACGCGCATGTTGATAGAAAGGGTATAGTTTAAGGTAGTAAAATTAAGGCTTTGTGGGGATAGATCCCACAGCTCAACACAAGTGTTGTGGGATATAGGGAGGCAGCGTCTTGGGTTAGGGGATACTCTCTGTCCTTACACACCCCATTTAAAGAGATTCCTCTGCCGAGCGGTGCCCCCCATAGTACTGTGAGGTATTGAAAAACTCATGATCTTCACTTGCCCCACAAACACCTTTAAATGGGAGACCCATAATGGGTGCACACACATTTCTACATTACTGTACAGTCTTTACAGCCACACCTACACTTTTCCTCGTAAGTGTATATATTGTAATGTATATGATTGTAAATTTGACTTGGTCCGCAATCGATATGAACCGTGACTTGATGGATACCGTAATGAAATTGACTGGATTCTTTGGATCTGATATATTTGCATGTCCGTTATATAATAGATATAGAGTGTAACATATTTGTGGATAGTAGTCTATTATGACTTGATCCTCTGGATCGAGAGATTCTATCTTTAGTTTTAAATCGATAATTAATTATTTTTAAATTGATAATGTATATGGTTGTAAATTTTGACTTGGTCCGCAATCGATATGGACCGTGACTTGATGGATACCGTAATGAAATTGACTGGATTCTTTGGATCTGATATATTTGCATGTCCGTTATAAATAGATATAGAATGTAACATATTTGTGGATAGTAGTCTATTATGACTTGCTCCTCTGGACCGAGAGATTCTATCTTTAGTTTTAAACCGATAATTAATTATTTTTAAATTGATAATTATTTACTTTCGTAAAAATTGGTCGTTGCCAATTTACCGGCAGTTTTTAAATAAGTTTCTTATGTTCTTGTGGTTCGGAACCCACGTAAAATTGTAGGTCCCCTCCGCCACCACGGAGGACATACACAATACACGATTACGAACACAGTTAGGTAGACCAGCCATGAGTGGATCCTAGGGTCTTTGTTGGTCTGAAACATTATAACATTATAACATTATATATGCAGCGTTTAAAGTGTGCAATTATTATTTTGTGTACATTTTTCTTGTTAATTAAATATACTAGCGTAAAGGTACCAAATAATTTTAATTGAAAATAAATGAATAAAGGATTCCTCTTCTTGATTTCGTTGAAATTTCTTTATAAAAATAATAGACTTCTCAGTAGATGTGTATATCTTAGGCATTTAGTGCACACATACCCACCACAAACACCCCCATATTCTTCGTTCGTATTTCTTATAGGCTTTTAGTGCACACATACCCACCACAAACAACCCCATATTCTTCGTTTTTGAGTTCTGCATGGAATTAACTATTTTGAATGTATATTTATTTTCCATATATTTCATGAAATTATATATATATATATATATAATATATATATATATATGAGTGTATGATGTTAATTAAATCGTAGGGCTAATACAATACAGTCTTATATCAAAAATACCAAACATCCAGGATCAGCAAGTAGAATAAGGTGTGTGTGTGTGTGTGTGTGTGTGTGTGTGTTTAGCCATGTACACACATTTTTTTATTCAAAAGGAGCAGAGGATTCCACTTTACGTACGTACACATCTAAGAGAAAGTACGCCTCACTCTCTCTCTCTAACTCTCTCGTGCACA
Source organism: Bathynomus jamesi (assembly GCA_023014485.1). Taxonomy (NCBI): domain Eukaryota; kingdom Metazoa; phylum Arthropoda; class Malacostraca; order Isopoda; family Cirolanidae; genus Bathynomus; species Bathynomus jamesi. The sequence continues at coordinate 148,957 of JAJOZX010007363.1, read as the reverse complement.
GAGGAATGGCAAAAGTAAATAGACACTTTCGGAGAAGTTAATTAAAATAATTGTTTTTCTTTTATATTTAATAAGTAATTAAAATAAATGGTGCAGCCTGGCAACCTTGCATATAATTAAATTATATAGGAGTCTCTAGAAACTCATCAAAAAATAAATAATTAAAGTTGTGGTATCTGGTAACTCTCCTTATATAAATAAATAAATAAATAAGTGGTAACTGGTAACTCTAGACCCTCTATATAACAGTTGCTTGGACCCTGAACGCTCATTATGCGATGGAACCCGGTGGAATAAAGAAGTCTCTCCTCTCTCCTTCTTAGGTTAAGGCTTAGGTTAGGTTTCCCTTTCGGGGGTGAGGACATCCCATATTCTTCCCCAAATACCCTCCTCCTTCTCCTTTCTCTCCCTTTCATAGGTTAAAGTTACCCCTTTGGGGGGAGGTCATCCTCCCTTCTCCCCCTGAAGCTCCCTCCCTCTCCCCCCTTTGCAGCATTAACTTGTTGCATAACCCCTCCCCCTTTGCAGCACTGATTTACTACATAACCCCCTCCCTCTTGCAACATTCCACCTCCCCCTTTGTTGCATAACCTCTTGCAACACTGATTAACATTCCATTGCAACATTCTTGCACTCTCCCATTTTGCGCCCATACTACTAACCCCCTTCGCAACATCTAAGGTCATATGACGGAGGAGCCCTACAATTTTACGTGAGATCTGAACCACGGAACGATACATAATCTGGACGCAGAGGACGGTCTCCCATACAACTAATACCCAAACCCAATGTCCCTTAACTTCGTTAGTCGATGGGAAGGGTTGTTACAATACTGGCTACGATGTAGCCCATGTCTTGTTTGATTGGCCTAACCCTGGATATATATATATATATGTTAAACACAGACCGTGCATGGAACAAGGAACTCTTCTGGGAAAATTAAATCCACTATAGTCCGAATAAGTAATGGTAAATGACAAATACCATAGTTTTTCTTTTTCAGGATGCTAGCCCGACGTGGGCAACGGGTCTCTCGCAAAGAGGTCCCATAAATATAGCTTCCCTCACCAGCTATCTGCAAAGCAGACAGGATCCAGCTTTGGGACATGGATCTAGGGTTTAAAGCAAGCCTAGTCCCACTACATTCAGAACCTCTATATAAGTAAAAGACTCGTTGCATTCACGTCGGATTGAATAAATCAAAGAAAAAGGGGTAACTATTGTATTTTTAGCCAAAAAACAAAACTTAAACCTCAACCGGGACATTGAGCGTCCACTTTTCAAGGCAAGTAACACGTCCGTTTAATATACACAAACTCAGAATGGTCCCCTGAGAAACTTATATGTTAAACACAGACCGTGCATGGAACAAGGAACTCTTCTGGGAAAATTAAATCCACTATAGTCCGAATAAGTAATGGTAAATGACAAATACCATAGTTTTTCTTTTTCATGATGCTAGCCCGACGTGGGCAACGGGTCTCTCGCAAAGAGGTCCCATAAATATAGCTTCCCTCACCAGCTATCTGCAAAGCAGACAGGATCCAGCTTTGGGACATGGATCTAGGGTTTAAAGCAAGCCTAGAGTAAACTCTAACAGCTTCTAACAATGGCTGTATCCTCCAGCGCGGGGCACATCAACGCGAAGAAGAGGCGACATCAAACCGAAACATCAACGCGCTGTTGGCCAAACTTCCTCAAATCTCCGTGCAGCGGGCTGTCTACGGTTGGCCAGATTGGCAGTCGACGGCCTGTTGCGTGGCACGGTCAGAGTGCCGATCGGCTCCCGGGGCCGGACCTATTCTCAGTGTGCTATTTTTTCGTTTACGGGGAGCAATTGCGTGCTCCCCGGACTACTCTTACTCTCCGGCGACATTAAGACTAATTCAGGCCCCACTACAACTTACACATGTCACCATACACAAAGACATAGACCCAATAGGACCGTGAGACACATACAGAAGTATAATATTGACATATTACAGTACAACGTAGATGGCCTCACAAACAAAATCATGCAGCTTAGGGAATTCGTACACAAACAAAACATTCACATAGCACTTATACAAGAAACAAAACTAAATCGCACACACAAAACACCCACCATCCCTGACTTCACGGCGATCCGTCAAGATCGTACTGGGGGTCACGGCGGTGGACTCATCACTTACATACGTAAAAGCATTAGCTACACCGATGCCACCCAAAAAATTACAAACACAATCCAAGCAAATAACAGGATAGACATACAGGCAGTTAACATTAAAACACGCGCAAAACACAACACCACACTAATCAACATTTACATCCCACCAGATAGTTCACCTCAGGTGCCAGCCAATTACAATCCACAGTTACACAATCTGGCCTCTGTCACTAATGTCATCTTAGGAGGAGACTTCAACGCTGAAGACACTAGTTGGTACCTGCACAACCAAAGCAACAGCAGAGGCGCCAACATAGCCATACAACTAAACAGCCTCTTCATTCTTAACAATACAGAAGAACATACACACATACCACATCAAGCAGGATACTCAAACTCCTCCCTAGACATAACGTTCTGTTCCCCCTCACTAGCAACACATACACACTGGAGAACCGAAAAACAACTGTCATCAGACCACCTGCCCATCATCATTACAACACGTTCTACACTCTGCCCCAACAGCCTTAGGCACACTTACAGAAATTACAAGAAAGCCGATTGGGAACAGTTCAAAATACAGACTGAGGAACAATTCACCACATTAAACAGCACACCCGTCATAAACATCAATACAACACTCAAGACATTTAATCAGAATCATCAATAATGCAAATAATTACATACCCAAGGGCAACATTAGGAAATACAACCCAAATTACACTAGAGAAATAGCCCACCTCATAAGGCAACGTAACAACCTCAAACATAAAACACAAACACCACACACAGAAGCCATAAAACAGCAGATACAACAGCTCAACACAGAAATAAACAACAAACTAAAAAAAAAAAACAGAAACATTTAGGGAATTCATCAGGGCCGGATTAAGACCTTTAGAGGCCCTAAGCACTTAAAAGATTTTGGTGCCCCATATATATGTAATTCAAAATATAAACAAAAATAAACCATAAAATAAAATTTTATTTTTTGAAATGAAACAAAACTTACAGTAAGATGGAAAATAATGTTTATTTTTATATACTTCCACTTCATTTATATTTGAAAAGTTTTCTCCTACTTTTTTTAATTGCAAAGTCTTTGATCAGATCCTCAAAACTAATCTTACGTAACACATCTGCTTCTATACTTAGTAGAGATAAGGCATCCAGCCTGCCTTGTTGCATAGTTGTTCTGTTGGTATTTTTAATATACTTCAACTGAGAAAATGAACGCTCAGCTGAGCAATTTGTGACCATTAATGTTAAAAATATACGAAAGGCAATTTCTACATTTGGGAAGGCACACTCAATATTGTCTTCTACAATTATTTTATAAAGTTCAGCATGACTGAATCTTGTTTTTACATTTACTATAGCACACGAAAATATTTAATCTATATGTATTTTTAATATGGCGCTCAAAGATTTGATATAAACAAATAATAACGCAAAGCGTAAAGTGTGTGATTACAACGAAATATATTTATTCTCTCAAAAGGGTTGTTCACTACAAATTCAAACAATGAAAAAAAATAAATACTATATATGAATATATATAATTCAGTTTTCAACAGCTTATAGGCTATAAGCCGCGATTATAATAGTATAATAAATCCATGGTAAATCCGACAATGGAAAATTTCTGTGGTGCCCCCCTTCCCTTGATGCCCTAAGCACGGGCTTATTTTGCTTAATGGTTAATCCGGCCCTGGAATTCATAACAACACTAAACCACTCCACAGATACATCCAGGCTATAAAAGACTATAAACAGCATTACCCACTCTAACAGCGGCATTCACACCTCACACGCGGCTATCTGTCGCAGCCAAAATAATATCCCAACATCATAACAAGCTAACATTCTAGTTAATCACTACGCAAAGATAAGTCACTTAAACAGAGAAAACAACCAGAAACACGCAGACAGACAAACAGCCAGAAACAAGAAAACCTACAGACTCGACACGACCATTACACCCTTCAATACAGACCAGACCACCAAGATCATTAAAAACATTAAGAATTTGAAGGCTACTGGACCAGACAACATATCTAATATACACCATAAACACTTGGGTCCACAGGGAATACTAGCTCTCACAAACATTAGCACATATTCATACCAACACTGTATTATTCCTGACATATGGAAACAACGTAAAATTATTACACTACTCAAACCAAACAAAAATCCAACAGAACCAGCTTCCTATAGACCCATTACTTTACTATGCACACCTTCCAAAGTAACAGAAAGACTAATCTTACAAATCACCAATACACACATACCACTATCGCCTACTCAACATGGATTCAGACCTCACCACTCAACCATGACATTATTCACTAACCTCACGCAGCACATCATGGATGGCATCAACTCCAGAAGACCAGCCCAACGTACACTATTAGCAACAATAGACATTAGTAAAGCATTTGGTGCTATCCCACGCTTCCCTCTCATAAACAAAATACTCAACACAAACATGCACAATAACACCAAAAGGTGGCTGAGCAACTATCTTTCAGGAAGATACCGTATTTTCCGGCATATAAGGCGCGGTATTTTTCCCCAAAAAAGTATCAGAAAATCACCCCGCGCCTTATATGCTCAAGGTCAGGGTCATGGGTAGGCTTTTGGTTACCGGCAAGTGGTGGTTTCGGTGCTGCGGTATCGATAAACTGAACTCCAAACACCTCCCCTACAAAACTGGTTCCCAGATTACTTTAGAGTGATTAGTAACTATTATAAATTATAATTTATAGATTACGTAATAAGCAAACCAGCTTCAACAGTTGTAAATAATCGTAAAGTATGAGGGTCATTAGCCCTTGTCCGAAAACCACTCGTTTGTGCATGTTGTCTATTTTATACAACTCGTTGACATTATTACTGTAAACAACAGGCAGCGATGTTTGTTTTGGTGGTTGGTGGGGCAGACAACAGGCTAGGCTGCGCAAGGTCCCACCACTTTCAGCTGCGCTGTGCGCATGGATGAGGATGGCGTAAAGCTGTGGCTAGAAAAGGTGTGGTCACGGCGTCTTGGTGGACTCCTCAAAAAGCCGTCGCTTCTCGTGTGGGACCAGTTCCGGTCTCACATAACAAAGGCCACTAAGAGTAGAGTAAACAGATTAAAAACAAAACTAGCTGTAATACCTGGGTGATTAACAGGTCAATTGCAACCCCTAGATGTGTCGATAAACAAACCTTTTAAGGGGTACATGCGTGAAGAATGGAACAAATGGATGACGCTCCCACAGCATGAACTAACACCAATAGGTCGGATCAAGAGGCCCACAATAGCTCAGGTTTGCCAGTGGGTCAAAAATGCTTGGAATGAAGTTAAAACGGAGACAGTTGTACGGTCTTTTAAGAAGTGTGGCATTAGCAATGCCCTTGATGGCACAGAAGATGACCTTTTATTTTTTTTCAAGAATATGCCTGCCAAAATTGGGGTGCTTCTTATATGCTCGTGCGCCTTATATGCCGGAAAATACGGTACTCACATGTCACATTTAATGGCAAGTCATTCAAAAAACAAGCTTTTTCCGAACGGGGTCCCTCAAGGCTCTGTTTTCTCACCAACACTGTCCAACTTATACATGCATGACATTCCAATACCCAAAGATAACAAGCTCACCTTACTATCATATGCAGATGACATCACTCTAACATCCACTCACAACAAAATCGACACCGCTACAAATAACCTACAAACGCAGCACATCATGAATGGCATCAACTCCAGACGACCAGCCCAATGTACACTATTAGCAACAATAGACATTAGTAAAGCATTTGATGCTATCCCACGCTTCCCTCTCATAAACAAAATACTCAACACAAACATGCACAATAACACTAAAAGATGGCTGAGCAACTACCTTTCAGGAAGATACCCACATGTCACTTTTAATGGCAAGTCATCCAAAAACAAGCTTTTTAAGAACGGGGTCCCTCAAGGCTCTGTTCTCTCACCAACATTGTTCAACTTATACCTGCATGACATTCCAACACCCATAGATAACAAGCTTACCTTATCATTATATGCGGATGACATCACTCTAACATCCACCCACAACAACATCGACACCGCTACAAATAACCTACAAACATACATAAACAGTATACAAGACTAGCTCACACACAATAGACTCAAAGTAGCGTCCACAAAATCAACCATCACCTTGTTTACAAGCAATACAAAAGAACACCAGATAACTCCACAGCTTACACTAAACAACACCAACATTCCACACACTCACAGGACCAAAATACTTGGGGTCACATACAACACATCATTATCTTTTGCAATCCACATCCAGGACTTTAAAAATAAATGTACTCAAGACTTAACACGCTTAGGGTACTAACAGGCACAAACTTTGGACACCAGCAGGAAACGACATCACTCATATACAAACAATATATTCGCTCAGTTATGGACTATGCTAGCCATGCTGGGCACCCATTATCTCAAACACAAACATAAACACCTTACAGACAATACAAAACAACGCACTTCGTATCATTACAGGATGCACTCAAACAATACCAATAGAACACCTGCACACAGAAAGAAAAATACTGAAAGTTAGGGAACATTTAGAAATGAGGGGCACACAATTTATGGCAGCAGCGACAACTAACCCACAACACCCTTGCCACTACATGTACAATCATGCACCGACACCTTGCACCATTAAGGTAACACCAGCGAGACATTATACCCAAATACTCCATTCCATACCACGCCCCACAGACATCACACAGTACAGATAACACGTACACACACACACACACACACACACACACACCTAACCCACAAAGCACTGACACGACTCGGTCCGAATGCGGTCCTAGGTGCGAAGCCGCCACCCATTAACAGGTCAAAGATCAGCCTGAGCAGATCGGATCGAGTTAACTTAGCATGATTCCGATGTGGACATCACCCCAACTTACAGACATATAAACACAAACGAGACAACTCCACAGACGACACCTGCCACCTGTGCCAGGACACACCAGAAACAATTGAACACATTATGACAGACTGTACCGCTCTAGCACAACAACGAACATAACACAACATCACTAGTGCGCTGAACCTCTAGTCCACTCCGGAGAGGACGATCGGTTACCTGCGTGCCGCCGGCTTGCTCGATCAGGGTGGGCTGATCGGCTAAACAACAACAACAACAACCTACAAACATACATAAACAGTATACAAGACTGGCTCACACACCACAATAGACTCAAAGTTGCGCCCACAAAATCAACCATCACCTTGCTTACAAGCAACACAAAAACACCAGATAAATCCACAGCTTGCACTAAACAACACCAACATTCCACACACTCACAAGACCAAAATACTTGGGGTCACATACAACACATCATTATCTTTTGCAAACCACATTCGGGACATTAAAAACAAATGCACGTTAAGACTTAACACGCTTAGGTACTAACAGGCACAAACTCTGGACACCAGCAGGAAACAACATCATTCATATACAAACAACATATGCGCTCAGTTATGGACTATGCTAGACCATGCTGGGCACCCATTATCTCAAACACACACATAAACACCTTACAGACAATACAAAACAACACACTTCGTATCATTACAGGATGCACTCAAACAACACCAATAGAACACCTGCACACAGACACAAAAATACAATCACGCACCGACACCTCGCACCATTAAGGTAACACCAGAGAGACATTATAACCACATACTCCATTCCATACCACGCCCCACAGACATCACACAGTACAGAAAACACATACACACACACCTAAACCACAAAGCACGGACACGACTCGGTCCGAATGCGGTCCTAGGTGAGAAGCCGCCACCAATTGACAGGTCAGAGACCAGCCTGAGCAGATTGGATCGACTTAACTTAGCACGATTCCGATGTGGACATCACCCCAACTTATAGACATATAAACACAGACTAGACAACTCCACAGACGACACCTGCCACCTGTGCCAGGACACACCAGAAACAAATGGACACATTATGACACATTGTGCTCTAGCACAACAACGAACACAACACAACATCACTAGTGCGCTGAACCTCTGGTCCACTCCGGAGTGGACTACGCTTGTACAAAATTTCATGCTCTTTCGTGAAATCGAAAAAAAGCCAGTCAGTCCATATATTTACAAAAACACCGAAGCCATCAAAATTTTGAGCTTCACATCCAAAGCCAGTGAAACCAAATTTGTGAAGCTGCACTCAAAATCTAAGTGGTTCGTGAGCTTAAACTAAATGTTGAAGTCTCACTGCGTGGCTTAATAAATCCGTCGAAAATAATTTGTATAAAATTATTTGCATGTTATAATGTGAGAGTGGACCAACTAGACATAGGCTTTGTCTTGAGTTTGAGTTGGATTTTGATCAACAGAACGCGGCAACTTGCGTTTCGGGGAACTAACTTCAAGTCACTTGGACCAACAGAAAAAGGCTTAAACGCATGTAAGTATTTAACGAAATTCCTTTTAACATATAGTGATAAAATATTAACATATAATAATAAAAATAATAATAACTGAAACTTGTAATAAATATCAAATAGAATGTGATGTCTAAAACAATTCAAATACACTATGCAGCTATAGTCTACCTAGGCCCGAGTACTTCTTGCAACTTGGCCTAATCCCAGTCCTTGACTTACTGCCTCCAAAATAGGCCCAAGGTAGATCGGCTTTAGGTCAAAGCAAGTTGCCTTAGGTTTACTTTTAGAGAGTTTGCTGGTTAGAATAATTCTTACACAACTGAATCTTTAAATGTTTAACAAAAATATAATAATATACAGTTAGTTTTCTTAACTCAATTAATGATGCATGATAACACAAACAAAAGCAGTTCGTTTTATCGTGCATGCATTAACTGCATAGAACATTTTCTGTTAATCCTTTACAATACGGTTCGAAATTATTTAAAAAAAATTAACGAGTTTAACATTTATTAAATGTGTGTTAAATTTGTTAAGTCGTAATATTTTCGTTAGTTTTAACAAAAATATCACGACTTGACCTAACCAATCGTCAAGGGCGTACAGTTGACCTAACCGGGGCATGACTGGTTACGGTTAGGTATATGAAAGTTATATATATATATATACACAGTATATATATATATATATATATATATATATATATACACACACGAGTATATGCTGTATATATGCATGCAGTAGCTATAACTAACACACATTTTTGGTAAAAGTTGCTTAAAATTAATCGAAACCTATGTGAAAATTATTGAATGCCCGGTTAGGTCAACACTACACTCTTGACGATTGGTTAGGTTAAGTCCTGATATTTTCGTTAAAACTAACGAAAATATCACGACTTAACAAATTTAACACACATTTAATAAATGTTAAACTCGTTAATTTTTTAAAAAATAATTTCGAACCGTATTGTAAAGGATTACCCATTTTCTTTTATCATTCATTGTATCAGAAAAAAGTGTAAAGAAATTTTAATTATTTGTCGATACATATTCATCATAACAGAAATGAAGAAAATTATGTGAAAATCATGTAGGCTAATTTCGATTCTCTATGTTCTTTAAAAAAGTAGAAGCATTTATCACCAAATTAAGGCAGTTTATTCTCCAATACCATTTCCATTCTCTTATATACCTAGTACCCATACCCCATGATAGGGTGATCACAGTGACCATAGTTCATATATATATATATATATATATACGGGATTATTCTTGTTAAAATGCCTGCGCTTATTAACCCCATTGAATAACCAAATAGCAAATAGGTATATACTATACGTTTTTAAATGAGGGTGAATCAAGCAGTTTTTACTATGAAATTTCAACGTATAAAATTTATTTTTATAAAATTATGTATTTATTTTATAATTTCTTAGTTAATTAATATTAGAAATTGCAATATTATAATCATGCAACTTGGCCAGGACTATTTTTGCAGCCAATCATAGATGTTGGAAATTGATGACGTAATGGCTCAACTGCAAATTAAAAACTAATGGAGTCATATTCAAAACATTCATAGTTAATTTTGGCTTGTTTATTGTAAATCAATTCAAAATGCTCTTAAAGTGTGTTGCTGTACTCTGTAACAATGTAGAAACTTTCACAAACGGGGCAAGTTTTTTAATTTCCCTAAAAAAGAAGATTTTTTAATATCTGGGCGTCTAATTGTAATTGTGAAGAGGGGCCTAAAATTTAGCCGTAACATAAAACAGTGAGTAATATGTGATAAACATTTTAATGAATTATATATCCTGTAGATCAAGATTTTGTAGATACCTGACCTATTTCTGGTTCCTACTGTCGACTTGTAGACCTTCATTACAGTGAATTTGAGATGTACTAAATGAATTAGTTTTATCAAAATTGGTAGTTTAAATAATGTTGGGCTAGGCCTGGCTAAACTCTGGAGACTAATGCATAGCCTAGTGGCTTGTAACTAGGCCTAAGTATCAAGATATTAGGTAAGCTGCTTACGCATATTTTTTTTAAGTATCTAGTAGAAGTAGGCTAAATAATTACTTAAATACGATAGGCCTATTCAATCTTTGGTCAGACTAACAGAAATTATGACGTACGTACTGGGTATAATCTGCATGCATTAACTGCATAGAACATTTTCTGTTAATCCTTTACAATACGGTTCGAAATTATTTAAAAAAAATTAACGAGTTTAACATTTATTAAATGTGTGTTAAATTTGTTAAGTCGTAATATTTTCGTTAGTTTTAACAAAAATATCACGACTTGACCTAACCAATCGTCAAGGGCGTACAGTTGACCTAACCGGGGCATGACTGGTTACGGTTAGGTATATGAAAGTTATATATATATATATATATATATATATATATATACACACACGAGTATATGCTGTATATATGCATGCAGTAGCTATAACTAACACACATTTTTGGTAAAAGTTGCTTAAAATTAATCGAAACCTATGTGAAAATTATTGAATGCCCGGTTAGGTCAACACTACACTCTTGACGATTGGTTAGGTTAAGTCCTGATATTTTCGTTAAAACTAACGAAAATATCACGACTTAACAAATTTAATTACCTAGGTTTTTCTTTTTCATATGTATGAAAAAACCTCAGGGGACCATTCTAAGTTCAATCCCATATATATATATTATATATATATATATATATATATATATATATATATATATATATATATATGGGATTGAACTTAGAATGGTCCCCTGAGGTTTTTTCATACATATGAAAAAGAAAAACCTAGGTAATTATGTGTTTATCACCCTCAGTCATTTTACACACCAAAATACATTTTTCTAGTAGTATTTGATGTGATTTGTTCAAATATGACCTCCATTTCCGTCGGAAATGAGATCCAACAAAGTTATAGTACTTTGAAGTTTGGCTCATTTTCAAGGGAAATGGAAGTCAAAATCTAAGCAAAACACATCAAATATTACTAGAAAAATGTATTTTGGTATTAATTAACCTAACCTAACCTTACCTAACCTAACCTAACCCTGGCTAAACGAGCTCTCGTCTGTATCCACCACCTAATCCATAATAAGGTAATACTCTAGGCTCGTTTAGCCAGGGTTAGGCTCGTTTAGCCAGGGTTAGGCTCGTTTAGCCACGGTTAGGTTAGGTTAGGTTAGGTTAATTAATACCAAAATACATTTTTCTAGTAATATTTGATGTGTTTTGCTTAGATTTTGACTTCCATTTCCCTTGAAAATGAGCCAAACTTCAAAGTACTATAACTTTGTTGGATCTCATTTCCGACGGAAATGGAGGTCATATTTGAACAAATCACATCAAATACTACTAGAAAAATGTATTTTGGTGTGTAAAATGACTGAGTGTGATAAAACACATAATAACCAAAACCTATAGTGTTTGTCATTTACCATTACTTATTCGGACTGTAGTGGATTTAATTTTACCAGATGAGTTCCTTGTTCCATGCACGGTCTGTGCTGTTAATTGTTATGCCCAGCACTTGCTTAGGATGGGCTGATCACTAAATGACTATTTTTACCTTTTTCTCTCCTCGGCTGTTTTCCGTTCTACCCCAGCAAAAAAAAATGAAATTATATATTATTTTCTACTGTAGTTTTACTTGCTGAATTCAATAATATATATCTTATTTTGGAGAAATTAATAACAAAAGAGTTATAGTCCGTTTATTTTATTTAAAAGTAGAGATTGCATTTAAGATTTCAATAAAAATGTCCTTTCCTTTTTGTCTTCTCCTCCACAGAAATTCACATAAATAAGAATCTATCATATTTCTAGATGTTCCCCAATGTCTCTCGTTCATTTGTTTAGCTAAATCAACTGTACGCCCTTGACGATTGGTTAGGTTAGGTCGGGATATTTTCGTTAGTCTTATAAGGTTAACTAAAGAAGGCTGGGGTAGAACGTTGTTTCCTTAACTATGTTTATGAAATTCCATTTATCATCCATAACAATATCTACAAACGAGAGAAAAGTTAATAATTATAACCATAACTACTTAAAGCACGAATACTTTCTCCAAAATAAAATATATATTATTGAATTCAGCAAGTAAAACTACACTAGAAATTGTTGCTGGGGTAGAACGGAAAAGATCCCTCTCCTCAAAGCTCTCTCTTTATCAGTCTCTTCCATTCTCACAGCTATTCTAGCCTCTCTATCCCCCGCTCTTCTAGTCTCTTTTCTTTCAACATTTTCTTTCATCCTAATAGATGAATTTAAAATTTTATTTTTTTCTCGCCTAATTTCGGAGCTATTGAAGAATAGGGATCCCAGCCTTCTTTAGTTAGGTTTATAAGGCTAACTAACGAAAATATCACGACCTAACCTAACCAATCGTTAGGTTAACTGTACGCCCTCGACGATTGGTTAGGTTAGGTCATGATATTTTCGTTAGTTAGCCGTATAAAGCTAACTAAAGAAGGCTGGGGTCCCTATTCTTCAATAGCTCCCTAATTTCCACTTCATCAGAAGTTTCAATTAGACGTTCAGATTTACAAATCTTGACACAATGTGAAGCTCAAGATTTTCATGGTTGCGTTCTTTTACAGACAGACAGACAGACAGACACACAACTTGCTTATATATATATATATATATATTATACAAAGGTGGGCACCCGGGCCTCAAAAAGGACCGACGGTCCCGGTCCAGGTCCTTGCCTCAAACTGGACCGACGGTCCCGGTCACGGTCCTTTCTGAAGATAGGACCTAGGAACGACTCGGTTCTCGGTCCTTATATATAATATAAGTGAAAAATTTGATTAAAATGAAAAATGAAATTAAAGACAACGGAAATCTTTAATTTTATTAACGTAAATTATAATTAATACAATACATAAATGATGAAAAAAAGTTATTAAGTTTAAATGCTTGAGTTTCCCTTCAAGAAGACTAGCATTTCAAAATGGCTGTCACTGAGCCCTGACCTTTTCGGCTTGAGGACGTCCTTCCCCAAAGAGAAGAGCCTCTCCACGGCGGCACTGGATGGTGCCAGGTGTTGAAACAAGTTTCAGTTCAGTCTCAGTCTCTTTCTGAGTCTTCTGGAGGAAACGATCCATCTTCTTTAGAACTTCAAATAATCACTAAACACACTAAAATCACTAAAAAAGACCGTCCGGAATTGCTTAAAAATGGACCGTCGCTCCTCATTTCGGTCCTCACTGAGAAAAAGACCTACTTTCCCGCTCACGGTCCTTAAAAAGGACCGAGTTCCTGGAATTCGGTCCTGCCCACCTTTGTGTGTATGTATATATATATATAATATATATTATATATATATATATATATACAGGGGCGTCCACAGGATCAATTAAGTAAGGAGGCACTTCCAAATACAGGGGGTTCAAATATTTGTGCCAGAGGCGCGAGCTCTAGAGAGGTCCGGGGGCATGCTCTCCCGGGAAACTTTTGAAATTTACGTTCTCTGGGACAGCATTTCCTGCCTTCTGGAGGCAGTTAGGAGGGCAAATTATAGGGTTTCAAATACTGAAAAAATAAGGATTTTTTTTAGACATCCTTTGTATGTCCATGATATTAGGTTGAAATTTTGAATTTGAAGGGTTTGAAATTTTTGAAATTTACATTGTCTGGGACAGCATTTCCTGCCTTCTGAAAAATAAGGATTTTTTTAGACATCCTTTGTATGTCCATGATATTAGGGTGAAACCAGATACACAATAACTTGGTAGATATCCAAGTTTATTATTCTTAAATATGGGAAATTATACAATATTAATAATATATACAGGGTGTTTCTAAAGTAACCATCTATTTTGCGAAATAATATGAATTATAAAAAAACACCTTTAAAACATGAAAATATATATATATTTAAACAAAATACATGCTATTTCAAAATAAACTCCTGAAAGAATATGGGCCAAAAGTTAATTATCAGTTTCTACGTGGCGACCATCAATGTCTCTACAGATCTCAAAGCGATCAACTGTTTCTCGGAATACACGTTCAAGCATTTCAGGAATTATCTTTTGAACCGTTTCAGTAATACGATTTCGAAGATCAGCTATATCTCTAATTCTTCTACGGTACACTTCAGACTTAATGAAACCCCAGGCAAAAAAATCTAAGGGTGTTAAATCAGGTGAACGTGCTGCCCAAGGTTGAGATCCTCCACGACCAATCCAACGAGCGGGAAAGCAGTTGTTGAGATAATCCCGAACAATTGTGGCATAATGGCATGGTGCTCCATCCTGTTGAAAGACCACTGTGTCAAGAATACCATCCTGACGAAGTTGAGGTTCGAGGAATTGTTCGAGCATGTCAAGGTACACGGTTCCTGTAATTGTGGCCTCCGAAAAAAAGAAAGGTCCATAAACCTTTGACTTAGTCATACCAAGCCACACATTCACTTTTGGCGTGTTTCGTTCCCATTCAATAAATTCAGTTGGTTTTTGGTCTGCCCAAATGCGACAGTTATGTCGATTGACCCTTCCACACGTGTGGAAGGTCGCTTCATCACTGAACATAATTTTGTTAATTAGATTCGCACTTTGAATTTGATTAATAAGCTCGGCACACATTGTTGCTCTTCGTGGATAATCTTCTTCTTGTAAGTTGTGGAACACTTGAATGTGGTATGGCATTTTCTTTAAATCATAACGTAGAATTCTGTAAACCGTTGTTTGTGGAATTTCTAATCCGTGGGATGCCCTCCGAATCGATAATTGTGGATCCTCTTCGAATGCTTCTTGAACAGATTCGATTCTTTCGTGAGATCTTCTTGGCCGTCCAGATCTACGCTCGTCATGCACAGATCCAGTCCTCATAAATTTGTTTACTAATTCGCGAATAGCCTGGTCTCTAGGGCCTGTTTTACGAAACCTTCTCTCAAACTTTTCTCTAATTTCATTGCACTTCATGCCTTTTATCCTGCATGTTATTACATAAACCCGTTCTTGCACATTCATCATCAATGATATGGGTCTGAAAATAAAATAAAATAATTAACAAAAAATCGTGTAAAGCAATTGAAATATTATAAATACATGAATTTTGTATAACAATGCACATACCATTATGCCAATATAACAATTGTTTAAAATCCCCCTATTTCACCAAAATAGATGGTTACTTTAGAAACACCCTGTATAGTAACCAATTACTATCTTCAAATATTATGACTGGATTTTGGGTTTATGATAAAATCTCTCTGTAAGCAGTTGACGAAAAAACGAGGGGGCACCATTGAAAAACGAGGGGGCTTGGCCCCATAATGCCCCCTCGTGTGGACGCCCCTGTGTGTATATATATATTGCCCGGTTAGGTCAACTGAATGCCCTATTAGATTAATTGAATGCCCTATTAGATTAATTGTACGCCCTTGACAATTGGTTAGGTTAAGTCGTGATATTTTCGTTAGTTTTAACGAAAATATCACGACTTAACCTAACCGATCGTCAAGGGCGTACAGTTGACCTAACCGGGCATTCAATTAACCTAACCAGGCATTCAAAATTTTACCGTAGGTTTCGATATATATGAGCAATTTGGGCGGAAGTAAACCGAAGCCAAAGATATATATATTAGGACCTTTTCCGTTATATATATATATATATATAATATATGTTTAAAAAATATTAATTTCTCTCATTTCATTGGTGCCCATAGAACGGAAAAGGTACTAATATATATATATATATATATATATATATAATATATATATATATATATATGAATAGAAACGACATAAGTATTAAGGAACGTTTCTGCACACGAGGAGGAGAGATAACGAAATAATGAAAAATGAGGCGAACATGTCAAGGTACACGGTTCCTGTAATTGTGGCCTCCGAAAAAAAGAAAGGTCCATAAACCTTTGACTTAGTCATACCAAGCCACACATTCACTTTTGGCGTGTTTCGTTCCCATTCAATAAATTCAGTTGGTTTTTGGTCTGCCTCATTTTGGTCTGCCTCATTTTTCATTATTTCGTTATCTCTCCTCCTCGTGTGCAGAAACGTTCCTTAATACTTATGTCGTTTCTATTCATTTATATACTGCGCGGTCATTGCAGTTATTTTTGCATATATATATATATATATATATATCTTTGGTTTCGGTTTACTACCGCCCGAATTGTTCATTCTGACGACAGTCAAACTTTTCACTGCACCTTAGACCTACAGTTTAACGTGGAATCCGAACCACGCCCCACCAGCAGCCCAGCGTCTAGGCTGCCCATTTATCTACCAACCACTTTCTTTATTGTGTGGAAGGATGAACAGCTGGGTTTTGCTGCGTGCCGGCTGCCGTCATCGGGTCTCGATTCCGAAACCGATGAAGTCGTAGTCAGCGACACTAACCACTACACCACCGAGGCGCATATATATATATATATATAAATCTTTTGACATTGTTTCATGAAGCGGGAAGAACTCCGCCTGCCAGCTAAAAATAACACCAAAATTTCTGCCGTTCGCTTTGAACAATCAATGATTGGTTTTGTTCCGTGTGAAGATGGTAACTTTTAATAATTTTATAATTTAAAGTTATTTCTTTAAATTTTTGGTTGGTTATCCGTTTTACTTACTTCATTCTAAACCAGAAAGAAAATAATCACTGATAAACATAAAGCTTAGTCACAGAGGCAGTTCCGAAAGTTTGGTCATATTGAAGTACGTGTGAATTAAAGATAAAATTATGTTATCAACAGCTGTTACGAAAATTTACGTTTTTCAGGTTATGTAAGAGATTTTAGATATTAATTATCTATTAATTATCTATTAATTATCTATTAATTATACTTTATGCCTCCAGAATTTAGTGATAAATAAGTGGAGGTTATAGATAAAGATAACTTTTGAACATGCAAGGTATGTTATTCAAAGAGAGAAAATTTATTTTATATATATATATATGCGCCTTGGGGGTGTAGTGGTTAGCGTCGCTGACTACGAATCCATCGGCCCGGGTTCGAGACCCGGTGACGGCAGCCGGCGCGCAGCAAAACCCAGCAGTTCATCCTTCCACACAATAAAGAAAGTGGTTGGTAATTTTAGATATTAATTATCTATTAATTATCTATTAATTATCTATTAATTATACTTTATGCCTCCAGAATTTAGTGATAAATAAGTGGAGGTTATAGATAAAGATAACTTTTGAACATGCAAGGTATGTTATTCAAAGAGAGAAAATTTATTTTATATATATATATATGCGCCTTGGGGGTGTAGTGGTTAGCGTCGCTGACTACGAATCCATCGGCCCGGGTTCGAGACCCGGTGACGGCAGCCGGCGCGCAGCAAAACCCAGCAGTTCATCCTTCCACACAATAAAGAAAGTGGTTGGTAGATAGATGGGTACCTTGGGTGGCCTAGTAGGGTGTGTCAATTTTGGTGGTGAAATGACTAAATTGAAAATCATGTGATTTGGTAGCAATTTAATGTAATCATTTGGCATACAAAATAATATCCTTGCTTCAAAAACAATAAAAAATAACTCCTACCTACATCAATTTTAATTCAAAAATTCCATTTTTCCGTAAATTCTTAACAAAATAACAAATGTGCGCAAACATCCTATCAACATTTAAAGTGGCAATAAGATATCATTCAGAGTCTTTATTTGAAAGTAACCAATGCAGGATTCCCGGAATTTTCATCGTGGGAAAGATCATCGTGGGAAAGATCATCGTCGGAAAGATCATCGTGTGGAAAGATCATCGTGTGGAAAGATCATCGTGCGGAAAGATCATCGTGCGGAAAGATCATCGTGCGGAAAGATCATCGTGTGGAAATATCATCGTGTGGAAGGATCATCATCAGTGATAAGTTATATAAGTTAAAGTTAAGTTAAGGAAACCGGCCACTTCGGTATAGAATGTGTGTATATGAAGTTGTAGTTAGCCTCTATTTTCTTGTGGCGTTTGTTAGTACATACCTAACCCTAACCTAACCTAACCTAACGTGAGAGCTTCCCATATACACTTTTGGAGTGAGTCAAAACTTGATCGGTTGACAATTAGCCTTTATTCTAGCATTAAATTTGGAAAAACGAGGATAACTTTTATTGTATTTCATTGTTTTTTACGGGAAAAACGTAATTTTTGAGAAATCTTTGTCAGAAGTGCGGCGGTATTTTTTCGCAAGCGGGGAAGCGGGGGTGGAGGGTAATTGCGTATAACTAATTAACTTACACGTATTTTGCTTTTATTGTGTCTGGCAACCTAAATGAACACTAGCGCATGCGTAATGTGTGTATACACACTACAAAAGATTTGTAGTGAATAGCGTTATGCGCCCATTTTTAAATGCTTCTAATATTATGTGAATTAAATAAACCAATTTCCTGTTCGATTTTCTATTTACTAAATACTAAATTTACTTACTAAATTTACTTATACATATAGAAGTTATTCTTAATAAAAGTATCATTTTTAATTAACTTATCACTGACGATGATCCTTCCACACGATGATCCTTCCGCACGATGATATTTCCGCACGATGATATTTCCGCACGATGATATTTCCGCACGATGATATTTCCGCACGATGATATTTCCGCACGATGATATTTCCGCACGATGATATTTCCGCACGATGATATTTCCGCACGATGATATTTCCGCACGATGATATTTCCGCACGATGATATTTCCGCACGATGATATTTCCGCACGATGATCTTTCCACACGATCTTTCCGACGATGATATTTCCCACGATGAAAATTCCGGACACCATTGACGTTTATCGGAGGTACCTTCCTTGTCTGAACAGAGCAGTCTCCCAGCTGGTCATCATCTAGTGATGTTCCTCTAAGCTTTAGAATGATTTCCACAGCCTCAGTTCGCTCTTTGGTACATTGGCTGCAGAGTATTGCTTGCAAAACTGCCTCTGGCCTAGTATACCAAGCGGACCTTCTCACCACAGGTAACACGATGTCCACCACTACTTTCCTTTGGGTTCTCAGTAGCTGTAATTGAAACAAGATGTGGTTGGGCCCCTCCATCCACATTGGATTAAGTTTTACATTGAACCAGTGAGGAAGATAAAACCCAATAATAAAATCAACAATCAACATCAAATTCTGTAGCATTTTGCCCTTCAGTGCATGTTTGGAATCCCAAATCCTGCAGAAACGAATCGCTGTAGTTAACCAACGACTGTGACTTACGGGTCCAATCTCTAAGAGAGCCAGATTTTGAGGCAACTCTCCTGATCTGATTGCTTGAACAATACGATAAGCGTAAGATTGATCCGTGCTGAGGTCTTTGATAACTTCTTCAGACAACACTGGAAGGGGAGGGCCTACTTCGACCTTTGGAAATTTTGTATTTATTTCTAATTCCGTTGCTTCATCTAGCATGTTGCCAAGGGGGCCTGACCACTTGTTGTTGCTCTTTGTAGGACCATCAAGTTCCTGGATGAGACGACGAAGAGGTAGTTCCCCTGTGTGCAAATCACATACAATCCAAACAAGCCTTCTTCCAAGTTTTTTCTCTAAATGCGTCATAACACCGCCCTGCCATCCAGTGTTCACCGCAGTTGAGTCCCCACCAACGGCCTGCAGTGAACTGTCAAGTCTTCTTTCTTGAAGCCAACATATTATTTGATCAGCAATTGCCTCTGTGTTTCTTGCCTTCTACTTCTGCTTCAGGAACAAAGTGAAACAAATAGCGGCCACCAGGTTCGGAACACACAGAGTAGTGTTCTTCTTTGATGAGACCGGGAAACTTTCTGTCCATTCCCTCTACCTCTTGGAGAACTTTCGTGTCATCTCTTCTTCCATCAAACAAAAGGCAAGAGAGACCTTCCTCCTTCAAATCTTTTTCATGCTGATCAGATATTTCCTTCATTATTTTTTCTTGTGCTCTTCTTATCTTATTATGATCTATCACTAAGGCCTGCATCTATCCAAGCGGCAGTGGCAATCTCTGCAGTCTCTCGTAGCCCTGTATGGTGGCGAATACTGGCAAGGGCAATGTTTGAGATGTCTTTAGTGTTGTATTTCATTCTCTTCAGCGAAGGTTCAGATGGCATTTTGGAGCTATCATCTGATGTTGCTTCTTTCTGTTCATCTGAAGAGCTTTCAAAGAAGTGAGAAACCTCTTGATAGAGCTCTTCATCTCTTTGGGTGGCTTCTTCACTCTTCTTTTTCTTCCTTTCTTCCCTCTCTCGGATTTTCTCTTTTTTCTTAGCAATAACAATCTGTTTTTTGGTTTTGGAATAATCTGCCGAACCAATCTGCATACTTCCTTGGCCTCCTGCCTTTGTTCTCTGCGCCTTTATGAAAGCCAGCTCCAAAACAGGGATCTTCTCACGAGGACAGCGACAATCAATGTGAGGGTGAGGTTCTCTTCTGCATGAGGGAGAACAATTGGCTTCAGAACACAACTCTATGGGACACTGGCAGTTAAAAATGTCAAGAAGAGTATCAAGTGTGCGCAGAAATTTATTTTTCTTTGCTAGTTTTCCTTTACCAAGTGATGTCTCAACTGCTTTGTGCCACAGGCCCACAACTTTGTTAATTTTAGCTCAATAGTTCTATACTGATTGAGTACAGGTGGTTTGAATAACACATTAGCTTTTTTCCACTGATGCAGAAGAGAGGGAATCATGTCCCTTATGAGCTCTTTCTCTGTGTAGTTTCTTCTATCCTTTGTATTTTGTTCACGAAGGAGTAACCCTAGTCTCAGCATGTCTCGCACTGTTGGTAGTTCTGATACGGGAAGCTCCTTGCCTGTACCGACTAACAGGCTCAAGTGGCATGACGACTGACCTCTTTTCTTCAATTTTGGCATCTTAGGAATATCTGAAAAGAAAGAAAAACATTTAAGTATTTTATATCAATTACGATGTTTCAAAGTTTAGTCATTCGATGTTCTAAAATTCAATAAAAAATATTTCATGGGATTACAACATAATTAGACAGAAGAATATGATGATAATAAATAATTATAATAATCAATAATTCATGCTTACAGTTAAACTGTAGTATTCGTCTAGTAGAATAACTATGAAGTAGGTACAAGAGCAATAACAGCAAACCACCGTCTGTGACATCTAAGAGGCAACTGAGGACTGAGAGTGAGGGACAGTTCTATTCATGTTTTGACTTGTACATTGTACAACAACTATATGACCTTGAAAACACTCCATATGCGATCAGTGGGATAATTTTGTGAGAGATGAATAGTTAATCAATTTATGTCCTATTATTTAGTAAAAGAGTCAATTTCTGAAAATTTAAGGTAAAATTGATGTAGGTAAGGGTTATTTTATTTCATTTTGGTTGGCCAATTTCAAGTTTTGACATGAAAAGACACTATACTTTCACTACCAAAATTGATTTGAAAAAAGTTGACAAAATTGACATACCCTAGTGGCCTAGTGGTTAAGACTCTGGGCTGTTGGTGGGGCGTGGTTCGAATTCTACGTTAAACTGTAGGTCTAAGGTGGAGTGAAAATCTTGACCTTCGTCAGAATGAACAATTCGGGCGGAAGCTAACCAAAAGTTACCAAAGGTTTTATATACACACATACACAATGTAACCTTGTTGCTGTTCCGTGCGTTGGTCTCTCTTCACACGAAGGTCAAGCTAGTGGTCCCGCCTCTAGGTCTAGTCTTCTTTTGAAGACTTCAACTTTGACCCCTGTAGCGATTCTGAGGTCCTTTGGAAGTTGGTTAAAAAGTCTTGGCCCCCTGACACCCAAGCTATTTTCCTTCAGTGTTGAGGAGGTCCCTTGTCGGGTCTTTAATTTGGGAACACTACACATTCTGCCTTTCCTACTTTCCAGTGTTGTTTGAATGGGAATTGGGTTTCGTTTTAGGTTTGGTACCAGTTTTTCGATCATTTTCCATATGTAGATTATGGTGTATCTCTCTCTTCTTTCCAGGAAGTACAGATTTAGTTTCCCTAGTCTTTCCCAATAGTTGAGTTCTTTGCAGCCATGAATCTTGGCTGTGAAATGTGTCTGCGTTTCTTCTAGTTTATTAATTTCTTCCTTTCTATATGGGGACGTCAAAATTGAGCAGTATTCAAGTTTTGGTATAATCAGTGTTTTTAGCAGGGGAATCATTACTGTCCTGTTCCTTCTTTTGAACGTTCTTAGTGCCTGTCCCGCGACCCCTTTTGCTTTATTTATCGCTGTCTGATTTTGTGTTTCGAATTTTGCATCATCTGTCATTATTACCCCAGATCGATCTGTTTCGTGCTTCTCTGAATTTCCTGTCTATCTGGAGCATAATATGCATTCTGTTTAAGTTCCTCTTTTCTACCATATCTCAAGAGCTGAAATTTCCCGGTGTTAAATGGTATATTGTTGTCTTCTGACCATTTGTATATTTTGTTCGTGTCCCTCTGCAAGGCCTCCACTTCATTTACATCGCTGATTTTTCTGCTGATCTTTGTATTGTCTGCAAAGGATGTTACATACTGTTGCTGTTTACTCCGATGTCTAAGTCTGTTAGCATGATAATGAACAGAAGTGGAGCCAATACTGTCCCTTGTGGTACTGAGCTGCGTACTTCCGATTCTGATGATATACCTTGAATTTTGACGACCTGTAGACGTTCTCTGAGGAAGTTGTAGATCCATTTTCCCACTTTGCCTGTTATTCCCATATATTTAATTTTATGTGCTATTATGCCGTGATCACACTTGTCGAAGGCTTTAGCAAAATCTGTGTATATGACATCGTAGTTGTCATTGTCTTCCAGTGCATCTAGGATATTGTTGTAGTGTTCTCTTAGTTGTGATTGGCATGATTTACCTGATCGGAATCCGTGCTGACTTTCGTTGAATCTTTCCAGTGTCTCCAAGAAATCATAAATTTTCCCTCTAACTATTCTTTCAAATACTTTGGTGAGGTGGGACGTCAATGACTGGTCTATAGTTTTTTGCCTGAGATCTGTCCCCTCCTTTATATATAGGGACAATGTTTGCTCTTTTCAAGATGCTCAGTATTTCCCCAGTGTCTAGGGCTCTTCTCCATATCCAGTATAAAGGTATAGCTATTTGATTTTAACAGTTTTTAATCAATAATGAGTTTCAATGTGGTTTCATTTGTCCTATAGCTCTCGCTACATCTTCTGGATAAAATCACAGTCTGTTATACACTCTCCTTGCAATTTCTCTTCAAAGAATGCATCTATATCAGGTATCGCTTTGTCACATTTTGGGGTACTAAAAACTGAGTCATACTGGGCTCTCAATGTTTCAGCTATTTCTTTTTGATCGTCGGTTAGTTCATTATTTCTCTTCCTTAAGGGCCCAATAGCGGCGCGCGTTTTTGTTTTCCTTTTCGCGTAGCTATAGAAGTATTTTGGATTTTCCTTTATTGCTTCCATCGCCTTTTCCTCTTCCCTCTCTGTATGGTCCTTAATCAGGGCTTGTATTTCCCTATCGATACCCTCCAGTTTTTCTTGTATTACTTTCCTGGCATTATCTCCGCAGTTGGCTAACTTCGCCTCCACTCTCTCTCTTTTGCGGAATATTCTTCTCTTTTGCCTCTCTAGCCAGCTCCTCTTTCCTTTTGGCTGTAATTTCGGAGCATATTTTTCTAAAATTCTCAGCGTTATACGGTTATACTGTATATATATATATATATATATATATATATATATATATATATATATATAAGCAAACAACCACAGGGAAAAGGAAAAAGAAACACGAAATCCATTTCATGTTTCTTTTTCCTTTTCCATGTGGTTGTTTGCTTATTAAAAAGATCACGTGTTGTTCTGTGATTTTAGTGCATATATATATATATATATATACATACACACACACGAGGGCGGAATATTCTTCTCTTTTGCCTCTCTAGCCAGCTCCTCTTTCCTTTTGGCTGTGATTTCGGAGCATATTTTTCTAAAATTCTCAACGTTTTTCTTCCAAAGTTGTCAGCATTTTTTAAGTTGTTTTATTCTCTAAAACTATTCTCCACTCTATTTGGGCCATGTGTGATCTGATTGCTTCCCAATTTATAGTCTTGGAGTTTAAGTTAAAGGCCCCAAATTTTTTTCCTCAATATGTGTATTGTCTTTCAATGTTGTCGTCATATTTGTTGATATCTCAATTAAATTGTGGTCTGAGATAATTGTTGGGGTTATTTTTATATCAGCAATCAAGTTCGTGTTATTCGTAAATACCAGATTTTGACAGTTATATTTTCTGGTATTTTCTGTTATCTCCTGTGTCAGCATAAACTCATTTGTGAGAGCCATCAACATTTTTGCTTGCTCCTGGTCTTCTCTTGTGCCCCCCTTGTTCTGGTATATATATATATATATATATATATTATATATATATATATAATATATATTATATATATATATCCTCTCCACTTTTTGTATTTTATAAATGGGGAGTTAAAGTCTCCGCAGATCATTATGTTGGGGGAGTTCCACAAAGCTGTTTGATTTACTTATTATCGTCTCTGTCATATGACCTTCATGTACATGTATAGCACAGCCACCTTTACGTCTCGTTGTTCTATCCGCTCTTAATAAGTTGAAGCCCTCTATATTTATCTCTTTCTTATCAATACAATGTTCGCAGTTTTCATAATTTCTTTGGCAATCCTTACGATGAGTTTCTGTGAGGCATGCGATGTCCGCCCTTGTTTCGTCCATAAATCCTTTCAGATACGAAACTTTGTTGAGTGATTGGTTTGGTCTTATTCCTTGAATATTAGCCAGGACAATATTTATGTTTTGTTTTTCGTTGCCCCTTGTGCATTTTAAGTTCGGTTTCCTTCGGTTTCGCTTGTTTAGTTGCCCTATGGTCCTCCAAGAGAGATCCGTTTCCGTCTACCTGTTCTGGTGGCTTCCTGCCCGGAAGCGGTTTGGCTCGGGGATTTCCAGCTGTGTCAACTGCATGCGTTGGATGACATTTAGCAGCCGTATCGTGTCTGCGATGTTGAAATTTTTTTTGTTCGCGTATTGTGTTCTTCTTGTTATTCCTATTGTTATTGTTATTCCTATTGCCATTCAAACTCTGTCCTTTGTTCTTTGGGTTCGTCGGGAGATGTTGATAGTAGCATTTTTTCACGTATTTGCATGTTCCATATTTTGCGTAAGTCCTGCACATGACTCCAGATTCCTGGGATCTTGGGAGCATTGCTCCAGTAAATTTGACCATGAGAAAAAGTAAATTTGGGTTTGGGTTTTGTTCATCCGCTAGACGTTATGCAATTTTTTTGCGTATACGTTCTTGTACAAACCAATTTTTTTAAATTACAAATTTAGTTATTTTAAGTTTAGTTGGTAATTCCATATTTAACAATTATTTTTATTTTTTGTTAAGCTTCAATGTTTTGATAATTAAAATTTTATTAAAACGTATATTTTTTTAATATAAAATTATCAGGATTGGACTATGTTCCATTGATCTCGGCCAGGTTTGATAAATTGGCCTATAATTACTTGTGCGGTTTTAAGTAATCCACCATGACTAGAATTGAAAAGTTTAGTTAAGTTTAAACTTACTTTTAACTTACCTACTTTTACTTACTCTTCCTTACTTTTACTAAGTTTAAAGCACTTACTTTTACTTACTTTCATTGTACTATATTTACTTACTTTTACTCACTTTTACCATACTATATTTACTAACTTTTACTTATTTTGTATTTTTTCAGGTAGTCAATAATCAATAATGGATCCTAATATTGATGAAGTTGGAGAGAAAAGTGAGCGTGTTAAAAGGGTTACTTTTGTGGTCAATGCAAGAACAAATATTCAAAGAAGCAAAACTGGGAGAAACATTTTAATTCCAAAAAAAATATTTGTTACAATACAAGAGGTCCCAGAGTTTGGCCCCACAGCTTAGATGTTGCAGTAAAGAAATACCAGGATGAAGTGCAGCAAAGAGATACGGCAAAGCAGTCATTTAGTTTGTTCACAAAATGTGCTAGTGCTAGACCTCAGAAAAATGAACCAACTTCATCAACTGCTAATCTAGAAAATGAAACTTTTTCACTAGATGTTTCACAGACTGAAGAAAGTGCTTCTCCTCCACCTAAGAAACAAAAGGTAAGTGAGGAATCTGCGCATCAGACTAACAAAACTGCTTTAGAGGAATTTGAAAATTCCCAAATCCAGAAGACATTGAATGCAATTTTGTGCCTAACAAAAGAAACTCACCAAGCTGTTGTGGTTAATAAAGAGAAGAGTCAAAATATGCCTTCAAGTTCAAGTGTTGCATCCAAATCTAATAAAGCAAAAAGCAACAAATTTGACATTTCCATAGCCCATTTAAGCAAGTGTAAATCAATACAAGAAATCCTGAACAATGATTTGATCAAATCTACATTCAAATTGGTGGAAAAGAAGGATCTAGGGCATGCTGATGATTCATTTTCAGTACCAAGTGATATAATGGAAAACATTGCAAATAGTGACACTAATATGCCTGATGTAGATATAGCTGTTGAGGATGAAGATGATGATGATGATAATGATAATCAAGAAGATATTGATGATGCTTCTGATGATAAAATGTTTACATTATATTGCATAGCTTGCACAGACCCCAAAGCATGTGCTTCAGACAAACATTCTAACATAAAAGGTTACTTCAATGTTAAAGATTTAACCTATGTATGCAAACAAGGAGAAAATCAAGAGAGATGGTTTAGAAATCTGAAAACCCACCTGAAGAGACATTTAATTAAACTTCAGCATCATCAAAGAGCTGCTGTTTATGAAGTGATGAAAACATCTTCTCGGAACACTACTAAACGCATAGAAGACTTATGTGGCAACATCTTATACTACATAATGAAAACAAACACTGCATGGGCTCTATATCCAGTACTTCTAGCTGTATTACATAGGTCAGGTTGTAGGTTGGAAATTTGAATCATAGCACACATGCGTGCGAGACAATTTGTGAGCTATTAGATAATTAACTTAAAGAACAAACTGTAAAGTGGTTCTTAGAACAAACTTCAGTAACAATAACAGCTGACATTGGAACAATTTTGGGATTAAGCATGCTAGTTGTATTAGTTATGAGTGAAGAAGATAAGACTGTAAAACTTGCTGGGATAAATTTAGTACGCAGCAAATCGGGAGTTTATTTGGCCAATGAAATTTTTGATGTGTTGAAGTCTCCTAATCAATTGAAACTATCTGAAGAAGCAATTAAATCCAAGGTATCTGGAATGGTTGGAGATGGGGCTTTTTGTAAGGACAACGAGCCATTTAAAAACGAAATGAAAAAGTTGTTTGGAGAAAATTTCAAATTTCGATGGGACTTAATGCATCTTGTGAACAGAGCCCACGTTGATGCATTGAAGAAAATTAGTAAACTAAGTGAGCTTTTAGACTTTATTCAGAATCACACTTCAAATCTGAGATCAGGCCTTGACTATACCAATATGGTTCTTGACAATATCATTGGTTTTAAGAGACCAAAACTCAAATCTGATACTCGCATGGTTAATTACGAATTTGATCAATTTGACGGATTTGTGGAAAATTGTGTTTTTTGATCATCCACAAGAGAAAGAAATTAGTGCCAAGTTCTATATATTGATTTCCTATGTAACAAAGATTATGTTGCAAGTAGCTCAAAAAACCACAGTTAGTGCAGAATTTGTAGAAAATATATTTTATAAAGAAGGAGGGAAAACTGTTATGTTAAGAGTGATGGAAACAATTTCCAAATTAGCTAATGGAGGAAATGCAAATGATGTAGTTTCTGAATTTAAGCACGATACCACAGGGCAGCAAAAGGAACTAACAGCTGAGGATTACATCCTAAATGAAGTTTACAAATACATCAAGAAACGTTCTGATTACTACCAGGTTGCTGAAGTTGCTAGACCATCCAGAACCAGATCTGAAAGTAGTTTTACAAAAGACTCGGTGATAAATTGGCTGACAGAATATATAGAACAGCTGTGGAAAGGAATCACAGAGAGATTAAAGCATTTTGATAAAGATGGATCAACTGCCTGGAGTGAAGCACCAGCTGAAGGGACATTCTCCATTCTTGGTTACATTGTTGAACACAAAGGATCCATTAAGCCATCTCATTTGACTAAGCTGTGCAGAATTGTGAAGGAGGGTCCAGCTCCAGGCACTAGATCTGCTGTAATGATCACACAGAAAGCCATTGATCAGTGGCCAAGCATACATGGTGGTAAATTCACAACAAATGCCTACATGCAAGGTCTAACATCGTCCACTGTTGCTGCTGCAATGAATAAATAAACTTAAGGTGAGTTATAAACTGTACATTATTGTATTATTATGTTTAGCTAAAACAATTTGTAATTGGTATGTCGTCAATTCAAGAGTTTACTATCATTAACCTATCTAGTGGTGTAAGGGAAAAAGTAAATTCAGAGCTGTGCTCCAGTAAATTTTTTCAAATCTGGAGTCATGGTCCTGCAGATGTCCGGGTGGTAGAATTTGTACCAGTCTCCAAATTTACCATGACCATTATTTTAGAAGAAATTGCATATTGGGGGATGTTCATATATATACATTGGCCTCATTTAAATCTGCAATTATCTTTTATATAATATCTACATATTATTCTTTCCCCATATTTACTCGTGGCCTTTGTTTTTTGCTCCTATTGGGGACTGTTTTACTCCGTTTTCTTGATTGCCCTCTTGTCTTTTCCTA
The DNA here is from genome assembly GCA_023014485.1 of Bathynomus jamesi. Taxonomy (NCBI): domain Eukaryota; kingdom Metazoa; phylum Arthropoda; class Malacostraca; order Isopoda; family Cirolanidae; genus Bathynomus; species Bathynomus jamesi. Next base: position 119,653 of record JAJOZX010007363.1, on the reverse strand, counting down.
TTTGTACTATTTGTGTAATGTTCTTCGTTGCCCTTATACTATCTGTTGTCTTTATACGCTTTCGCCTGCATGGTTTTCGGCCTCGTTATGTGAAGGTATTTGATTTTTTTCTACTACTTCGCCTTTCTTCGTTTCTTGTTTTCCTCTGTTTTTTATTCCCATTTTCCGCTTTCATTTTCTTCTCGTAGTCTCTTTCTACTTTAAATGCTGTAAAAGAGTTTTTTTGGTCATGGGTTTCGCAGAAATTTTTTATCCCATTAAGTTGCTTCGCGTTCGTTATAAGGGAGATTTTTTCATCTTCCCATTCTAGGCATCTAAAATCAAGAAGCAGCTGACAAAGATCGCACCTCATCGCCTTTGTTTCATCTGTTGCATCATTGCAGATACCACAGGGTTGCAGGAATTTATTTACCATTTCCATGTTACTGTTACTGATATATATACATATATATTATATATATATTATATATATATATTATTAGTGGTGGACCGGATATCCGCATCATTTTTAACATCCGCATCCGCACTTCTGACTGCGGATGTTATGCGGATATTACCTCTAATAAATTATGCAATTTACAATTAAATTAGCTTATAAAGTAGCTTATAAGGCCCAGTCATGCACATTCATGTAAAGTATTAATTATTAATGAACAGACAAATTATAAACCTCTAAGTATAAATACCTGGTAACACAGAAAATTTAATGAAACTTTTTCATTCAATTTTCTGTGGCTGAAACTCTTGAGAAGTTATTATTTTATCATAATGAAAGTATTAATTTTAATCCTTATGCATTGCCTGCCATAATATAATACCACGAAATTTGAAAAATTATGTCATATATTCATAATTCTACGTATATATATTGATAGACTAACTAAATATCCGCATCCGCGGATATTGAAATTAAAGATCCGCATCCGCAGATGTTGAAAAACTGACATCCGTCCACCACTAAATTATATATATATATATATATATTAATATATATACACCTTGGTTTTGCTTCCGCCGAATTGGTCATTTAAAAAACCCAAGTAATGAAGAAATTGCCGCGAAACAAACCGTTTAACTTTATCGGCTCACCACAGTGGACTGATGTTAGACTATGAAGTGCAACCTATCAGTAAACTTGTCTCGACATGCAGAGCATGTTTAGCACAGTCACAACTCCTGTCCGGATACTTTATGAACAGACCTCGTGTGTATATATATATATATATATATATATATATATAATAATAATAATTAACCAAGACTCTAAGAAATTCGTGGTTAGTTTTGATGTCACCTCATTATTTACTCATATCTCAGCAACGGAGACAGTTGGTATTATTCTCAATAAACTCTTCGATACTGTCTCAACATATTCTAGGTTAAACTATGAAACTTTGAAGAAACTCCTAGAACTATAATTATTTTATATTTAATAAGTCTATATATCGACAAATTGATAGTTTCTCTGGGTTCTCCTCTCGACCAACAGTCACCAACATTTTCATGAACTTATCTTGAAACCAGTGGCGGTTCCTCATATGGGCAATATGGGCAGCCGCACAGGGCGGCATTTGTGGAGGGCGGCATGAGCGCCTGCAAAAAAATAAAAATAAAAATAAGAATAAATAAATAAAGAAAAAATAAAATAAAAAATAAAATAAATAAATAATAAAAGATCAATAAATATATTTTTATTAATAAAAACCATTCTATTGCTTTTCCATAAACCTTCCCATAAAAGACCTAACAATGCAAAATGCTTCCAGATTAATATTATTGGGAATAAAGGCCCATACTTTAACATATGTAATGTTATTTTTCTGGGTTGGTTAAATAGTGAAATGTATATTATTTATTACAGAACGAATCTTCACACTATGCCACTAAGGTCTGTCAAATAACCGCAAATGGATAAGAAGAGGTCAAAGCTATCAGGTGCTCAGTTTGAAGTGTACTATTATGTATATAATTAGCCATTAACCAAGGAGGTTGTATTATTCATTTGTTTCCTATTCTAAAAGTTTAATAAATTGTGCTTAATAACATGTTAAATTAATTGTACTAGCCTATTCATGCATTGGTCTGTTATGTTCTATTTTACTATTTGCAGGGGCACTTTTGAAATATTTTGGAACACACCTCTGCCACTAGCCAGGATGAGAAGCCGTCTACTTCTGCCTTATTGAGGCTGAGGAGCCATCTACCTCCTCAGCCTCACATATGTCTCCACAAATGCAGTCTGATCCTGAGGATGAAGACCCATTTGCTTCTACTTCTCCCGGCAGGACTCTTCAGGTGAGTTTGTGTGCACATATGTCTGTGAGTGTGTGCGTGTGTGTGTATGTGTATGTGTGTGCATCCCTGCAAAGCATTTTGCAAACAGTTATAAATTATAATGTTATTATCACTGGGTCTGGGTTACTGGGTATGTGTGGTGTTTCACCACCATAATTCATAACACCACCACCATAACAAAGTGCTGTGAATAATGTGTTATCTAACTTAGGTGTGTATACTAATGAGTAATGCTCTTGTTCTTTCTATTAGAAAGGCCTGGAGCAGAATCGCCTCCTGAGGATGAGTCTCTGTCCACCGACCCTGCTAACTGGCCTTCAGTTCTGACTGAGAGAATTCGGACACAACTGGTTTCCAGGGACCAAGTCAAGTACCATCTGACTTTGTATTCCCTAGAAACGACAGTGACGGAAGTTTCCACCATCAATACTTCAGGAAGTCATTGGTTAGTGGGAAAATATAACCAGAAGTTGGTTGGTCTATTCCTTAAAAAACAACAGCCTTTTCTGTTTCTGTGTACATTATTTTCCAAGAGGAAAATAAATTTAACAAGTTTGGGACTCTCGGACTGGAAGCATGCAGCTCATTGCTCACATCACATGACAACAGTTCAGAACACCTAAATTCTATGAAATCTGGAAAGAACTGGCAGTGAGGATGAGAAAGGGGGAGACCATTGACAAGCAGGAGATGGCACTTCTGGAGGCTGAGAAGTTGAGATGGAGAGCGGTGCTGACACGTCTCACTGCTATTGTGCATTCTCTGGCAGTTAGGAATTTGGCACTAAGGGGACATACAGAAAAATTGTTCTCACCATCAAATGGCAATTTTCTGAAAGAAGTTGAACTGATGGCACAATTTGATCCTATAATGCAAGAGCACATTAACCGTGTCCAAAAAGGGACCTCCAGTCACACCAGCTACCTCGGACACCACATACAAAACGAACTCATTGATTTGTCGAGCAGCAAGACCATTTCAGCAATGGTGAGCGACATCAAACAATCAAAGTTTTTTCAATAATTCTAGATTGCACTCCAGATATCAGCCACACTGAACAGTTGCCAGTTGTGATTCGGGTTGTGTCACTGGAGGGGAAGCCCCATATAAAGGAACATTTCATGGGTTTTTTGGAGGCAGAGGAGTCCACTGGTCAACATTTGGCATCTCTGATTCTGAAGAGACTGGAGGAGCTAAAAGTTTCCTTTCATGGACTGTAGAGGACAATCATACGACAACGGGGCCAACATGAGGGGGAAAAACAAGGGTGTTCAATCCAGGCTCCTAGAAATTAATCCCAGAGCTCTGTTTGTTCCATGTGGGGCTCATTCTCTGATTTGCTTGTGGCCGATGCTGCTAAGGGATCTATTGATGCCACAAGTTACTTTGGCATCTTGCAGAAGCTTTACAACTTGTTTTCAGCCTCCACACAACGATGGGCCATTTTGAAAAACATGTGAACATCACATTGAAGATGTGGTCTGATACAAGGTGGGAAAGCAAGATCAAGAGTGTGGAGCCCCTGAGATATCAGGCAGCTGCAGTGAGAGATGCACTGATCGAGGTGAGGGACCACACCAAAGACTCTGTAATAAAGGTCGAGGCTCAATCTCTGTCAGAGGAGGTTGGGTCATACCGCTTCGCCATTTGTTCAGTGGTGTGGCATGACCTGTTGTGCCAAATTCAGCATGTGAGCAAGCAGATGCAGTCTCCTAGCATGCACGTTGATGTTGCAGTAAATCTCCTAAAAAAACAGAGAGAGGTCTCCGCAATTACAGGGCAACAGGTTTTGTGGCTGCACAAATGGCAGCCACAGATATCTGTGAACAAATGAATGTGGAGGCTGTGTTAAAACAAAAACGGCTGAGGTCCACAAAGCGGCACTTCTCCTATGAAGCATCTGATGAGCCCTTGATTGATGCTTTGAAGAAGCTGGAGGTGACATTTTTCAATGCAGTGGTTGATGCTGCAACATCAGCCATTCAGGAAAGATTTTCCACGTTGGAAATTGTGGGAGAGAAGTTTGGAGTGCTGACACATTTCCAAAATCTCACATTTGAGGAGCTGACAGAACAATGTGTGAACCTTAGTACTACACTGCACTTTAAGGGACAATCTGACTTGGATGGCAGAGAGCTTGCACAGGAGCTGAAGAACTTGCCTGACTTGCCATCAAAGACCATATCCTTGCTTGAACTGCTGACATTTATCCATGAAAGGGAGCTCTCTGAAATATATCCAAATTTGTGGACTGCTCTCAGAATTGGTCTTACTCTTCCAGTCACTGTTGCTGAAGCAGAGAGGAGCTTTTCAAAGCTGAAGCTCATCAAATCCTACCTGAGGTCAACTATGTCACAGGAACGCCTTACCGGTCTGGCCATCATCAGTATAAATCATACAATTGCTGAGCAGATTTCATATGATGATTTAATTCATGACTTTGCATCAAGGAAGGTAAGAAGAGTCAGGCTTTAGATGGCAGTTGTGCTGTGGTGCAATTTATTTTGTTTCTTGTTCAAAGTGTAGCATAATAATTACCCTCTCTTAAGTGTCTTATTCTATTTATGTGATAGAGCATTTGTACAATTTAGAAATTTGATTCTCTAGTTTATTTATGGCAGTTGTGCATTTAATTGTTTTTCCTGTTCATAGTATCATAATTACATTCTCTTAAGTGAGTTATTCTATTTACGTGATGAAGGATTTGTAAATTCAGAAATTTGAGTCTTTGTTTTGTCTGAAGTTCCAACAATTAGTCCAATAAAAAGTTATTTTGTGAAAGAGTTATGTCTGTCCTTATTTTGGGGGATTCGAATGGTGTGTGTTGGCGAACAGGGGGGGGGGGCGCTGAAGGTGAGGTTCGCCCAGGGCGTCATGTAAGCTAGGACCGCCACTGCTTGAAACCTTCATATTTGAATCTTGCCCTAATTATTTCTGGCTTTGTTACTACCGTAGATATATGGATGATACTTTTGTCGTATTCATTAACTGAGAAAAAGCCAACTCTTTCCAAAATTTCATTAATAGTTTACATCCACATATCTTATTTACTGTTGAATACGAAAATATGGTTCTTTACCATTTCTGGATTTGGGGATTTATTTATCACAAGAGGAAAAGATCACTTTTTCTAAATGTATACAAAAAGTACCTTTCCAGGACGGAATGAATTTTAATTTTTATAGCTTTTGCCCTTTAGTATTTAAATTAATTCAATACGAACTCTTGTATACCGCGTTTATCACTTAACACGTTGGATGCCTTGTGACCCACCGGAGGGTCACAGCTTCTCATTACAAATGTACCGCGTGACCCACGAAGGATCACAGCACTACGGCATTTCGATGTATTATTTCTCCGCGGCACTAAATCTGACGATTTGTAAGTGTTATCTGACACTTCGGAAGTGTACACATTTATCTCTAATTCAAATTTGGTGGAACATAAAAAATTTGGGACATGAAAGCAATTGAACATAACATTTATTTTACATTCAAGATAGGCAAGATAAGCTCTCAAAAGATCTTTTATGAACATTTACAGCATTAGTGGTGTTTTTTGAAACACTCCAAACAGTAGGCCGGATTTCCTTCACATTTTTCACGATATGTAGGGTTAAGCGGAAATGTTCATAGTGTGAAAATGCGTCTTGAAAAAGGCAAATCTTTTTTGTGTGCTTAATATAAATCTTAAAAGAACAGGGCAAGAATAACATACAAAAACATTTGGCGTTAAAATACAAAAGTACTGTATATAGCAGCAGTTTAACATCTACACTGAGACTAGAATTTTCAACAAGATGTGGGGAATTCTTTCATTGAACAACTTCCCTCAGGTGATGACAATATTTTCATCAACTTCGCTGCTTGATGAAATTCTTTTGGGGAACTGATTCCTTGAAAATAATTTAAGTGAAGTGGGTGGCGCTATCTATTGGAGGAAATGTTATTTGAATATTGTTTCATTTTATTTTCATTAACCTAGTGTAATTTGAACTGATTCAAGCATCTCCGAATTTTTAGATCCAGAAAAGATAAGCATCCATCATTTTCTTTTTCAACAGTGAACTTAATAGATGGGACTAAATTGTTGAGCCTACCAAAAAATAAGTCAACATCCAAAGTGTTAGGCCAAAGGCATAAAACATTATCTATATACCGGTACCAAACAAGATTAAAATTAACAATAGTAGGTAAAATTCTGCTTTCAAAAAATGCCATATATAGATTAGCTATTACAGGTGAGAGGGGATTTCCCATTGCCAATCCAAACAACATAGCATAAAACTTATTTTCAACTGAAATTTACAATCTTTGACGTAAAGCTTAATTAACTCAATAAGAGTGTTGTATTGAACAGGGAAAGAATATTCAGAGATCTTATTTTGTAAAAAATCAAGTAGGTCATCAACAGGGACTTTTGTGAATAACGAACATACATCAAAACTTACCAGTATGAAATTAGGGTCATTAAAAAACTTCAGTTTGTCAATAAGATCCATGCTATTTACAATATGTGATTTGGAAATAGAGCCACCTAACGGCCTTAATAAACTAACTAACCATTTAGAATTGGGTAACATGTGCGAGTCGGCCAATTTAAGTATAAGTGATGTAGATGTATTAGGGGTAGCCAGTGGTAATTTTACATACGTTAGCGATATGAGTGGTACCACCAGGTGGATTGATCATTGTCTCACTAGTAATAATCTAAAGGATCGAATTGTTAGAGTTCATATTTTGCATGATTTCCTTCTTTCTGATCATAGACCATTAGAAATATTAATTAACGTTACCAATTTATGCGCAACACGACTTAACAAGAACTCAATAGGTAAGAATAATCGCGTCGATTGGTCCAATGTTAATATGCAGCAGAGAATAGAATACAAAGACAGAACATGTCACCTCTTTAATAATTTAGAAATTTTGCACCTTGGCTGTAATAATCCTTGCTCAAATGATTCTCACTGTAAACTCATAGATAGGTATTATAGTAAGATAACTAAGGTTATTCCTGGATGGAATGATTTTATTGCTCCCCTGAAGAGGGAATCGAAAGACGCCTATGATTTGTGGTGCTTTCATGGTAGATCCAGATTAGGACCAGTATACATAAATATGTGTAGAAGTCGGGGTCAGTATAAGGCGGCCATAAGGCGATGTAAACAGGAAGAAGAGTCTGTTCGAGCATCAAAAGCCTGTGAAGCTCGCATAAATAACGATAATAACAAATTTTGGAAATTTGTTAAGAATCAAACGGGTGTCAAAAATGTCCTCCCTCCGACAATCGATGGGGTGTCGGGGGGAGGATGAAATTGCAAAGCTGTGGAAAAACCACTACTCTAACATTCTTAATAGTGTGAGTAGGGATAATCTTAAGATAGATTGCAGCGAAACGATTGTGGGAGGGACAAGGGAAAATATTTTGATATCATTTTCTGAAGTAAAGAAGTTAATTAAAGAGTTAAAGACTGGTTCTGCGTCAGGGGTAGATGACTTATCGAATGAGCACTTAAAATATGCAAATGACGTAGTATGTCTGCATATATCATTGCTCCTATCAGCCATGCTTGTTCATAGCTATATCCCTGCAGAGTTCATGAGGGTATATATCTTGCCTCTAGTCAAAAATAAGTACGGAGACATTCTGTCCAGCAATAATTACAGGCCAATTGCTGTCGCTTCCTGCTTCTCGAAACTACTAGAAAAACTCTTGTTACTCCGATTAAATGATTTCCTATGGACATCTCCTAATCAGTTTGTTTTTAAAAGGTCCCACTCAACTGACCTGTGTATCTATGTACTTAAAGAAACAATATCTAAATACATTGACAGTAATTCAACCATTTATAGCTGTTTCCTTGATATAAGTAAGGCATATGATAGGGCGAACCACAATATTTTATTTGCAAAACTAGAAGACAGGAAGGTTCCCATGTACATATTAAATTTATTGAGATTTTGGTATTCCCACCAATCTTTCACTGTTAGGTGGGGCAATGTACTATCCGAGTGTTTTGGCTCCTCTTGCGGGGTGAGACAAGGCTCCTTGCTCTCCCCTATGCTGTTTAATGTGTATATTGACGGATTAATTGCTTCACTTAATGAGGCAACAGTAGGATGTTGTATAGATAACACAAGGATAAATAACTTAGTTTATGCCGATGATATGGTGTTAATAAGTCCCTCTGTTAAAGGTCTGGATCGGCTACTAAATGTCTGCGAAGTGTATTCGCAGAAACATATTCTTTTTAATGTTACAAAAACTAAGGTTATGCAATTTCATCTTAAAAGCTGTAATCAGCCAGCTGATATAAGGTTTAAAATGAATGGTGAAGTAATTGAGGAAGTACAAGAGTTTAAGTATTTGGGTCAAACTATTACCAGCTCCTTGAGTGATGACTCGGATATATCATATAAGAAAACAATCTCGAAGCCTGTGTGCTAAAGCGAATATGACCATAAGGAACTTTCGTTTCTGTACAAGTGAAGCTAAAGACACACTCTTTCGTACTTTCTGCAGTAATATATACGGTCAGCAACTCTGGGTGAATTATAAAAAAGGTTCTGGCAGAACCCTAAATTTGATGTACAACAGGTCTTTTAGACTCTTACATAAATTACCCCCGAGATGCTCAGCTTCGCAAATGTTTGCTACCCGCAATGTCCCGAGCTTCCCGGAGGTAACAAGACGTGCTCAACACAGTCTAATGCAAAGAATTAAAAAATCAACCAACCCGATCATCCAAGCTATCCATGAGTCCTGCCATTTATCCTCTAAGCCAGGGCTTCTCAAACTTTTTTCACTTGCGACCCCTTTGGATCAGACAAATTTTTTCGCGACCCTTCACTCAATGTCATAAAAGCAATAGGTACTAACACTGTATATTTATGAAAAAAATAATATTTTCAAATGTTTCTGCGACCCCCAATAATATTTACGCGACCCCTAGTTTGAGAAGCGTGGCTCTAAGCTATGGACTTCTTGGTACGAAAACGTCTGTCTGTAGCTCCACTTAACTTCGACAGTGCAGTATTATTTCTAATCAATTGTATATATTTCTATCCTTAGTATATGAACTGTCATTGTATTAATAATAATTGTCATATGGACTATAGTCTGCCAATAAACCTTTTCATTTCATTTTCATTTCATTTTCATTCATTTTCATTTCATTTCATTTCATTTTTAGATAGCTCATAGGTTACAGAACCTACTGAGCTAACAAAAGGCCTCGTGGGATTGTTAACTTTGTGTGTTTTTACTAAACCGCACAAATATGGTAGTGACGGATTGATACTAAGAAACTGCACAGAAAGCCCATTATAGTTATTTTTTAATATTTCTCTTTATTTTCTGTAAAACATTTTATTAGCATCCTCAAGTGGGTCTCTGTTTAGTTTAGAGGTTTGTACGTATTGCGGTCACTCAATAAAGTATTCATCTTTTCAATGTAACTGTTTTTGTCCATGATGACGATGATGGCCTAACAATTTAGATGTTGACTTATTTCTTGGTACGTTCAACAATTTAGTCCCATCTATTAAGTTCACTGTTGAAAAAGAAAATGATGGAAGCTTATCTTTTCTGGATCTAAAAATTCGGAGATGCTTCAATCAGTTCAAATTTGAAGTTTTTCGTGAGCCTACTAATCATAACTCTTATGTGCATTTTTATTCTGATCATCATCCCTCGATAAAATCTTCTATTTTCTCTGCTGTGTTTCTTAGAGCATTGAGAGTTGTCAGTCTGAGTTTTTAGATTCCGATTTATGCAATATCATCAATATTGGTACTAAATTATGTTATCTATTTCATTTTTAGATAACTGCCTTAGGAAAGTCAAGAATAGGTATTAGTGTAATTGTAAAGGAATTTGAGTGTAAAAATATCCTTAGCCTACCTTACCATGTTAATTTCCAATATCTTCCGACTTTACTTAAAGCAATTGGTATCAACGTAGTCTTTAAGTACAATAATACTGTACTGTTAAATCACGCCAAATAAAGAATAGCCCGGATAATGCGGTTGACTGTGTGTATTCGATCGGATGTACACAATGTAACTCAATATATATAGGTCAAACGGGAAAGACGTTAGATATCAGGGTAAAACAGCATAAATATGCGTGTAGAACAGCAAATAAGTCTAATGCATTGTTTAACCATATGTACAGATGTAATCATAGTATCAAATGGGATAGTTCTAAAGCGCTCGTTAAAAACAGACATAATTAAAAGGAATATTCTAGAATGTGCATTTATCCATTTTAAAAATAATTTCAATAACAGTGCGGGAATGTATAAAATTGACAATATCCTGTTAAAATACCTTTTGCCTCTAATTAACTCTTGGTAATCGTGTGCTAATCTTTTTATTTCTCTGTCCCGTTGTACATATGTATATATTTTCGTTATCTCGCCTTCTCCCTTCATTCCCTGACGAGGTGTACTTCTGAATACACGAAAGACCTTGGAATCATTTTTCGTTTTCCCTGTGGGTTTGCATTTTATATATATATATACACATTTTAACTGCAAACACGCAGTATAATTAACGTAAAGAACGATGCTTGTATAGGAGAATATTCCGCGCAAGATGAGGAGGGAGAACGAAACAAATGAAAAAATGAGGTAACCACCCGGGAATCGAACCCGGGATCTTCCGATTGCCGGTCAGATATGATAACCATTACACCATGGGCCTCACTAGATCAAATGCCGTAATTCTCCTACATACGCGCAGAAACCAATGCCCCAAGGGGGCACCTCCCGCATGCCGTACATTATATACATTTTAACTGCAAACACGCAGTATAATTAACGTAAAGAACGTCGCTTGTATAGGAGAATATTCCGCGCAAGATGAGGAGGGAGAACGAAACAAATGAAAAAAATGAGGTAACCACCCGGGAATCGAACCCGGGATCTTCCGATTGCTGGTCAGATATGATAACCATTACACCATGGGCCTCACTAAATCAAATGCCGTAATTCTCCTACATACGCGCAGAAACCAATGCCCCAAGGGGGCACCTCCCGCATGCCGTACATTATATACATTTTAACTGCAAACACGCAGTATAATGAACGTAAAGAACGACGTTAATTATACTGTGTGTTTGCAGTTAAAATGTATATAATGTACGGCATGCGGGAGGTGCCCCCTTGGGGCATTGGTTTCTGCGCGTATGTAAGAGAATTACGGCATTTGATCTAGTGAGGCCCATGGTGTAATGGTTATCATATCTGACCGGCAATCGGAAGATCCCGGGTTCGATTCCCGGGTGGTTACCTCATTTTTTCATTTGTTTCGTTCTCCCTCCTCATCTTGCGCGGAATATTCTCCGATACAAGCGTCGTTCTTTACGTTGATATATATATATATATATATATATTAAAACCTGGTCAGGCGACCACCTCAGTTGAACGAGCAACTGCCTTAAGCAATCAGTTTTTTCCGGTTCCAAATATTATCCCTTTACGATGTTATAAAAAAACCTGAGTTAAGCGAGCACCTGTCTTATACTTTCAGCGACCGTCTTCTTAATTAAGTCCCATCCTAAAAGGTGAATATTTCTGGTTCTCTTTAGCAACCACGCACACACGCGCGCACACACACACACACACACACACACACACACACACACACACACACATATATATAATATATATATATATATATATATATATATATATATATATATATACAGGGCGTCCCAAAAAAATGTATACACACTTTAAATAATTATAAAGGCAGTGTTTATTAAAATACATTTCATTTTCAAAATGTAATAGAATCTACAGACATTATTTAATTGTTTTGTCAACGCCTGTTTTCAAACTGACGTCCGTTCTGGTCCAGGCACTGCTGATAACGCGAAGCAATGGAATCGCAAACATCACGAAACATTTCGTTTGGTATTTGTGTGCATTCTCGTTCAATGGCTGCTCTCAATTCAGCGACTGTTGCAGGTTTTATAGCGTAGACTTTGTCTTTTAAGTATCCACATAAAAAAAAGTCTAGTGGTGTGAGGTCTGGTGAACGCGGAGGGTATTCTACGAAACCCCTTCGTCCAATCCACATCCACATCGTGCCAAGTACCACTCGCAATACTCCACTCTTCGGTCCGGATCATCTTCATTAATAGCATGGACTAATCTTGGAATGTAACTTTTCCATTGACAGCGCTTCAAAATGCGTTGGACAGACGATTCTGAAATTCCTACCTCACGACTCGCTTGCCGCACAGATTTTCTTGGACTTTTGGTGATACGTTTCCAGTACTCTTTCTTGCTTTGTGGGGCTTGTCGATGTCCGTGGTCTTCCGGAACGCTTCTTGTGGACATTCTGAACAGTTCCATCGGCTTCAAACTTATCTCTAATTCGAGTGATGGTAAGTCGCGTTGGTGGATCTGTTTGAAACTCCCTCCTAAACTGTCTTTGCACTTCAACTGCGTTTTCACACTTCCAGTAGCATTTTAGAATGAATTTCCTTTGTTCAAAGCTTAGTCTGACTGCCATTATTAATTCTAATGGGTTTAACTTGGAAAGAAAGAAACATCAATTGAGCTATCAGCTGTTAAAGTGTGTATACATTTTTTTGGGACGCCCTGTATATACAAAGGTGGGCAGGACCGAGTTCCAAAAGGACCGAATTCCAGGAACTCGGTCCTTTTTAAGGACCGTGAGCGGGAAAGTAGGTCCTTTTCTCAGTGAGGACCGAAATGAGGAGCGACGGTCCATATTTAAGCAATTCCGGACGGTCCGGTCCGGACGGTCTTTTTTAGTGATTTTAGTGTGTTTAGTGATTATTTGAAGTTCTAAAGAAGATGGATCGTTTCCTCCAGAAGACTCGGAAAGAGACTGAGACTGAACTGAAACTTGTTTCAACACCTGGCACCATCCAGTGCCGCCGTGGAGAGGCTCTTCTCTTTGGGGAAGGACATTTTGAAATGCTAGTCTTTTTGAAGGGAAACTCAAGCATTTAACTTAATAACTTTTTTTCATCATTTATGTATTGTATTAATTATAATTTAAGTTAATAAAATTAAAGATTTCCGGTGTCTTTCATTTCATTTTTCATTTTAATCAAATTTTTCACTTATATTATATATAAGGACCGAGGACCGAGTCGTTCCTAGGTCCTATCTTCAGAAAGGACCGTGACCGGACCGTCGGTCCAGTTTGAGGCAAGGACCGGGACCGGCACCGTCGGTCCTTTTTGAGGCCCGGGTGCCCACCTTTGTATATATATATATATATATATATATATATATATATATCCCTCGTTGAACGATCATTTGTTTTAGCGATCATAAATAATTAACACCAATTTTCCCTATACATTTGGTAATATTTGTTTTAACAATCGACGACCTGGACCGTGACATGGACTTGGTGAGTGTAAAACTTTGATTTTAATTGGGAAGTTGTGTGTGTGTGTGTGGCGCGTAATTTTTCATGCATTTCGTTTCATATCAATGTGTTAATGTGTGATTTATTAAGGCTAAACTATGGTAAGCTGTCGTAGTGTATTTATCGTAGGCTAGCCTACAATATCTACCGACACGTAGGGTACACGAACGTACATCAACACTTGCACTAAACCTAGCCTACCTACTTCGTGTGAATTGTACAGTACTGTATTGTACTGTACTGTATTTCAAGTAATTTTGAACTCATATTATCGTGTTATTTTGTGCAATCATATATTATAGGTCAAATAAGTACAGTACTTGTGAGTCATATGTCAGACCATGAAGAACGTATCTACATTGAACCCATGTTATAACGACTCGTTTAACGATCGTTCACTTAACGATCGTTCACTTAACGATCGTGTTTTTAGGAATGTAACCCAATCGTTAAACGAGGGATAGCTATATATATATATATATATATATATGTAAAGAACGACGCTTGTATAGAAGAACGTTCCGCACAAGATGAGGAGGGAGAACGAACAAATGAAAAATGAGGTAACCACCCGGGAATCGAACCCGGGATCTTCCGATTCCCGGGTGGTTACCTCATTTTTCATTTGTTCGTTCTCCCTCCTCATCTTGTGCGGAACGTTCTTCTATACAAGCGTCGTTCTTTACATTAATTATACTGTGTGTTGTTTGCAGTTAAAAAAAAAAAATATATATATATATGTGTGTGTGTGTGTGTGTGTGTGTGTGTGTGTGTGAATTATTTCACGAAAGGAACATGTGAATAATATTTATGATGAAAATAACTACACTCGTGTTCCTGAGGATGTCATTAGACGAAAGCGCTTGAGCACCATTCTGTGTTTCCTTTTTCTTTCGTGGTTATTTTCATCATATATATATATGGAAGCGTTCAATTCTTTTAAAGGTTAATGCTTCTAAAGTTCATTTCTTCTAAAATGAATTGCACATACAAGATTGACCTTCATTGTCTCCTAAACCAGCAGAATATTCCCTCCCTGCCCAATGTTAAAAAGTGGATAAATGTATAAATATGCGCAATTATTCAATAAAACTTGTAAAACATTAAGTGTAAGCAATTAGTGTTTAATTATTAAATAAATTATTAAATTTAAGTGTAAACAATTAATAATAAATTAATAAAAGTGTAAACAATAGTATATAAGGTGCAATTATTAAGTAAAATTTGTAAACAATTAAATGTATACAATTGTTGCAGAAATATCTGCAATTTTATTGAATAAAGTTATTATGTATGTATAGTTTTAGTTCTAATAATTCAAATTTATATGAGTTAACAGAACTAAATTAAAAAAGAAAATCAACACAAAACAGAGTCCTAACTGTGATAAAAGATTACCTGCTTTTAGAGACCAATGAGAACTGTCCGGAAGCTGGTCTCTTACGACAGGTTTTACTGTATAACTTGTATATATATACACACACGGTGATTGAAAAGTAACTCCCTATTTTAAAGGAAACACAGGATAAACTGTATGGCAGATAAAATTATAACGGCATTTAAATATTTAAAAGATAATTGTAAATCATTTTATGTCAGTAGACTGGTAGTGGTGGATAGAGCGAAAATTGCAGCAAGATACGAAGTTTGAACATTTGTTCTGTGATAGAAGTTCAAAGATGGTGGCGTGCTGAGAAAGGGAGACGTGCGACACTCGACCCTAAAACAATAAGAAATTGTCATCAGAAGTTGATAACAACTGGTTCGGTGGCTCATTCAAAACGCAGTGAAAGTCCATCAACATCACGCGTTGAAGAAAATGTTATAGCAGTTGCAGTGTTGCGTTTAAGACAAAATGTGGAAAATGCTGGAGCTTATGTGGAATTTCAAGTCAGTCATAAGACATAAAATGACATTAAATTATCTTTAAAATACAGCTGGAATTATAGTTTTATCTGCCATACAGCTTATCCTATGCTTCTTTAAAAATAGGGAGTTACTTTTTAATTATATATATATATATATATATAATATATATATATATATATATATATATATTATATATAATATATATATATATTATACACACACCTTTCAACCTTTCAAATGTTTCGCGCGATGATTCCTCATTTCAAGAAGGTCAAGCTTGACGCTCCTCCTCTCGAGTTCGCCTGGTGAAGTAGAGAGTTGGTTTCTTGTACTCTCCACCTCACATAGCCAGGTACGCCCGGCTCATCGAGGATTGTTCTGATCCAGGCGTCTAATCTTTTTGAAGATGTCCACTGCAACACTACTCGTGTTCCTTAGTTCTTTGGGCAGCTGATTAAACAGTCTTGGTCCTCTCACAACAAAACTATTTTCTTTCAGGGTTAAGGATGTTCCCTGTCTAGCCTTTAATTTGGGAACACGACACAGTTTTTCCTTTTCTACTTTCCACTGTTGTTTGGGGGGTTACAGGATTCAGAGTAAGATTAGGGGTTAGTTTCTCCATTATTTTCCAAGTGTAAATAATGGTGTATCTCTCTCTTCTCCTTTCCAGTGAATATAGGTTTAATTTGCGTAACCTTTCCCAGTAATTTAGTTCTTTGCACCCATTGATCTTGGCTGTGAAGCTTCTCTGAATCCCTTCTAGCTGACTAATGTCTTTTTTATATAGGGATGTTAGGACAAAGCAGTATTCCAACTTGGTATGATCAGTGTTTTCACTGGAGGAATCATTATATTCCTATCCCTTCGTTTAAAGGTTCTCAGTGTTTCAAATTTCGTATCAACCGTAACAGTTGAAATTTCTCAGTGTTAAACTTCATATTGTTGTCTTCCGTCCACTTGTAGATTCTGTTCATGTTTGTTTGTAGAGATCCTACTGTATATCCTCTGTTTCTTATTTTTCTACTGATCTTTGTGTCATCGGCAAAGGATGTTACTGTGCTGTCCAAGAGCAGATCTAGGCATTTCAGTAAGGTAGGGTTGCCAGATTTTTCAAATGCCCATGCGGGACAAAAAAATTTATAGTTTTTTTTAAGACCAAATTTTTTTTTCAAATTGAAACTAGATTTCTTCAACGGTTACAACAAACAAAATTAGAAAAAATTTATTACAATAATATTTAACAATTAAACATCGTGAATAAATTGAAATTATTATACATAATATTGAAATTCTAAATCAATTCATCCCTAAAAAATTTGCTTAAAAAATATTTTTTGCGGGACATTTTGAACGCGGGAATTTGACGTGGGATTTTGACACGGGATTTTTGGATCAAATGCGGGACTGTCCCGTAAAATACGGGACGTGTGGCAACCCTACAGTAAGTGGGGGGGTCCAAAGAAAAAAGGGTACCTCCTAAAATAAAAAGGGCACAGTACTAGAAATTTTTTCTTAAAACAGACCGCCAATGAGCGAGTGTAAAATCAATTGTATTGTTTTATTAGATCAGTCTCTTCAAATATGATACAAAATAAAAATCTAATTTGGGTACAACAGTTATTACAGAAAAATTTTCAAACAATAACAAATGTCTTGCCAATTAAAAGAACTTATCAGAATAAGATGAAGATAAAAATAGTGATATGGCTGCACCGGTACTAAGGGCAGATATGAAAACTATTACAACTACAAATTTGGAAGTACAATGTACACTTACTGGACAGTATATGGACAAAGACTCAAAATAGAATTTGAATAAAATAAAATAACCATGATCTATTTACAAAAACAAAATTTGTTTTCAAGGGCATACATATTCAAATTGGGCACTTGCAAGAAATTGAGGCGGGGGGGGGGGGGGGTCCAGACGTCGCTGACCTCCCCTCTAGATCCGTCTATGCTGTCTCTGGTAACGTCTTCATCTATGCCAGTTAGCATGATTATAAAGAGTAGTGCAGCTAATACTGTTCCTTGTGGTATTGAGCTGAGGACTTCTGATTAAGATATTCCTTGAACTGTAACGACTTGCCACCGCTCACTAAGGAAATTATATATCCATTTCCCTACTTTTCCTGTTATTCCCATATAACTTATTTCAGTTTATGTATTATGATTCTATGGTCACACTTGTCCAACGCTTTGGCAAAGTCTGTGTATATCACATCATAGTTTTCATTACTTTCCAGTGTATCAATAATGTTGTTGTAGTGTTCCATTAGTTGCGATAGGCATGATCTGCCTGACCGAAATCCATGTTGGTTATCATTTAATGTTTTCTGAATTTCCAAAGTCATAGATTTTTTCTCTAAGTACTCTTTCAAATATTTTAGTGAGATGAGATGTAAGCGACACTGGCCTATATTTTTTGGCCTCGGATCGATCTCCTTGGTATAGTGGGACTATGCTCGCTCTCTTCAGGATGCCTGGTATTTCTCCCGTGTCTAGTGATCGTCTCCATATCCCCCCCCAAAAAAAAAAATTATATATATATACACACGGTGTCCCATAAGTCCGGCATCATAGGAGAAATTCATATTTTTCTATTTCTACAAACCATAATTCATATTTTTCTCTTTCTACAGGCCATAATGTCTGTGAGCAAGGAAGAACGAATCCAGATAATTCTACTCATAGGAAATCGGAGTCAGAGAGAGGCCGCTGCTGAATTTAACAAACTACATCCAGGCCGCGAGCCAATAATACAGAGTTGTGTTAGCAGACTTGTTACAAAGTTTAAGGAAACAGGATCCATAGAAGATAAACCACGCAGTGGACCTTCAAGGAGGTCCACTGACGATGATACAGCGACTGCTATCCTGGCTCATTTTAACAGAAGTCCCAATAAGTCTCTTCGGCGATTGTCCGCCGAGACAGGAGTGTCGAAAAGTAGCATCCATCGCATTCTTCAGGCTCACAAATGGCATCCATATAAACTTCAGATCCTACAGAAATTAAGCGATGATGATCCCGACCGGCGGATGGAATTTTGTGAATGGGCTACGGAACAATATGCTCGGGATGCCAATTTCCCGTCCACCATTCTGTTCAGTGACGAGGCTGTTTTTTATGGAAATGGTGAGGTGAATCGACAGAACACCCGCTACTGGTCTCAAAACAACCCTCACTGGTATACCTCTTCAAAGGAAGAAGGTGCATCTCGGGTGATGGTATGGTGTGGCATTTGGAAGGATCGCATCACAGGCCCCCTCTTTTTCGATGAACATGTCACTGGAGGCACCTACCTACGTGTGCTCAAGGAAGAAGCATTTCCCAGTGTCTTGAACGAAGAAGGAAATTTCCCAACATGGTTCCAGCAAGACGGCGCTCCTGCACATTACATTACCCAAGTAAGGGAATACCTGAGTAGTATAGCCGCAAAAGGTAGAGTGCAGGAATGTTGCAAGAGATAATGATCAAATGTTGCAAAGGGGTGGGGGTATGCAACAACTCAATGTTGCAAAGGGGGATGGGGGATGCTGCAGGTGCAACAAGGGGTCATGAAACTTGGAGGCGGCGTTATCCCCAAGAGAATGACAGGAGGAGAGAAAGGAAGAGAGGTGTTCACCTGGCGGGAGCCAAGTGCATAATAAGACTTCAGCCGAGTAGGCGTTGTCTTATAGACTCCTAATCAGCCAGTTGGCTTAGAAGGAGCCAAGGGGGGAGATGTACACCTGAAGCGGGAGAGGGGAGGGATCTTCGGGGGGAGAAGGAAGGATGACCCCCCAAAGGGGTTGCCTTAGCCTAAGAGTGAAAGGAAAGACGGAGGAGGACTTTGGGGGGGACAAGGTGGGATGTCCTAACCCCCCAAAGGGAAACTAAGCTAAGTCTTAACCTAAGAAGGGAAGGAGAGAGTTCTTTATTCGGCCGAAGTTCGCATCAAACTACCAGCTCCGAAGCCAAGCGGGTCTTATGTAGATGATGGTTGAGTTGCCAGATACCATTTTTTATTTTAATTGTACAGGTATACATTATTAGGGTGAGTTGCTAGGTACCATTTTAATTCGTTACCAAAGCATACAGACTTAAATTCGAAATTGACAAAAAGAAAATGTTTATTAATTAAATAAATAGAATTTGCCTTCTGCTGCACAAAAATAATATAATACGTACAATCGTCAAAATAATAGTTCAGACGAAATACACACACACACACACACACACACACACACACATACACACACAATTATATTAAATAATAAACAGCAAAAGAAATAAACACATTAACTGTGCCTATTTTCTTTTGGCAAACCTTTCTTGCGTTTCAAAAACAGAAAAAAAAATATTACGCATTTTTCACGTTCTCCTTATAGTTTATATATATAGAGAGAGACTCAATTTCGGATTTTTAATTTTCACACCAAAGGGTCTATTTACTTTTTGTCACTTCTCTATATATAAGCCTTTTCATATCATTTCATTTTCATGTCACTTCACTTCATTTCACTAATCTCTTATCATTTCACTAATCATTTACTTTCAGCTTCTCTGGAAATTATTTACTTTCTTTCAGTTATTAAAACGAATCTAATTCTTAGAATAATGTTTGAACATTGTCTTCAGACGAGGAGTGAGTGGTGCAGGTAGCCAAGAGTTCGAACTGAAAGGTCCATCCTGAGGCCTTTTAAAACCGCAAACTGGCGAAAAGGAATTTGGGTCGAACTTTCTCTCTCTCAAAGACTCAATTCCACCTCTTCTAGCCTTCCGTGCGTTTGACTTGTAAATAAAAAAAAATGTTTTTATTAAATGCGTTGATTATTTCTCTTTACTTGCAAATATTTATGGCATCATCTTCTTAGTTTATTGAAATGTATGAATAAACATGGAAAGGTATATTATTATTATTATACATTTTTCAAACAGATTTTTGTCAGAGAAAGTGAGGATCACACACACACACACACACACACTATATATATATATATATATATATATATATATATATATATAGGGTGGTACAAATTACAGTAGTAATAATAATAATTAACTCCTTTTCACCGAATTGGAAAGATTAGGCTTTTCACCCCGCATTAGACCTACAGTTTAACGTGGAAACCGAATCAGAAATACATATCGTCAGGGAATCATTGCTCACTCTTTCACATCATAATGTCAACATTTAAAATAACAGGATCATTTGATTATTGATCCGGATTTAAAATAACAGGATCATTTGATTATTGATCCGGATTTAAAATAACAGGATCATTTGATTATTGATCCGGGAATAGTTTGTCTGCAAAATGTGATATGTACAAAAACTGTAGATTTTTCTCTTTAGTAATAATAATAATAACTAAATCTTCGCCGAATTGTAACAATGGTTAAGCTTTTCACTCCGCCTTAGACCCACAGTTTAACGTGGAAACCGAATACTCTTCTTTTTTAAAAAAATATAATTAAAGGAATGGATATATTTATAATTTCTTTATTATAAAATCCTCTCGATTACATTAGTGATTATTGATCCGGGAATAGTGTTGTTGCAAAACATGGTAATGCACAATGTAGATTTTTTCTATGTAGTAATAATAATAATAATTAACTGTTTCTCGCCGATTTGTTACCTCATTAGAGCTACAGTTTAACGTGGATTCAGAAATACATCTCGTCAGGGAATGATTACTCACTATTTCACATAATTTCATCGAAATAATTAAAGCTCATATACAGGACCTGCATTGTCTATAAGATCTGTGGCGCGTGGAACATGCAGTCTTCAGAAGATGTGAACATCTGCTCTGTGGATCAGTTCAAGAAAATGGATAACCCGAACCTTGCCACACACACAGATTTTTGTCAGAGAAAGTGAGGATCACGCACACGTGCGCACACACATACACTATATATATATATATATATATATATATATATATATATATATATATATATATAGATAGGGTGATATCCACAAAGACAAATTTTTCTATGTAGTAATAATAATAATTAACCCCGAATTTTCCAAAATTGCTGTGAAAGTGTAATGAAAAAGAACAGCTTCAGAGTTCATTCACACCATGCGTACACTTATTATCTCGTGTACTCAGTGTACACCTCCCTCATTGTGCCCGACAACACAGCTCTTTCCAAAATTGTTGTGAAAGTGTAATGAAAAAGAATAGCTTCAGAGTTCATTCACACCATGCGTACACTTATCTCGTGTACGCAGTGTACACCTTCCACATTGTGTCCGACACACTATTTTTCTTCTACGCTAGAGAATACACATCTGAAATTCACGTCTTGCACCGCTCAACTGAGTACGCAGGCGTAGAGATATCGCCAGGTAGTAGCAGGAGTCGCTTTTTTAGGCGTAAATGGCTTGTTCAGGTTGAGTTCTCGGATACCACTTTTTATTTTAATTGTTCAGGTATACATTATTATGGAGAGTTGTCAGATACCACTTTTTATTTTATTTGTTCAGGTATACATTATTATGGAGAGTTGCCAGATACCATTTTAATTGTTCAGGTATACATTATTAGGTTGGCAGATTGTACCATTTATTTAGTTAATTCTTAAAAGTTGGCTTAGAATTCTGCTAGTAGGTTTAGAAGACGTAACATGCCATTTGGTATAATTGTTTACAACCAAAATAATTAAATAAAACAACTTTGCATCATTTTGTTTATTTAAATATATAGAAAATAAATATACATTTTAATGATCAATTAAAAATAACAATAGTTTAAGAAATATGAACAAGGAATATGCATATAATCAAAAAATATATCCTTCAATATCCACACAATTATGGAGATATATAGAAAATAAATATACATTGGAATGATCAAAAATAAGAAATAAGAAATAATATAACCATCAATATAGAAATATATACACACAACTAAATAAATAAATACATACACTACCTTCTACCGCGCAAAATAAGAAATCGTATAGCCATAAATATAGCAGAAATAGACACACACACACACACACACACACACACACACACACACACACACAATATGTTAAATATATAAATACATTTCACTTTTTTTCAAAATACTAAACTCGCACTTAACCGAGTCTACAATTACATAATTATTGCTCTGCATTACGCAGTATACGCGGTTTAATAATATTTCATCGCTTAAAGTATAGGGAAACCTGTACTCGATATGAAGGGCTTTCATATCGTTCACTACTATTTTTGTTTCCACTTTACAACCGGTTGGTAAGTTATCTTTAAATACGTCTAGAATACAATCAAAAGCACGCACAAAGAGTTCATCGTTAGCTACATTATTAAACACAAGTTTATAAACACGCCTTTCCAATCGAGGGTTTATTTCTACCGACCCGAGCTTTTCAATCGTGAACTCATCTTCACTCAACATAGCGGCAATTGAAATAATCTTCTAAATCGTTACGACAACTGCTCGTTATATAAATTTCGGTTTTAATGTTTTAACACTCCCTGAATACGCACCAGACAGTTCCCGTCAGGGTAAATTTCATGAACTAGGTACATTTTATAACGGTTTTATTGTTTTACCACTCACCATTTCCACAAACTAAACGTCTTCACACTCCGGTGCACTATTTGAGAGAAACATATGACCATATTTTTCCTTTTTATTTGACAGACGATACTCGTCTCTAAAGTCTGCTAAAAACTCACGCAGGGCACGAGCCACAACCTCACTACGAACCTCATCATGATTTACATTAATATAGTGATAAAAATACTTAAGATGCGACATTTACATTTTCAACCGAAGTGTACGAGTGCTCGGTATGGTGTAGCATGATATAATACCGCTTGTCACACAACTCATCCACAAGACTCACTATCCATATCTGCTGCTTCTCTTCTGCACGCGTTGTTTCTTTTACTTCACGGTATATGTGAGACTTTATAAAGCTTAGCTCTACAGCATACTTCAATACATCGTCTGTGCAACGAAAGCCTACAACGCTCTCACCAGAATAACCGCAGAGTATTTGTACATCTTGCTCCTTCGCACGATCCAATGCGGTTTTAAAAGAGGCAAAGGAGGGGGGGGATACGAAGTTTTTCGGTATCCACCACATCTTGACACTGCTGAATACCATTTCATAAACGTTGAACAAGCAATATTAAAGGTAGCCATTTTCTTCTACGCGGGTGAATACACGTGCAGGAGCTCAAGGGCTTACTACAATCAACTGACCACGCAGGGGTTCCCAGGTAGTGGCATGACTCACGTTGCTGGCCTTCCAGTGGGACGGAGCTTAGAACTTTCACCTGTGCACACACACACACACACAAAGGAGAAAGCGAATCGCTAATTGAAACATGATTTATTTAATAAACGAAATATTCAAGTTATATATATTTACAAATACGTGTAATAAATAAATTAACAAAAGACACATCAAAGATTATATTCAAAGTATATATATATTTACAAATACGTGTGATTAAATAAGTTAACAATTGAAATTATGTTAACACAATAAAAAACAAATGCATAGATTTGGTGATCACAAACAACAGTAACCTAATACTTTAAAGAGTGCATTCTATTAAATACTTTTAGCCTATGTTCACGAATTAATACCGGTTTTAAAATAGATTCAGTTTCCTCAATTCGTCTCTGAAATCTTAATCTGTCCCGAGCGCACTCTTCCCATTGTCCCCTTCTACAGCAATCAGCAACGGGGTAAGTTAGAACGTTGTCACAGAATTTTACTTTTGGGGGTTTGGTGCAACCCAAACGTTTCCAATTTCATCATTCCATCTTTGGTTCACGAATTTTAACTCTTCTGCAATTTTGTCAACGCTGCGTCTATCATCACTTCCAAAGTCACTTATCAGGGTAAACAATGTTATGATTAGTCTCAGGATTTTTTAGGCAATTTTTTCTTTGTGCTGACAATGAACTGGATTTAAATGATGATGGTACACGGATCTGTTCCGATACTTCTGAATTATTCATATTTGATGGTTATATACGAGAGAATATACGACTATCAAATAAAACGGTAAATGAAGCAGTTGACGCTAAATCTATTTATTTGCTAAAGGAGGCCATACTATTATATATATATATATATCATCCGTGATGTCGATGATGGGGTGCTGTACCTCATCGTCATTCATATAAATATATAATTAGTTTATATAATACGCAACCTTAAATACAATTTCTTTTATCACGTAGTGAGTTACACTGTGCATGAATGAGTACGTACAAACTAGATTAATAAAAAACGCTTTTACTAAGAAGTCACGAGACGAAGACCGTCTGGACTGAGTTTATAGAAATTCAAGGATTCCAAGTTGATCACGAGAGAAGTTATGTAGTCATCTTCCATGCTGCAAAATCTCGTCGTCCGCTGACTGCTCAGAACACCGACAAGAGGTGAGATCGAATCCACATCAACACAAAATTTTAGAGTCGCTAAAATAACAGCCTGAGCATTGTTCTTGTTCTAAATTATCTTTGATTCGTTTTGGTAAAATTGAGTAAACTGCTGCCTTTGTTTCCTGATCAGAAACTCTCCGCCTTTTTCTGGTATGGTGCAAGGTTTCGTTGCAACCATATTCACTGCTCGAGTCTACTTCACTGTCGTTGTCTTCTAATCTAGATTTACACTCTTCACTAATGCATTCAATAGATGAATAATCATCTTGGTTGGTATTATTGACACCACAATCGAGAGGGATCACTGGGGTAACGGACACTTCAGGTAATGGTGCGGGTGCATGAGGTGGGTCGGGGGCAAACTCCTCAGGTTGCCCTTGTGGCGGGGAAAATATTGTGTGGTGGTAATTATGTGTTGCATCCAAGTAAACAAAACGGGCTTTACGTAACACAGTGGCAACTAATAATGATTTATGCAAAGATGCACCAGCTCTTCCGGAACGTCTGGATGCAATTTTACCGAGCGATATATTTATCAACTTGTGTGCTTCAAACCCGTTTGGAACGTCAGATATCATGTTCACCACTTAGGAATTTGTCAAGGCACAGAGAGATAACTAACACGACTCCATCCTCTATTTCCAATCTTGTAATGAATTAAAGTGAAAGTTTCGCCTGCCTTTATACAATGTCGTTCTGACGTCATTATCAAGCTCCACGCAGGGAATCCCAGGTAGTAGCATGACACGTTGCTGGTTTTTCACCTGTGCATACACACACACACACACACACACAAAGGAGAAAGTGAAACACTAATTGAAACATGATTTATTTAATAAACGAAATATTCAAGACATATATTTACAAACACGTGTAATAAATAAGTTAACAATAGACACATCAAAGATTATGTTCAAGGTGTAATATATATATTTACAAACACGTGTGATAAATAAGTTAACAAATGAATTTCTGTTATTTCTTGTGTTAACATAATTTCATTTGTTAACTTATTTATTACACGTGTTTTAAAATATATATGTCTTGAATATAATCTTTGCTGTGTCTATTGCTAACTTATTTATTACACGTATTTGTAAATATATATAACTTGAATATTTCGTTTATTAAATAAATCATGTATCAATTAGCGTTTCACTTTCTCCTTTGTGTGTGTGTGTGTACACACAACGACGGTGAAGTAGACTCGAGCAGTGAATATGGTTGCAACGAAACCTTGCACCATACCAGAAAAAGGCGGAGAGTTTCTGATCAGGAAACAAAGGCAGCAGTTTACTCAATTTTACCAAAACGAATCAAAGATAATTTAGAACAGGAACAATGCTCAGGCTGTTATGTATGTATGTATGTATTTATTGAGTAAACTGCTGCCTTTGTTTCCTGATCAGAAACTCCGCCTTTTTCTGGTATGGTGCAAGGTTTCGTTGCAACCATATTCACTGCTCGAGTCTACTTCACCGTCGTTGTGTGTACACAAACACACACAAAGGAGAAAGTGAAACGCTAATTGATACATGATTTATTTAAACGAAATATTCAAGTTATATATATTTACAAATACGTGTAATAAATAAGTTAGCAATAGACACAGCAAAGATTATATTCAAGACATATATATTTTAAAACACGTGTAATAAATAAGTTAACAAATGAAATTATGTTAACACAAGAAATAACAGAAATTCATTTGTTAACTTATTTATCACACGTGTTTGTAAATATATATATATACACCTTGAACATAATCTTTGATGTGTCTATTGTTAACTTATTTATTACACGTGTTTGTAAATATATGTCTTGAATATTTCGTTTATTAAATAAATCATGTTTCAATTAGTGTTTCACTTTCTCCTTTGTGTGTGTGTGTGTGTGTGTGTGTATGCACAGGTGAAAAACCAGCAACGTGTCATGCTACTACCTGGGATTCCCTGCGTGGAGCTTGATAATGACGTCAGAACGACATTGTATAAAGGCAGGCGAAACTTTCACTTTAATTCATTACAAGATTGGAAATAGAGGATGGAGTCGTGTTAGTTATCTCTCTGTGCCTTGACAAATTCCTAAGTGGTGAACATGATATCTGACGTTCCAAACGGGTTTGAAGCACACAAGTTGATAAATATATCGCTCGGTAAAATTGCATCCAGACGTTCCGGAAGAGCTGGTGCATCTTTGCATAAATCATTATTAGTTGCCACTGTGTTACGTAAAGCCCGTTTTGTTTACTTGGATGCAGCACATAATTACCACCACACAATATTTCCCCGCCACAAGGGCAACCTGAGGAGTTTGCCCCCGACCCACCTCATGCACCCGCACCATTACCTGAAGTGTCCGTTACCCCAGTGAGCCCTCTCGATTGTGTGGTCAATAATACCAACCAAGATGATTATTCATCTATTGAATGCATTAGTGAAGAGTGTAAATCTAGATTAGAAGACAACGACAGTGAAGTAGACTCGAGCAGTGAATATGGTTGCAACGAAACCTTGCACCATACCAGAAAAAGGCGGAGTGTTTCTGATCAGGAAACAAAGGCAGCAGTTTACTCAATTTTACCAAAACGAATCAAAGATAATTTAGAACAAGAACAATGCTCAGGCTGTTATTTTAGCGACTCTAAAATTTTGTGTTGATGTGGATTCGATCTCACCTCTTGTCGGTGTTCTGAGCAGTCAGCGGACGACGAGATTTTGCAGCATGGAAGATGACTACATAACTTCTCTCGTGATCAACTTGGAATCCTTGAATTTCTATAAACTCAGTCCAGACGGTCTTCGTCTCGTGACTTCTTAGTAAAAGCGTTTTTTATTAATCTAGTTTGTACGTACTCATTCATGCACAGTGTAACTCACTACGTGATAAAAGAAATTGTATTTAAGGTTGCGTATTATATAAACTAATTATATATTTATATGAATGACGATGAGGTACAGCACCCCATCATCGACATCACGGATGATATATATATATATATATAATAGTATGGCCCTTTAGCAAATAAATAGATTTAGCGTCAACTGCTTCATTTACCGTTTTATTTGATAGTCGTATATTCTCTCGTATATAACCATCAAATATGAATAATTCAGAAGTATCGGAACAGATCCGTGTACCATCATCATTTAAATCCAGTTCATTGTCAGCACAAAGAAAAAATTGCCTAAAAAATCCTGAGACTAATCATAACATTGTTTACACTGATAAAAGTGACTTTGGAAGTGATGATAGACGCAGCGTTGACAAAATTGCAGAAGAGTTAAAATTCGTGAACCAAAGATGGAATGATGAAATTGGAAACGTTTGGGTTGCACCAAACTCCCCAAAAGTAAAATTCTATGACAACGTTCTAACTTACCCCGTTGCTGATTGCTGTAGAAGGGGACAATGGGAAGAGTGCGCTCGGGACAGATTAAGATTTCAGAGACGAATTGAGGAAACTGAATCTATTTTAAAACCGGTATTAATTCGTGAACATAGGCTAAAATTATTTAATAGAATGCACTCTTTAAAGAATTAGGTTACTGTTGTTTGTGATCACCAAATCTATGCATTTGTTTTTTCTTGTGTTAACATAATTTCAATTGTTAACTTATTTAATCACACGTATTTGTAAATATATATACTTTGAATATAATCTTTGATGTGTCTTTTGTTAATTTATTTATTTCACGTATTTGTAAATATATATAACTTGAATATTTCGTTTATTAAATAAACCATGTTTCAATTAGCGTTTCGCTTTCTCCTTTGTGTGTGTGTGCACAGGTGAAAGTTCTAAGCTCCGTCCCACTGGAAGGCCAGCAACGTGAGTCATGCCACTACCTGGGAACCCCTGCGTGGTCAGTTGATTGTAGTAAGCCCTTGAGCTCAGACGTGTATTCACCCGCGTAGAAGAAAATGGCTACCTTTAATATTGCTTGTTCAACGTTTATGAAATGGTATTCAGCAAAGTGTCAAGATGTGGTGGATACCGAAAAACTTCCTATCCCCCCCTCCTTTGCCTCTTTTAAAACCGCATTGGATCGTGCGAAGGAGCAAGATGTACAAATACTCTGGTTATTCTGGTGAGAGCGTTGTAGGCTTTCGTTGCACAGACGATGTATTGAAGTATGCTGTAGAGCTAAGCTTTAAAGTCTCACATATACCGTGAAGTAAAAGAAACAACGCGTGCAGAAGAGAAGCAGCAGATATGGATAGTGAGTCTTGTGGATGAGTTGTGTGACAAGCGGTATTATATCATGCTACACCATACCGAGCACTCGTACATTTCGGTTGAAAATGTAAATGTCGCATCTTAAGTATTTTTATCACTATATTAATGTATATCATGATGAGGTTCGTAGTGAGGTTGTGGCTCGTGCCTGCGTGAGTTTTAGCAGACTTAGAGACGAGTATCGTCTGTCAAATAAGAAGGAAAAATATGGTCATATGTTTCTCTCAAATAGTGCACCGGAGTGTGAAGACATTTAGTTTGTGGAAATGGTGAGTGGTAAAACAATAAAACCGTTATAAAATGTACCTAGTTCATGAAATTTACCCTGACGGGAACTGTCTGGTGCGTATTCACGGAGTGTTAAAACATTAAAACCGAAATTTATATAACGAGCAGTTGTCGTAACGATTTAGAACAGTGGTTCTCAACCTTTTTTTAACCATCGCCCCCTTGAAAATTTTTTTGCCCACTCTATTTTCAAATCGCCCCCTACACACAAAAAAAGTGAAATAAAAAATAAAATTTAAAAGGCACTAGTTTGGCAGCTAAAAAGCACTAAAGCGCACTAAAAATAATAATCACCTTATCATTTTAGTAGCGCAAGCCTAATTTTAAGTTCAAGTAGCCTCATTCCCGAGAAGTAGGCCAAACTGACATCCTCCGCCTTAAACCTTGCAACGTTTTCAAAGGAAAATCACATTTATACATGTGTTAGCACTCCTTATTTATGAATTTTTATCAGATAAGAAAGCGAACATTTGAATCTATTTTATTCTTAAGAAGCACTAATTGAGTGATTAAATTGAATGACTAGAAACGTGACAACGAGGTCATTGTCTCCGTACTCGAAACAAGGGGCAAACGCGAAAATTAAGAAGCACTAAAGCACTAAAAGAAAAATCAATGATAATAGATAATAGCACAAAAAATAACACCCGCCCACGCTTCTAATTAGGTAAGAACTGACGCACCGTATGCGTAACCGTCACTAAGCCGCTATAGAATGCTTTGAATGACGACTCCGCCCCACTGCACTTCTCATTGGTCAATTCCCTTTAACGTCATCGACGGCACAATACATACTCGAATAGTGTTTCAAAACCATGATGAGCAATTCGAAAATAATTTAATTTTAATCGTTGCCTAAATAAATTTTCGCCCCCCTTCAGTCAAATTTTCGCCCACTTTCGCCCCCAAGAATTTCATTTTCGCCCCAGGGGGCGAAATCGCCCCGTTGAGAAAACCCTGATTTAGAAGATTATTTCAATTGCCGCTATGTTGAGTGAAGATGAGTTCACGATTGAAAAGCTCGGGTCGGTAGAAATAAACCCTCGATTGGAAAGGCGTGTTTATAAACTTGTTTAATAATGTAGCTAACGATGAACTCTTTGTGCGTGCTTTTGATTGTATTCTAGACGTATTTAAAGATAACTCACCAACCGGTTGTAAAGTGTGAACAAAAATAGTACTGAACGATATGAAAGCCCTTCATATCGAGTACAGGTTTCCCTATACTTTAAGCGTTAAAATAATATTAAACCGCGTATACTGCGTAATGCAGAGCAATAATGATGTAATTGTAGACTCGGTTAAGTGCGAGTTTAGTATTTTGAAAAAAAAGTGAAATGTATTTATATATTTAACATATTTGTGTGTGTGTGTATATTTCTGCTATATTGATGGCTATACGATTTGTTATTTTGCGCGGTAGAAGATAGTGTATGTATTTATTTATTTAGTTGTGTGTATATATTTCTACTATGTTGATCGTTATATTATTTCTTATTTCTTATTTTTGATCATTCCAATGTATATTTATTTTCTATATATCTCCATAATTGCGTGTATATATATATATAGATATATATATATATATATATATATATATATGTTTCTCTTGTACTGTTATATTGAAGGATATGTTTTTTGATTATATGCATATTCCTCGTTCATATTTCTTAAACTATTTTATTTTTAATTGATCATTCAAATTATTTATTTTCTATATATCATAATAAACAGAATGATGCAATGTTGTTTTATTTAATTCTTTGGTTGTAAACAATTATACCAAATGGCATGTTACGTCTTCTAAACCTACTAGCGGAATTCTAAGCCAACTTTTAAGAATTAACTAAATAAATGGTACAATCTGCCAACCTAATAATGTATACCTGAACAATTAAAATGGTATCTGGCAACTCTCCATAATAATGTATACCTGAACAATTAAAATAAAAAGTGGTATCTGGCAACTCCATAATAATGTATACCTGAACAATTAAAATAAAAAGTGGTATCTGACAACTCTCCATAATAATGTATACCTGAACAATTAAAGTAAAAAGTGGTATCTGACAACTCTCCATAATAATGTATACCTGAACAATTAAAATAAAAAGTGGTATCTGACAACTCAACCTGAACAAGCCATTTACGCCTAAAAAAGTGACTCCTGCTACTACCTGGGGATATCTCTACGCCTGCGTACTCAGTTGAGGGGTGCAAGCCGTGGATTTCAAATGTGTATTCTCTATCGTAGAAGAAAAATAGTGTGTCGGACACAATGTGGAAGGTGTACACTGCGTACACGAGATAAGTGTACGCATGGTGTGAATGAACTCTGAAGCTATTCTTTTCATTACACTTTCACAACAATTTTGGAAAGAGCTTCTGTGTTGTCGGGCACAATGAGGGAGGTGTACACTGCGTACACGAGATAAGTGTACGCATGGTGTGAATGAACTCTGAAGCTGTTCTTTTTCATTACACTTTCACAGTAATTTTGGAAAATTCGGGGTTATTATATTACTACATAGAAAAATTTCTTTGTGCATATCACCATATATATATATATATAATATATATATATATAATGTGTGTGTGTGTGTGTGTACACGCGTGTGCGTGATCCTCACTTTCTCTGACAAAAATCTCTGTGTGGGGCAAGGTTCGGGTTATCCATTTTCTTGAACTGATCCACAGAGCAGATGTTCACATCTTCTGAAGACCATGTTCCACGCGCCACAGATCTTATAGACCATGCAGGTCCTGTATATGAGCTTTAATTATCTCGATGAAATTATGATGTGAAATAGTGACTAATCATCCTCTGACGAGATGTATTTCTGAATCCACGTTAAACTGTAGGTCTAATGAGGGGAACAATCGGCGAGAAAGAGTTAATTATTATTATTACTACATAGAAAAAATCTACATTGTGCATTACCTTGTTTTGCAGCAACACTATTCCCGGATCAATAATCACTAATGTAATCGAGAGGATTTTATAATAAAGAAATTATAAATATATCCATTCCTTTAATTATATTTTTTTAAAAAAGAAGAGTATTCGGTTTCCACGTTAATCTGTGGGTCTAAGGCGGAGTGAAGAGCTTAACCATTGTTACAATTCGGCGAAGATTGTTATTATTATTATTACTAAAGAGAAAAATCTACATTGTTTTGGTACATATCACATTTTTCAGCCATACTATTCACGGATGAATAATCAAATGATCCTGTTATTTTAAATCCAGATCAATAATCAAATGATCCTGTTATTTTAAATGTTGAACATGATATGTGAAAGTAAGCAATGATTCCCTGACGAGATGTATTTCTGATTCAGTGTTACAATTCGGCGAGGAGTTAGTTATTAATATTATATAACTAAAGAGAAAAATCTATCGTTTTTGTACATATCACATTTTGCAGACATACTATGCCCGGATCAATAATCAAATGATCCTGTTATTTTAAATCCGAATCAATAATCAAATGATCCTGTTATTTTAAATGTTGAAATTATGATGTGAAAGAGTGAGCAATGATTCCCTGACATATGTATTTCTGATTCGGTTTCCACATTAAACTGTAGGTCTAATGCGGGGTGAAAAGCTTAATCTTTCCAATTCGGTGAAAAGGAGTTAATTATTATTATTACTACTGTAGTTTGTACCACCCTATATATATACACACATATATATATACACACACACACACATATATATATATATTGTGTGTGTGTGTGTGTGTGTGTGTGTGTGTGTGTATGTGCGCGCGTGTGCGTGATCCTCACTTTATCTGACAAAAATCTGTGTTTGAAAAATGTGTAATAATAATAATAATAATAATAATATACCTTTCCATTTTTATTCATACATTTCAATAAACTAAGTTGATGATGCCATAAATATTTGCAAGTAAAGAGAAATAATCAACGCATTTAATAAAAACATTTTTTTTTATTTACAAATCAAACGCACGGAAGGCTAGAAGAGGTGGAATTGAGTCTTTGAGAAAGAAAGTTCGATCCAAATTCCTTTCCGCCAGTTTGCAGTTTTAGAAGGCCTCGGGATGGACCTTTTAGCTCGAACTTTGGCTACCTGGACCAATTACTCCTCGTCTGAAGACAATGTTAAAACATTATTCTAAGAATTAGATTCGTTTAATAACTGAAAGAAAGTAAATAATTTCCAGAGAAGCTGAAAGTAAATGAGATGAGTGAAATGATAAGAGATTAGTGAAATGAAGTGAAATGACATGAAAATGAAATGATATGAAAAGGCTTATATATAGAGAAGTGACAAAAAGTAAATAGACCCTTTGGTGTGAAAATTAAAAATCCGAAATTGAGTCTTTCTTTATATATATATATATATATAATATATATATATATATATATATATATATATATATAAACTATAAGGAGAACGTGAAAAGTGTGTAATATTTTTTTTCCTGTTTTTGAAACGCAAGAAAGGCTTGCAAAAGAAAATAGGCACAGTAATGTGTTTATTTCTTTTGCTGTTATTATTAATATAATTGTGTGGTGTGTGTGTATAGATTTGAGAATGTTAATGGAACGATTTCTTTTGCTAAGCCATTTGTTTAGTGATTTTTATTAATGTTAATATTGTTTTAATTCACTTTAAGGTGAAAATCCGTTTATATATATATATATATATATACAGTATATATATATAAGGAATGACAAAATTAAATAGACACAGTTAATATGATTATATATATATATATATATATATATATAAATTATATATTATAGATATATATATATATAAGGTAAGGAGAAAGTTGTTCATTGTGTGTGTGTGTATTTCGTCTGAACTATTATTTTGACGATTGTAGTATATTATTTTTGTGCAGTAGAAGGGAAATTCTATTTATTTATTTAATAAACATTTTCTTTTTGTCAATTTCGAATTAAGTCTGTATGCTTTGGTAACGAATAAAATGGTATCTAGCAACTCACCCTAATAACGTATACCTGTACAATTAAAATAAAAAATGGTATCTGGCAACTCAACCATCATTATATAAGACCCGTTGGCTTCGGAGCTGGTAGTTTGATGCGAACTTCGGCCGAATAAAGAACTCTCTCCTTCCCTTCTTAGGTTAAGACTTAGCTTAGTTCCCTTTTGGGGGGTTAGGACATCCCACCTGTCCCCCCAAAGTCCTCCTCCGTCTATCCTTTCACTCTTAGGCTAAGGCAACCCCTTTGGGGGAGGTCATCCTTCCTTCTCCCCCCGAAGATCCATCCCCTCCCCCCCTTCAGGTGTACCCCTTCCCCCTTGGCTTTCTAAGCCAACTGGCTGATTAGGAGTTTATAAGAGAACGCCTACTCGGCTGAAGTCTTATTATGCACTTGGCTCCTGCCAGGTGAACACCTCTCTTCCTTTCTCTCCTCCTGTCTTTCTCTCGGGGGATAACGTCGCCTCCAAGTTTCATGACCCCTTGTTGCACCTGCAGCATCCCCCACCCCCTTTGCAACATCTTGTTGCATACCCCCACCACCTTTGCAGCCCCTACCCCATTTGCAACATTGAGTCGTTGCATACCCCCACCCCCTTTGCAACACCACCCTTTTGCAACATTGAACTGTTGCATACCCCACCCCTTTGCAACCCCACACCCCTTTGCAACATTTGATCATTCTCTTGCAACATTCCTGCACTCTACCTTTTTTGCGGCTATACTACTTACCTGTACCAACAATTCCCTGGTCATTGGATAGGACGTCGAGGGCCTGTGGAATGGCCAGCTAGAAGCCTGGATCTCACGCCAAGTAGATTTTTATCTCTGGGGCCACTTGAAAGCGCTGGTGTCCGCAGAGAAAATTAGGAGTGTTGAACATTTGCGGCAGCGCATTATTGTGGCATGTAACACCATTACTCCTGACATCATTCACCGTGTGCTTGCTGACTGGGTATCACGTTTGAATTTGTGTATTGAAAACAATGGTGGACATATTGAGCACGTTCTGTAAATAAAAGCTTTTGTTTTGTCTTTTTTTATTATTTTATGCGTTATTCTTGTCCTGTTATTTTTAAGGTTTATTATTATGGACACAAAAAAGATTTGCCTTTTTGCAGGACGCATTTTTCAACGCCATTTTTTTTTAAGCACATTTTGCCCAAAATTAACACTCATCCTACGTTTGGAATAATAATAATAATAGTAGTAATAAATCTAGGATTTGATAAAAAAAACACTCTAATAGACAGAGTTTAGTTTAGTTTTTATTATCATATTGTGACTTTCACGTAGAAAAAGTGAAGTTTTTTGCATTAAATCTAGGATTGGAATTTATAAGTTACACTTAGTGGTTAGGATGAAGAAAATTAATAAAAAAATTTAAATTATATTTATAAATGAAAACTAAGTTACTAATTAAATAGGTATTACAAAAGGATATATAATTAAACTATATGGAAATTAACTTAAATGAATGGCTAAAGGAAATTAACAAAACATAAATGACTAAAAGAAAAGACAAATAAGGATATATATAAATATGGACAGGAAAGCTTATTGCTCAAGTTAGGAATCTGATGGATGCTGAGATGTATCCGACAGCCTCCAAGTGTATCTCTCTCAGTGAATTATTTACCAAAAAATCGTTCTTTTCTTTGCCGATGTGGTATCGGAGAGTACCAGCATTCAGAAAGAACCTTTCAAGAATAAGAATTATGAATACAAGATATATACTAAAATTGAAGACATTTAGGATCAAATGTAGAATTCGGACCCCAGCCTTTTTTAGTTAGCTTTATAAGGCTAACTAACGAAAATATCATGACCTAACCTAACCAATCGTCAAGGGCGTACAGTTAACCTAACGATTGGTTAGGTTAGGTCGTGATATTTTCGTTAGTTAGCCTTATAAAGCTAACTAAAAAAGGCTGGGGTCCGAATTCTACATATGATCCGACATTTACATTACATAATTGAAGCAAACAAAAAAAGAATCGCAATAATACAAATATTAAAACAGCAAATTCTAAACAATAAAATAAAAAATAAAAGACAAGTCGGGCTGTACTCATCAGGAGGTAAGGTATCTCTAACAGAAGTGAGGTTAGAGGCGACTTGTCATACAAATAACATATCGCTTTTTAGGAAACTAATGTATGAACACACATTCCGATCGTTTAGAAAGGGTCAATGTTGGTGTAGAATTAAGTTTTAATTTTATAATTTTACGTTATTTTAGCTTTAATAGCATTTAAAATAGCTTTAATAGCATTTAAAATGAAATGGTAACGATTAATTCCAACCAAGAAGGGTATCTTCTTGACAATATTATTATTATTATTAATATTATTATTATTATTATTATTAAAATAACCTTTTAGAAACTTCGAAATCGTAGTATTATCAAATCACAATTTTACCGTAATACAAACAATATAAGAAACATTTTTAAACAGATTAAATAAACCGATCCCAAAATGCTGTTACGACGCAATATATTCCTCAGTTTTAACCACAGCAGGGAATTTTATCTCCTTCACAGATGAAGAATTGATCGTCGTACTGAGAAGAATCTCTCAACCGGAGACGTTGAATGGGTTCTGATTCCAGCCATTCTGTCAAAAACACCAACATCCCACTCGCCCCCTTTTCGTAAGAATTGGGATAGAAGCAGTCCCAGAATGGTGACTGCAGGGAGAGGGGGGATCCGTCGACCCAGGCCCACTGGGGCGAGGTAAGACCAAGATCGTGTGCTCCGATCATGGCATATGTGTAACCTGTAATTTATGGCTTTGATGAGGTAACTGCACGTATACGATATTCCGTCGATAGAATAAGCTATCGACAAATTTTCAGTGAGTTAGGTTAGGTAATAACAGTATGGAACAAATGTTCCGTTGATAACGTGAGTTTGGGGTCGATATAACGATATTTAAAAGCAACAGCTATACTGCAGATATGAGGCATTTTGATTAAACTCATAGTAATCAAAAGGATTTGTATATGCTGGAAGTATTCGTTATAATCAATTTTTAAAAACTACAACAACCTTTGTCCGTTTGTCCTATTCGTCACACTTTCGTCTCGGGCTATAACTTTTAACCGCTCAACATAAATTGATGAAACTTTACACACATATGGGGCATCACAAGATGAAATGTCATGAGCAAGAATCAAGTGTCTGCATCACAAGTCAAGGTCACAAATGTCAAGTGGAGCGTTTTCGTGTTTGGTCCATAACTTTTTAACCACTCAACCTAAAGTGATGAAACTTCATACACATATGTATCATCGCAAGGCGATGTCACAAGCAAGAATCAGGTTCTTGTATCAAAGATCAAGATCACAAATATAGGAGGGGACATTGATGTCATTCCGACATAGTTTTAGTTTTTCGTCTTCGTATGATTTTAATTACAGTAGGTTTTAATTACAACCCCTTCGTTAATTTTACTTAACCAATACCTTTTGCTTTGTGATATTTTAACTTCTATATAATCAGTAAGGAGGGACAGAAACTAGCATAGTGCTAAGGTAGGACTATATAATGCCGCCCATTGCGCTAACTCCTGATTATTATGGAACCAGCACCATTGGGAGCCCAACCCCAGTGTCTTCGCTTCTTTTATAGGGAAACGGTGTTGTTATCCACTAAGACACGTGCGCTGCTTTTAACTTTTGCAACGAACTGTAACGAATCTTAAGTTTTATTTTAAAGAAGACAGTTTTAGTTAGCAACCATGTACTACGAAGGTGGGTGATAGTTCCACTCAAAATATCTGCTAAGACTAAGAATGAGTGATATAAGAGATCTGCCTATTGCTTCTGTTCTTAGATTTACAACTAGTAAAATGGAAAAATTTAGAATAAGTATTGGGGCCAATAATTAAAATATTAGTTTTAGCATTCTTTTTCCTATGTCTTTTTTTTTCTAACTTCCTCGTACGTTTTCCGTTTGTTACATTATTCAAGGTAGGATACAGAGGTGAGAAACTTAGTCGGGTTAAGAAATAAATCAGTAACATAAACCAAATAGCGAAAAACATTAATCTTTACAAAATAAAGAATAAGCAATTAAATCAAGGCAAGTTTTGGAGAGAGAAAACAAAGATTAAACAGTGGTTTAAACCAGAGATTCCCAACCTATGGTACGCGGAGCTCTTTTAGGTGGTACGCAAGAGGGTTATAAATATGCAGCTTGCGAATTGATAATTACCTTCTTGATAATGTTTCCAAAAGTAATATTAGTTGAAGATGATATGGTATAAGGAGATTGAAGGCACCAATCGACCAGGAAAATACTCCGTTGGGGGTGGGGGAGGACGTTAGGCAAGAGACAGGGAGTGCTGGAACTTTCTCCTGTCACTGTCCTCCGTAGCTGATCTCTTTCCGTGTCGTGTCTTATCTACCATGTGAACAGTTCAGTATGCTCTCAAACAACGCTTCTCCCTCTATTCCTCACTACACATACATGCATCTTACACTCTACACATTCTTTTCAAAATTTAAAAAAAATAGCATAGCTTTTAACAGCCTCAGAGACTTTGATTTCGGCTCTCTCCTTTTCTTTCTATGGAGGGATGGGGGCACTTTTGCGGGCGTTCGCCCTTGACCCCTCCTTCCCGCCTAAAAAAGAAGAAACCTTTTCCGATTGTGGGTTTGCGTGTTATTCATTTGTCATCCAGAAAAATTAAAATTATTTAACGACAACGTGCAAAGCCAAAATCAAGATTTTGTTTCGGTACAAATGTCGATGAATGTCATTAGAATACATCAAACGTTTCAGATAAGGCTGAAAATTCAAGATTGAACAACGCAGCTTTGGTTAGATGGTACCACCTTCCTTCCGTAATGGTGATACTTAGAAAAACATGATGGTAAAAAGTGGTACGTCGACGTAAATGGTTGGGGAAACTTTGGTTTGAACAGCTAATACAAGGCAAAACAATAAAACAAAGTAGTTTATAAGACTAACTTCTACTAATCATTGCTTGGTTGATGAACATAGGCTCGTGAATGTCAGTGTCCAGTACCAAAAGGTCATACTTTGAATATCCGTTGCTGTAACTCGCGCAGAAGTTACGAGCGTCCTGAAAGGTCAAGGATAGGCCGATGGACTGCGAGAAGAAGTAGCATCTGCCATTCAATTCATTAAAGAAGGTTGGGCATGTACCTCATTAAAAAAAAATGGTTGTTAAAAATTATGTATGTTATCATTTAGCTAGAAAAATAACATCGCAACATGCTGAAAGAATGCGTCCTAAGTCAAAAACTCTGATGGTAATGGTCAACACAATTTTGGTTCTGACGCCATTATTGTATGACTATACTCGTATATCGGCTCCGCACAAATATGATAGTCTCGGCGTCATACTCTGGGCGGTGAGGCTCTGTGTTCGCTTCTAGCTGCTGGCTCCTGAGTTAGATTGGGCCGGCTATTCACCTTCTCAATTTCCCACGCAGTGGGAAATGAGTTTCCAGGACGTTCAAGTATACTGTATCATATATTCATGCGTGTGCAGCTACGAGTATATCCATGGAAATACTGATTCCAATGCAGTTCGTTTTATTGCACATTATTCGTAGGAATAGTTGAAAACTTCCGAGAAAAGCTTATGAAATTTGGCGATAGATTCTCATTTTTAAAAATCCATGTTAACCTTTGGTTAGCTTCCGCCCGAATTGTTCATTCTGACGAAGGTCAAGCTTTTCACTCCACCTTAGACCTACAGTTTAACGTGGAATCCGAACCACGCCCATCAGCAGCCCAGCGTCTTAACCACTAGGCCACCTAGGGTACCCATTTATCTACCAACCACTTTCTTTATTGTGTGGAAGGATGAACAGCTGCGTTTTGCTGCGCGCCGGCTGCCGTCGGGTCTCGAACCCGGGGCCTATGGTTTCGTAGTCAGCGACGCTAACCACTACGCCACCGAGGCCTGAAACAGATCTTAGATTTTAAATATTTAGTCATAATTTAAATTGCTCAACATTAGTTTTAATTAAATAGTTCCTAATGGCATACAATCACAAATATATATATATATATATATATATATATATATATATATATATATATATATATATATATAGTGGTCGAATTGTAAAATTTTAACAAGGGGAATGGCGGTGAGCGTGGGTTGGATAGTGGGGTTCGAGGGCATGTCCCCGCGAAAATTTTAAAAAATTGTAACTGCACAGTGCTACATTCTGGTGACTT
This sequence comes from Bathynomus jamesi, assembly GCA_023014485.1. NCBI lineage: Eukaryota > Metazoa > Arthropoda > Malacostraca > Isopoda > Cirolanidae > Bathynomus > Bathynomus jamesi. The sequence goes on along the minus strand of JAJOZX010007363.1, from coordinate 78,919 downwards.
TTCAGGGAATGATATGCAGGAAAGTCATCAGTTTAGAAAAACGTTTTTTTAGTGATTTCCATATTTTTTCGTGAAAGTAAATTATGACATAAATATATTAGTCTTTCAATAAACCAAAAAAAGTAATACTGAGATATTTTCTTTTACTTTCTGTGCTTTAGTCGGAATTAGGGTGTTGTTAAAGTATTTTATTTAGATAACAAGGGGGATTCAGTAGTTTATATATACAGGGTGTTTCATAACATGTGGGACGCACTTTCAGGATGGATTCAGGACCTGAAAACAATGAAAAAAGTTTATATAAACATATGCCCGAAATCGCTTTGTTTCCAAGCTACAGCCCGTTTTGTGTTCCAGCAATTCTTTCCGCAAACTGTTTACAAACACTGCTTGCCGACAATGTTTGTGAGTGTGTACGAGACTTATTTCACGTATGGCCTTGCCGATTGTAATGTTTCGTACACTCTATGACATGTTTCAATATCGTTGAGTGTAGAGCCATCAGTCAGTCAGAGGTGCTTCGCGGAGTTTTACTGTTCGTATTCGTAACTTCTTACCGTGAATAAGTGCAGTTCAGTGAACAAAAAACCTTAAAAGTTTTTATGCTATTCAGTGATAGTGTGCATTTGAAGTGAGATTGGAGGCTTATTCAAGCAGAGAAATGGCAGACATGCATCTCATGTATGGACTTACCTAGTGTAAGGCGGACGCAGCAAGACGTCTGTATGCGGAAAGGTTTCCGAATCGCCGTCTGCCAGATAAGAAGACCTTTCAGAGAATAGACGAGCGTCTTGGTGATACAGGATCATTCAACATGCGAGTTTCAGATGGTGGTAGACCAATCAGCGCCAGAACTGTTGACTTGGAGAAGCGGGTTCTGAATCACGTGGAAGAACATCCTGGTCTCAGCACCCGAAGGATAGCAGCAGCAGAGGGTGTAAGATACACAACTGTGTGGAGAATTTTACGGGAACAACAGCTTTACCCATATCACATTCAGAGAGTACAAGGCCTTACTGAAATTAATTTCCCACCACGAGAGGCTTTTTGTACTTGGTTCCTTCAACAGTGTGCTCGCGATCCTCTTTTTCTACCCTCCGTGTTGTTTTCTGATGAGGCTGTCTTCACAAGGAATGGCGTGATCAATTTTCGCAACACTCATCACTGGACCGAAGAGAATCCGCGTGCCATCATCCAGTCAAGGCATCAACAATAATTTAGTATCAATATATGGGCAGGACTTATTGCCGACAACTTAATCGGTCCTTTTGTTTTGCCTGGGAGATTAACAGGCGAATTCTATTCCAATTTTTTAAGGAATGATTTAAGCGATTTACTAGATGAAGTTCCTCTTGGTGTCCGACGTCGTATGTGGTTTATGTATGACGGTGCTCTGCCTCAGTCGAGTAGCCAGAGACTATTTGGATGACCATTTCCCTGATAAATGGATAGGCCGTGGAGAACCCATTGCGTGGCCTGCTCGCCCCCCGGACCTGAATCCAATCGATTTTTACCTGTGGGGTAATCTGAAATCCATCGTTTACGTGACACCCATTGACAACGTTGAAATGCTTCGCCAACGTGTAGAACAAGGATGCCAGAAAATCCGAGCAACACGTGGAATGTTTGAACGTGTCAGGCAGTCTATGACGAGGCGTGCTCAGGCATGTATTCAAACGCAAGGCGGTCATTTTGAGCACTTCCTTTAAAGGTAAAGCGGATACTTGCTGGAACACATAACGGGCTGTAACTCGGAAACAAAGCGATTTCGGGCATATGTTTATATAAACTTTTTTATTGTTTTCAGGTCCTGAATCTATCCTGAAAGTGCGTTCCACATGTTATGAAACACTCTGTATATTATATATTATATATATTATATAATATTATATATATATATATATATATATATATTATATATATATATATAAACAGGGTGTCCCATAAATCATTGTAGGGTTTCATTTAATTGTATACCGACTTATGAGACACTATATATTTTACATACATTAGACGATTTAGCGATGAATTAAAAATGAGATTCGATATAAAATATTTTTTATTACAGAAATCTTTACGAAAATTAAATTTTATTAATTTTGGGTCAAAATCACGTATTTGAAAAAAAACTAATAATAAATAGTAAGTTCGGGGTTTGTTTGGTCTGCTTCGTAACGGCAAAGGTCATGTGACGGAGGGGACCTACAGTTTACTCGGGATCTTAACCATACACGGATTGCTACATCGTCTGAATGCGGATTGCGGTCACCCATAACCCAACGTCGCTTAACCTCGCTGATCTAATGGGAAACGGTGTTACGACGTTGCCACGATCAGGAAGCCCCCACCCCCTCCATCCCCCTAAAAATCCCGAACCAAACTAAAAAACAGCTGATGTATATAGTTATGAACTGAAGAAATTCATAATTCCTTACCTTTAGGCAGAAAAGTGGTGGTAGGCGTAGTGGTAGGCGTAGTGGTAGGCGTAGTGGTAGGTGTAGTAGTATATTCCAACGAAGCACATTTCACTGGAAAAAGACGAAATTTTTTAGTATTGCAAATAACGGAGTAATGTAGTACAATAACCGTACAAATAACTAATAAGTATATTATATTTTTATACTGGGATGAATTTAGCTTATTGAAATATTTATTCTGTATATATATATATATACATACACACTGTATGTTACACAGACAGTGCATGAAACAAGGAACCCTTCTGGGATAATATGATACATTCACTATGGTCCGAATAAGCAGGGCCGGCGAGAGGGCGGGGAAGCCGGGATAAATCCCTGGGGCCCGGGCCGGGCCTCTAGGGGGCTCGGAAAGAGGGGGGGGGATAAAATCTAAAAATATTAATAAAACAATTGATTAAATAACAGATAGGAAATATAATTAATGAACATATATTTTATAGAGATTATCATAGTCAAACTGAAACAGATAAAATATTATCTGCGGTCCACCAATGCCCAAGACCGAATGACAGATCTGGGAACCATTGTAATTGAAAGCCAGTTAGCCCATCCTTTAAATTTCATCAGAATCATTTACCCCTTTGCTAGAGAGAAGGCAAAGAAAGTACATTTCTAATTATGAAAATCTTGCGGTAAACAATTGTCTTGCCTGCATGGACTGGTACTGCATTTGTAAATTGTATGGTGATAGAATTAATATAATTGATTCGAAAAATAAAATGGTCATTTTCTTCCGAGTTGTTTATTCATACTGTATATTTTGAATAGTGATTTGGACATATAATCAATTTGCTTGTTATGTACACAAAAAACATTCATGATAAAATACTGAGTAAACAGAGGGGCCCATATACCAATCCTTCCCCGAGGCCCGGGGCAGCTCGGCGGCCCTGCGAATAAGTAATAGTAAATGGCAAATACAAAAGTTTTTCTCTTTCAAGATGGAAGCCCAACTCTTGCGTATATTGAGGTTCTGAATGTGGTTGTCTAGATTAGCTTTAAACCCTAGACCCTGTCCCAAAGTTGGGTCTTATCTGCTTCGCAGATAGCTGGTGAGGGAAGCTATATTTTGGCGCCTCTTTGCTAGTGACCCGTTGTCCGAGTTGGGCTTCCATCATGAAAAAGAAAACTTGTATTTGCCCTTTACAATTACTTTTTCGGACCATAGTGGATTTAATATTTCAAAAGAGTTCCTTGTTCCATGCACAGTCTGGGCTCCTATTAAAAATAAGCAGCTAGTTGTTATTAATTAATATTAATAAATAAATAAATAAGCAAATAATTATTATTAATAGTTAAAACATGTATTACAATATTAAACAATATTAATGGACAATATTAAACAATATTAGTGGACATTAATCCTAGATTTTTGTTAGTATGCCATTATTAATCGGGATTTCAACTTGGTTTTAAACAAATTTACATTCACAGTATTTTTTATATCGGCATGCGAGTCATTCCATAGTTTCAATCCAATGAAAATGGGTAGTTTTTGAGATGAAGACAATCTAAATTGAGGTATAACGAGCTTTGATCTATTTCTGGTCTGATACGAGTGGATTTCTTGATGAGTTACAAAATATCTATTTACCCATTGCAAATTAATGATTTTGTTCTTACACTCGTAAATAAAAATAAAATGTGCCAGTTTGGTTATATCGTTGAGCTTTAGTAGGTTTAGCTCTTTAAAAAATGCACTAGAGTAATCAAGGAAATCAGCATCAGATAATAACCTTATTGCTCGTTTTTGGATGACAAAGATACCATTTAATGCGTTGTTAGCGGAGTTTCCCCAAACAAGGGTGCAGTATGTTAAATAAGGAAGAACAAGAGTATGATAAAGAGTCAATAAAACTTCTTTAGGGACTACATTTCTAAGTTTAAACATTATAGCAACGCTCCTTGAAATCTTTTTCGCGATATAATTAACATGATCACTCCATTGCAAATTCTTATCTAGCATTACATCAAGAAATTTTGTTACAGTACACTCCTTTATGGCGATTTCATTAGCATTAAGTTCATCAAGATATACATTTCTTTTATTAGTAAAAATCACGAAATTTGTTTTACTGGTATTCAGGAAGAGTTTATTGGTGGTCAACCATTTCATTACACTGATGAATTCTGAATGAAATATATTCTTAGCTGTATTAACATCTTTGCAAGAAAAAGAGACAGTTGTATCATCTGCAAACATTATGAAGTTCAGTATATCAGATGAACGTGGCAGGTCATTTATATATAATAAAAATAACAGTGGACCCAGAACTGAGCCCTGTGGCACACCGTGTTTGACAAGCGCTTTAGTTGAGCAAACCTTATTTACTAATACAAAATGATATCTATTGGACAAATAACTTTTAAACCAATCACTGATTGCTCCTCTAAAGCAGTAACAATATAATTTATTAAGTAGAATATTATGGTCTATTACATCAAACGCCTTACTCAAATCCATAAATAGTGATATCATTATTTCTTTGTTCTCCTTAGCTATATTTACATTTTCCATAAGATTTAAAATAGCCATTTCCGTTGTTTTATTATTACGGAAGCCATATTGATTTGAAGATAATAAATTGTAGGATTCTAAATATCGTTGCATTCTACTTTTTACAATTTTTTCAAAAACTTTGCTGAACACAGATAATGAACAAACCGGCCTATAATTTGTTGCTAGTGTAGGATCACCCCCTTTAAAAAGGGGTTTTATACAACCAGTTTTTAGCATTGATGGGAATATTCCTTTGGAAATACTTTGATTGATAATTTTAGCCAAAGTTACAGATATCTTATCTTTAACAAGTTTTACTATAGGTACAGGAATGTTATGAATGTTATTTTTTGTATTTTTTAATTTACCAATAATATTCTGGACCTCAGTAGAGGTAGCAGGAACAAAAGAAAATGAATTTAGTGGGCTGGGTGGCATATATTCTAGAGGTGAGTGATCATTATTTATTAATTGTGAGCGAAGCTTATCCGCTATTGAAGTAAAATGTGCATTTAAAGAGGCTGCAATAGCAGTATCATCGGTAATTTCTTTATTATCAACATTTAATTTCTCTAATGAATTTTTCTTAATTTGTTTTCCGAGAAGATTGTTTATGGTTGTCCAATGTTTTTCATGTCTCCTTTATGTTTGGAAAATTGATTGTTATAATAGTTATATTTTGCAATTTTGATTATTTTAGTTAATTTGTTTCTGTATTGAGTATATTGTATTTTAGGAATTTTGCTCTGTAATTGCAATTTGAATAATTTATCACTGTTCTTTATTGAAGTGATAATTCCTGGAGTGATCCATGGATTTGTGACACTCTTGGGCGAAACTGTTTTTCTCCTTAAAGAAAAGCAAATATTAAAAATATGGAATAAGGTGTCGTAGAAGAACTGAAACATATGATCTGGGTCATTTAAAGGTTCGTCACAGTCAAGTCGAGTATTTTCTATAGCCCCAATAAATTTTCTTTTGTTATTTGTTAACTTCTGAGAATATTCTGTAATCAATAGTTGTTTTGTCCGCAACCTGAACAATGTTATTGAATATAGCGTAAGTAGGAAAATGATCACCGATGTTTGTGGTTATAATTCCAGAATTTACGAGGGCATTGCTATTTACAAATATATTATCAATCGTAGATTCTGTTATTCGATTGCCATAGCTGCAGACTCGAGTGGGTTTGTTAATAGAATGACTAAGATAGAAAGAATTCATTACGTTTAAAAATTTGTGAGAGATTGCTTCAGATTGCAAATTGATGTTGAAGTCTCCCGCAACTATGGCATTCGATTTATGAAAGTTGCATAACATGTTATCTAAGTGAATTAAAAAGCTATTGATATTAGTATTAGGTGGTCTATAAATTGCATGGACAGAATATATATTACTTTTGTCTTTTATATTCACAATCAGGTTTTCATTGTCACTATTAATTATATAGAGAAAATACTTCGTTAGAGTCGTAAGTTTGATGCACATACACAGAGATACCCCCACCAATCTGACCATCTCTTACAGTATGATAAGCAACGTAATTAGCAATATTATATAGGTTTTTAATACTACTATTTAACCAGGTTTCCGTGAGAATTATAACACTAAATTTGACCGTAGAAGTTTTCAAAAGGGCCAGTAAGTAGTTGTAGTTCCTAGGTAAGCTTCGAATGTTTAGATTTAGCACAGAAAGATTTTTATAAATATCTTTTTGTAATACAAAGGCATTAAACTCGTCTATCGATGAGACCATGCAATTGCCTACACCAGATTCCTGTTCTAGATCCTCTAAACTGGATATAGAATTTTTTGGTAATGAATTGAAATGATTAATATCGGCACATATACTATGAAAGTCTTTATCGATGAAAGGTATATAATGGAGTCAAGTAATTTTTGCAGTGGTAATCTTAGTCGAACAAAGAACAACAAGACTAGTCCGTATGCAAACATTTAATATTCAAAGCTTTCGACATTTTCTAATGTCTAGTCCAGGAGGAAATTCTCAAAAGAGGCCTAGAAAATTGAAAACGTAGCACACCCAGTATTCAAAAAGTTTGACTTCATATTATGTTAGAAGGATGTCTTCGGGGTATTATAGGCCCTTTTGTACCAAAGAATTGGGGTGTCACTAAAATTTTATGAGCAGTTTTCTAAACCAATGTAAGGTAAATTTTGCATGAATTTTTCGTCGCCAGTTTTGGGGTATGCTTTGTTTTAACTGTCATTGCTCCATGAAAAAGCATCATATCTTCACCAAATTTCATACATACAATAATGCCATACTAAAATACAATACCAATTCATAGTTGTCTGCTGGTGTACCTCTTTTCTCTAGATAATATTTGTACCGTATATTCATATATATTCTTAGTATACGTATATTCATAGTATACGCTTTATTGTCCAATATTCGTTAATGTATCTCTGCTACCAGATCTTGGAATGCTTTAGAGAACATATCTCCATTTTCTGGTTCTTTGTACGCCTTGAACTCTACATTTCTTCTGGCGACATACTGAGCTTTGTACACTCTAGTCAGCATAGCAAAATCATTTCTTTCCTTTGCTGCCTCTAGGATTGTATTGCAAGCTGAGAATGTTGCAACTGATAAGAGCTTTTCGATTTTTTTATGAGTAACCTTCTGGCAAAACATACACAAAGACTAGTCAATATTTGGTATGAGTGACCTTGAAGATTTTGGTGTTGTTAATTCATCTTCATTTCTACTTTTGTTATCCATAGGAACTGGAGATGGGGTCATGGATCGTCTAGCGAACTTCAGGTTGCGTGAACTTGTGTATTTAGCATAACAATTTCTATGCCAAACGATGCATAGCTTGGTTGAGAATATCTAAATCTTGTCTTAGGCTTGTGTACACTTCATCTCTGTTTGTAGCCTTGATAAATTTTGATATGCCAGTTTCAGATGATCCACTTACAGTTTCATTGGTGTCTGCTTGACATATTAAACATTTATTCCAGTCTGTTCTCTTTGTTCGTTTCTCAGGTAAGAGATGAAAAGCTGCCTCCTTGTTACATTCCTCAGTGTCCATTTTTATCGAAATATTGAAATAAATACAGGGTAATTCATAAATGTGTTTCATAAATCGCAGGGTGTATTCTTGAGACAAAAGTAAAGAAGAAAAGACCATATGAACATAGATCGAGAAACCCGTAGGTTTCGAGCTATAGCACGCGACAGAAAAATGAAACTACTAAAGATTTTTTACATTTTTTGTCCATTTGTCAGAGTTATCCCATTGTATTGATTGGAATAATGCTTCAGTTTTGTTTCACTCAAGCATCATTGTTAGTAGAAATATTCTTGATTCTGCCATTATTCAACTTGCAAACAATTTCAACATTAGCTAGGGCCTTTTTTTTCACTTGATCCTGTTGTTTTGAATTCGTTCAGAACGGATTTAGACAAGAAGGGCATAGTGCTAAAATTCTGGTAGCTTTTCCATATAAATTTGTAGGCTCCTCCTATAATGTTTTAGTGCACCAATTATATATTTTTTTTTGTAACCTATATATAGTTTCGAAGTTATTAATTTCAGTGTTCTGAGGATGTCATAAGACGAAAGCGCTTGAGCACTATTTCGTGTTTTCTTTTTCCTTCGTGGTTATTTCCATCACACACACACACACACACACACACACACACACATATATATATATATATATATATATATATATGCGCCTCGGTGGTGTAGCGGTTAGCGTCGCTGACTACGAATCCATCGGCCTCGGGTTCGAGACCCGACGGCAGCCGGCGCGCAGCAAAACCCAGCTGTTCACCCTTCCACACAATAAAGAAAGTGGTTGTTAGATAAATGGGTACCCTAGGTGGCCTAGTGGTTAAGACGCTGGGCTGCTGATGGGGCGTGGTTCGGATTCCACGTTAAACTGTAGGTCTAAGGTGGAGTAAAAAGCTTGACCTTCGTCAGAATGAACAATTCGGGCGGAAGCTAACCAAAGGTTACAAAAGGCATATATATATATATATATATATATATATATATATATATAGAGGATGAATTTCACAATTAAACACGTGAAATGAATGAGTGATGCAAATCCACAAGGAAAAAGAAAAATTATTCCAAAGCCTTTCGTTTATTCAGAAGTACACCTCCCTGAGGAGGTGTACTTCTGAATACACGAAAGGCCTTGGAATCATTTTTCTTTTTCCTTGTGGGTTTGCATTTTATATATATATATATATATATATATATATGATGAATAAAACCACGAAGGAAAGGAAACACAAAAAGGTGCTCAAGCGCTTTCGTCTAATGACATCCTCAGGAACACTGAAGTACATAAAAGGTTACGGCCTATATATAGGTTACAGAAAGAAAAAAATAAAATAAATAAATAACATACATACACACAAACATATATATATATATATATATATATATATACATACATATCCACACACACACACACACATATATATATATATACATACATACATATCTACACACACACACACACACATATATATATATATATATATATATATATATGCAACCTTTGCTTATGTTGAAGTTATTTGAAAGTTGGATAATGGCAGACTCAAGAATATTTCTATTAACAATGTTGCTAGAGTGAAATAAAACTGAAGCATTATTCCAATCAATACAGTGGGATAACTCTGACAAATGGACAAAAAGAGCACAGGAAAACTGTCCTGTTCTAACGGAATATTGATGCTGTTTTATACGTGTGTGCAAATCCTTTCCCGTCTGACCTATGTAAAAGGAATCACATTGTTTACACCCAATTTTATAGATAATGCCTGAATTATTGGTAGGGCTATTTTTTACTATGATATTTTTCACAATATTGTTATATGAAAATACTACATTAATATCCAAAAGTTTAAGTACATTAGCAATGCCTAAAAAGCCCGGGAAAAATGGAAGTACTAAAATATTTTTTGACAAAGTACGAGTTATTATTGAGACGATAGAAAGTTCGTTTTGCCTTGTTGAGACAAGATTCCATAAACGCAGATGGATAACACAGATCACTTCCAATACCGTTAATTTTTTCCAATTCGGCATCGATGTATTCCGGACTGGCGATCCTAAGGGCGCGGAGAAACATTGATGAAAAAATGGCCTTCTTAGTGGGGGTGTCATGTCCCGAGTAAAAGTGTACATAGGACAAATTGTTTAGATACTAAACTTAAAACCTGGGCTTTCCCTATGTACACGCACATCCAAAAATGGGATTGAATTGTCTTGTTCCACTTCTAAAGTAAACTTAATGGAGGGGACTTGATCATTTAACTGAAGGAGGAAGTTATCCAGGTCACGATTCATGGGCCAGATACACAAAATATCGTCGACGTACCGCAACCAAGGGATGCCAACCCCAGGATTCTCGGAATGTAAGTAATTTCGAAAAACTCCATATAAATATTGGAGAGGAGGGGCGATAAGGGGTTGCCCATGGCCATCCCAAACACTTGTTGATAATACTCGTTATTGAAAGTGAATTTACAGTCTTTGATGCAAAGCTTAATAAGTTCCAAAACAATGTGTGAAGGTAGTGGCAGGTCATACTTATGTAATTCTTGGGAGAGAAAGTCAAGCATATCATCAATCGGCACTTTTGTAAACAATGAACAAACGTCAAAAACTGATCAATCTATCGTTAGTTTCAGTACGTGCATTATTCAATTTTTCAGTAAGATCCATGGAATTTTTTACATGTGAATCAGAGATAGTTCCGAGAATGGGGGACAAGACTTTGACAAGCCATTTGGAGAGCTTATAAGTAATAGGGCCCACCGAGCTAATAATAGGGCACATAGGGTTGCCAGGTTTGTGGGTTTTAATAAGACCGTAAAGGTAGGGCAGAGAAGGTGAAGTGGACATGAAAAGCGGAATCAAGTCCTTATGATCTTTGAGAATGCGTTTCAAGCCACTATTAAATGATTTGATGACGTCATCCTGCGGGTTCTTCCTAAGTTTGCTGTATGTGGCGGGGTCCTGGAGAAGCTCGTTCATCTTTCCGATGTAGTCCACTTTGTCCATAATAACTATGGTGTTAGCCTTGTCTGCTTTAGTAATATGGAGCTCCCCATCTTTTTTTAATTGTGAGAGGCCATCGCGAAAACGTTTAGGAAAGTTATCTTCGTAATTATCATTCGCCGCACTATAAACGAGGCCTTTAACTATGTTAAACAAATACTGAGGGAGATTACACTGTTTTTCAAAACACGCGAGACTGTAACAAATTTGTAAAGCCGAAGGTTTTTTAACAATAAAAAAGGACATACCATATCCAAGGGCACTTTTTGCATCGTCACTAATGTTTTTCGAAGAAAGGTTCAAAACTGTAAATTCACTTTCAATAACTAGTATTATCAATAAGTGTTTGGGATGGCCATGGGCAACCCCTTATCGTCCCTCCTCTCCAATATTTATATGGAGTTTTTCGAAATTACTTACATTCCGAGAATCCTGGGGGTTGGCATCCCTTGGTTGCGGTACGTCGACGATATTTTGTGTATCTGGCCCATGAATCGTGACCTGGATAACTTCCTCCTTCAATTAAATGATCAAGTCCCCTCCATTAAGTTTACTTTAGAAGTGGAACAAGACAATTCAATCCCATTTTTGGATGTGCGTGCACATAGGGAAAGCCCAGGTTTTAAGTTTAGTATCTATCGGAAAACAACAAACAATTTGTCCTACGTACACTTTTACTCGGGACATGACTAGTGATGTAAGTCGTTTTTTATTGTCGTTTTTTTTTGTTTTGTTTTTCGTTTTTTTTGTTTAAAACGAAGATAGTCTGTTTTTTTTGTTTTTTTGTTTTTTATTGTTTTAAACTTATTCCATATTTTTTTCCTTTAATCTAATAAGTATATTAGTATTAGCTATAATTTACTATACTACCATGCTTATACGGTTATACCTAGTATATATAGTCATCATTTAGAAAAACAATCAAACAAAAAGTATATAATAGAAATAAAAGTGAGGGTTTGTTTTTCCTATGTATATATATTTTTTAACTAGAACATGAAACATTCTTCCTCGTTTCAAACAATATACATAATTGTGATTGGCAAGAGTACCAGTATATATATTCCAGATATAAAAAAAAAATTCACCTTTTGTTAACCTAATGTTGTTTAACCTTCATTTCCATGGAAGAATCATCACTAGATTGGGTAGAGCATATATGCTAGTTTCAATATCACAGGTACTGGTGTAATATACATAATAAAAAATACATAATACTGGTATAAAACAATATATATAATTGTGATTGGCAAGAATACCAGTATATATATATAATATATATATATATATATATATATATATATATATATATATATATATATATATACAGGGTGGGCCGTAAGTTTCCATACATAGGAAAAATTAAATGTTTGTTTTTATGTTTCAGATACCCTAAGATATGCGTTGACGTAAGATCTTGTTTACTGATGAAGCAAATTTTTACGTCAATGGAGAGGTTAATCGGCAAAACATACGTTATTGAGTAATGCTAATCCTAACTGGCTGAGTCCGACGAAGATGCAAGGTGCCGGTAAAGTGATGGTGTGGGCCGGGTATGGGTGACAGAATTATTGGACCAATTTTTGTCAGTGGAAATCTTAATGCCGAAAGGTATCTTAACATGTTGCAAGAGAGATTTTCCCATCCCTGCTAAACGAGGAAGGTAACTTCCCAGTTTACTTCCAGCAAGATGGAGCTCCACCTCATTATGGTCTTCACGTGCGTCGGTATTTGGATCAGCAGTTTCCGTATGCTTGGATTGTCGGCGTGGTCCTGTGGAGTGGCCTCCCAGATCCCCAGATCTCACCCCCCTTGATTTCTATCTTTGGGGGCACTTGAAGGCCATGGTGTATCAGGAAAAGATACGAGACATAAATCATCTAAAGGACGTATCACCAACGCCATTACAAGCATAACGTCAACTGTGGCTAATGCGTGTTCATCAACAGTGGGGAACACGTATTGAAATGTGTTTTCAAAACAATGGCAACCATGTAGAGCATATATATAAATAAAATGGTTGTCCATAACAAAATGTTATTTTTCCTATGTATGGAAACTTACGGCCCATCCTGTATATATAACTTATATATATATATATATATCTATATATATTCCAAATAGAAAAATAAAAATATTCATCTCTTTCTTTAACCTTTGTGTTAACCTAATGCTGTTTAACTTTCATTATCTGGATTCTATTTCCATTGAAGAATCATTATCACTAGATTAATTAGAGCATATAGTTTCAATATCACAGGTACTGGTACTTATTGCAGATTTGGATGTTGACGAAGCCAATGCAGCACCATGTTTTACTTCACTTTCTTGGAATTTGCATTTTGGGATATAAATACTAGCTTTGCTGCTCTGTCTGTGCTTAATCGGTTTTCTTTTGGCTGTATGGATATTACTGTATGTGCTAAATGATCTCGGAGGTAATGAAAGGGCGAAATAGAGGTGTATGAGTTGTGTAGGTATATATGTGAGTATGCTTGCGTATGTATCTGGAATTCTGGATGTATGCGTGTGTATGGGGTATATATAGATATAATATGTGTATATAAGTATTTATGTATATATTGGTATATATGTATATGGGTGTATGTGTATGTATATATATGGATGGTCTCGGGGGGAAAATGTCATCGCGGGTCTAAAGGATAGTTAAGTGGGAGATTCAAAATCCGAGGCATGGATAGGAGAGTCCTGTAAAGGTTGGACAATGGGCAGTCAGCTCCCAGCTAGTGTTCTCGCAAGTTTAACGGATCTCAAGATACGAGACTTTCAGTGCAAGAAGGAGGCCAGTTTTTTTCTGTAAATAGGCTGAAAAGGACATTCTAACTGGTACCATATGGCCTATTTTATTATTTATTTATTTATTTTTATAATATATATCATTGCAAAAGTATACCTTATAATTAAATTGGCAATATCTATATTAATTATTAAAAAAAACAAAAAAAACAAAAAAACAATAAAAAACAAAAACAACGACAAAAAAAACAAAAAAACAACATGGACATAAAAAACCCCCGTTTTTTAACATCACTAGACATGACACCCCCACTAAGAAGGCCATTTTTTCATCAATGTTTCTCCGCGCCCTTAGGATCGCCAGTCCGGAATACATCGATGCCGAATTGGAAAATCAACGGTATTGGAAGTGATCTGTGTTATCCATCTGCGTTTATGGAATCTGTCTCAACAAGGCAAAACGAACTTTCTATCGTGTCAATAATAACTCTCGTACTTTGTCAAAAAATATTTTAGTACTTCCATTTTTCCCGGGCTTTTTAGGCATTGCTAATGTACTTAAACTTTTGGATATTAATGTAGTATTTTCATATAACAATATTGTGAAAAATATCATAGTAAAAAATAGCCCTACCAATAATTCAGGCATTATCTATAAAATTGGGTGTAAACAATGTGATTCCTTTTACATAGGTCAGACGGGAAAGGATTTGCACACACGTATAAAACAGCATCAATATTCCGTTAGAACAGGACAGTTGTCCAGTGCTCTTTTTGTCCATTTGTCAGAGTTATCCCACTGTATTGATTGGAATAATGCTTCAGTTTTATTTCACTCTAGCAACATTGTTAATAGAAATATTCTTGAGTCTGCCATTATCCAACTTTCAAATAACTTCAACATAAGCAAAGGTCTTTTTCAACTCGATCCTGTTGTTTTGAATTCCTTCAAAACAGATTTAGATAAAAAGGGTAGGACGTTAAATCTTTGGTAAACTTGTATGCTACTTTATTAACTTTTATTTTCATTTTATTTTTATATATATCGAAAACTTGACTATAAAAGGCAAAGTGTTAAAACCGGGCAGATTTCCAGTATAAATTTGTATTTTTATAATTCATTTGATCTTGTGCTAAAAATCGATATTTTTCCTTACAAATCTGTATGCCTCTTTGTTAATCCTTTAATTTTTAATTTTTATTTTTACTTCTCCGTTTATTGCATATATATATATATATATATATATATATATTAATATATATATATATGTGTATAGATAAGTTACTGTATATATATATATATATATAATATATATATATATATGTTTGTGTGTATGTATGTTATTTATTTATTTATTTATTTTTTTTTCTTTCTGTAAATATATATAGGCCGTAACCTTTTATGTACTTCAGTGTTCCTGAGGATGTCATTAGACGAAAGCGCTTGAGCACCTTTTTGTGGTTCCTTTCCTTCGTGGTTTTATTCATCATAAATATTTTTCACGTTTTACTTTCGTGAAATAATTTCATATATATATATATATATATATATATATATATATATATATATATATATATATATAATTATATATATATATATATGGTGCTCATACGTATTCGTACAGAGAAATATTTCGGTTATGTTCGTCTTATCTTTTGTACCATGCATAGGATAGTTGTAAAAAGTTTACCATTTGTTGGAAAATTTAACAAATAAAAAATTAGTTTAATTCCAACGTATGATGAAAAACATCATGAAATCTGAGGAAAACAAAAAAGTTAAAATGTAAACGTTTTCGTACATTCATTTACAAAATTATTTAATACTTTTTGTGGCTACCTTTGGCTTCAAGAATTAAAAAAAAATTATCAGTTGTTGGCTGTTTATTGATTAGAGAGTGTTGGCAGTTTTGAATTCCAAAATTTTCTTTGTGAATCTTCATGGAAGACGGATGACTGTACAAGCCATTAGTAAGCAACGGGTCGTCGTGGTAAAGAGCTGTCTACAGATCTTAAGAGGTCTGTTATTGCTTTACATGATTTTGGAAAGAGTTTTAGGAAGATAGGAGAAGAATTTAGAATTCTATTTACGACGGTTGCTGCAGTTATAAAGAAATTAAAAGGTTTTGGAAGACTCAAAACGACATTGCGTGGACGACCTTGCATGATTTTGGAACGTACAGCTAGACGAATTGAAAGAATGGTTGCTGCGAGCGACTGCAGGTGGTATTTGCCAAACATTAAGACTGTCTAAGAGAGATATCTATCTCTCTACTGTATGTCGTACTTTGAGAAAGAATGGGGTGCGTGGAAGAGTTGCATGAAGAAAACCTCTGCTACGAAAATCGCACAAAGAAGCTCGTTTAAAGTACGCCAAGGATCATCAAAATGATGGATTTGCATTGTGGAATAGTTTTCTGGACAGACGAGACCAAAATAAAATTATTCGGGAACGGCGAGCAAAGATATGTTTGGCGAAAATCAAATACTGCATTGGAGGGAAAAAAACATCCTTCCTACAGTTAAACATGATGGTGGTAGTTTACTTCTTGGGATGTTTTAGTGTTTCTGCTCCAGGAAAGCTTGTTGTCATCGATGGTATCTTGAATTCGAAGAAATATCAGGAAATTTTAGAAGAAAATGTATTGCCTTCAGTTCGGGGTTGCGAATGGGTCGCAGTTGGGTACTGCAGCAAGATAATGATCCAAAACATAAAAGTAACAGCACCATGAAATGGCTTCTACAAAAGAATTTCAAGCTTCTCGAATGGCCCATTCAAATCCCAGATTTCATTTTAATCGAGAATTTATGGTTTGATTTGGAAAATACTGTCCGCATGAGAAACCATTCGAATCTGAATGAATTGCAACAATTTTCTTCAGAAGAATGAGCTAAAATTTCTGGTGTCGATGTCGAAACTTTGTAGAAAAATACCCAAAACGAATCATTGAAATCATTCAAGCAAAATGCGGAGACACAAAGTATTAAATAATTTTGTAAATAAGTGTACGAAAACTTTTGCATTTAACTTTTTTATTTTCCTCAAATTCTTTGATGTTTTACTTTATATGTTGGAATTAAACTCATTTTTTTATTTGTTAAAATTTTCCAAACAAACGGTAAACTTTTCATAACTACCCTGTGCAATGTACAATTTAGGGTGGATCACTTTTCACTTTTTTTTTTAAATTATAGCTGGTCAAAGTTTTTCATATGATTTAGTTCAGTGGAAGTACACTGACACCATTTTTACCAAAATCGATTAATATTTAGGGGTCGCGCATCGACCTTGAAAATTTCAGTTTTGGAAATTTGGCCAAATTGACAATTTTTTACTGAATAAAGATAAATCATCAAATGACCATATTTTCTGAATCCTCTCAGTGAAAGAAATCCTCTCAGATACTTACCAAGTTGATCGGACAAGTGGTTTAGAAGTTACACTCACCTAGAAATAACATTAATATTTAAAATACCGTATTTGTCCCCCGTTATGGACGTAATCATAGCATCAGTAGCTGGCGCATCCTAAAATCCCAATTACACACACACGCTATGTCTATGACCAATATTTTTACTAATCACAGTTTGCTTTTTACAGATCAACTGTGTCAATTGATTCTTGTTTGATAAGTCTAGACTTAGTACAATGGATAAACTGTTAACAACCAGGAGTGGGAAGACTCTGAAAGTTACTTATTCTGGAAAAGAGAAAGCAGCAACAACAGCACCACCTTCTCTAAGGTCAGCCACAGACGTCTTCTTAATTGGTCAGCCATCTTCCTCGATCGGTGGTGCCAAATTGCCAACCACCCATCAAGTTCTCCAGTACTTCTTCTATGCCAAGCAGGAAACTACTGACAGGAAGGCGCCGTAAAAGACACGGTGGCCAATGTTCTGGCATTTTGGAACATGGCACGTATAAAGACGATCACGAGGCGTAACTGCGAAAGAAAAACTGGAGTTACTGTGGGAAGAGTGGCGCTCGCTGCAGAAGAGCAAGATGAGAGACAGTGACGTGGGAAAAGGCAGGGAGAAGTTTTCAGAAAATCTGAACAAGCTCTGGGACATCGGAGCTCCCGATGCTATTGAAGAGATACAGAAAAGTCGACTGCTCTCAGACAACAAACAAGAAGATATTAAATTTTATGAGGATCAACGGGGCCTGCGCAGGCAACAATGAGTGGGAATGACAAAGTGTTCGTTGTCAAGAGAAACGGCAACTCTCAAGACAACAATCTCGTGATGAGCCAGGCACCTCAAAAAACGAAATTAGGAACCGAAACTGAGAGCGACGATGAATCTATAGAAAGCAGATCATCGAGCAACTCCGAATCACAGCTAGAACCACCATACCGACGACAGCCGAGAGAATCAACTGTATCAATCAGCCTTCCTCACCGCATCCTCAATGCACCGGCTGTTATTGAAGTGGCTGATCGCTTCCGGATTTCCAATAATCAGGTGTATATATATCAGTAATGATCTTTCCTTGACAAAGATATAATAGACGTAACGACGGAAAATTTAGTGATTATTTTGTCACATAAAAACCATACGCATCCTTGTCAATTTCCTTTCAATTTCGCACATAGATGGCAAGTGTCGTGGCGGCAGTCCTACGTTCGGCAGATCCGCCCGCAGACCTGAACAAATTCAGTATCTCGAAGGACACGTCTCGCCGTGGAAGAGTGGCACATCGTTGTGAAGTGTCGACAGCTGTGCAGAAATCTTTCGTATCTCCGAGGCATGCTGTCGTCCACTGGGACGGTAAAGTAATCAAGATCAGTTTTGCCCTCACCGTGGACGACAGTGAATTAACATGTTCCAGTGACGACAGTGGATTGACATATTCCAGTGGACGATAATGGATTGGCATGTATGACATACGTTTCAGGACTCTCTTGGATCGTTGGAGCACCGCCAGGCGATTCTCATCTCCGGAGCTCCCCAATGCACAGAAGGAAAGTTGCTGGCCGTTCCGACTGTTGCTGACGGCACCGGTCTGTCCCAGGCCCAGGCGACCTTTCGTGCTCTCAAAGACTGGGGATGCGAGAACAACGTGATTGGACTGTGCTTCGACACAACTTCCTCCAATACGGGGAGGATGCAGGGTGCGGTGGTCCGGCTGGAGAACATGCTTGGTAAACCGCTCTTCCAGCTGGGCTGTCGCCATCACGTTATGGAGCTCATCGTGGGGGCAGTGGTCATCACCGCGTTTGGAAGAACCACAGCACCAACTGAACCTTTGTTCCAGTATCTGAGGAGAAGGTGAATTTCAAGTCTAAGGCGCATTTGTTTTCTCCAATGATTTTTTTGCCTTCAGAGCAATTGAGATATCAGCGTCCTTCTACTAATGATGTTAATAGCAGTCGAAAAGGGAAACTTCAGTCGTTTTCATGCAATATTTTCATAACTCCCCTTTCAGGTGGGACAAGCTCGACCTCTCGACTTATCGCGAGCTGGAGATCGAGCATTTGGCGGAGGTGACGTGGCTGATGGAGCTCCGAGATGAGGCAGTCAAGTTCCTCGGCACCGCTTCTGTGTCTTGTCAGAGAAGACTACCGAGAAGTGGCGGAGATTACACTCCTGGTACTCGGGGCCCAGCCACGTCGTGGCACACACTTCATGCGCCAGGAGCCTACCATCATGCGAGGTGGATGGCCAAGGTTGGTATTTTGAATTAGAAGTTAATTATTGTATTGCCTTCTGCAAACAGCCATTTGAAGTCCCTACCAGAAAAAAATAAGATAAATAATTTACCATTAAACAAACTTATATGGAGTGGTATCGGTATTTATACATCACAGTGCGTATTCGTTTCAGATCATCTACTACACGAAGCTCCTGATGTTCAGCGGTCAGCTGGAGTTCGACGACGAGCTGGTACACTTCAGAGAGTGGTACTATTTACTGCACTCCTCTACGCACTTGCCTGGCTGGCGGCTCCTGTCGCAGCTGATGCCCCGCTGAATGACCTTGTGTTGCACCAGCGTCTTCTGCAGTACAGGGCTGTGGATCGCGAGATTGCAGAGGCTTCACTGGCAGTGATCAGGCGGCACTTGTGGTATCTGAGGCCTCAGACCGTCGTTTTCGCCCTCTGCAGTGACAAAGTGGAAGACACTGTGAAGCACGAGATGGCAAAGAAGCTGTGCCGCCTCGCTGTGCCCGAGGACTTCACGTATGACAACGTCTCGGTTGATGACACGACGCGCCTTCTGGACCTGATCGATGAGTCATCGTGGTTCGAGTTCACAGGCCTGCAGGTGTGCGCGTCTACGTGGCTCACTCTGCCGGTGAATAAGGGGATCAAGATAAGAACTACTGTGATCTGAAGAATGTCATCTCGCATCTGAAAGTACCAACGACGTGGCAGAGAAAGGGATAAAACTGATAGAAGATTACGCGAACACTGTCACAAAAGACGAGTCACAGCTGCAGGGTCTTCTTCAGCTCGTGGAAAAGAGCGGAAGAACTCGGTGACTTCAAGAAGTCGTCACTTGCCAAGATGACGTAGCGCAGAGGGAAAGGGAGTTAGCAGAGAGAGTACATGGCGCACGCCTTAAGATGACGTGTGTTCTAACCACGATTCATACAGTTTTGAACCTAGTTAGGGGCACCGGAGTAAGTGCGTTTAGTGATATCGGTAAACCGTTTTAATACAAAATACATTTGATCTTTCCTTATTCGTTTTATCTTATCCTAAAAAGCAGACAATGGCAGACAGCATATGGAGGTACGGGGACAAATACGGTATTTTAAATTTTAATGCTATCTCAAGGTGAGTATAACTTCTAAACCACTTGTCCTATCAACTTGGCAAGTATCTGAGAGGATTTCTTTCACTGAGAGGATTCAGAAAATATGGTCATTTGATGATTTATCTTTATTCAGTAAAAAATTGTCAATTTGGCTAAATTTCCAAAATTGAAATTTTCAAGGTCGATGCGCGACCCCTAAATATTGATCGAGTTTGGTAAAAATGGTGTCAATGTACTTCCACTGAACCAAATCATGGGAAAAACTTTGACCAGCTATAATTTTTTAAAAAAAGTGAAAAGTGATCCACCCTAAATTGTACATGGTACAAAATATAAGGACGAATATACCGTATTTTCCGGCATATAAGGCGCGCTTTTTTCCCCAACCCATGACCCTGACCCTGACCTTGAGCATATAAGGCGCAGGGTGATTTTCTGAGACTTTTTTGGGGAAAAAAAGCGCGCCTTATATGCCGGAAAATACGGTAACTGGAATATTTCTCTGTATGAATAAAAATGAGCGCCCCTGTGTATACACACACACACACACACAACACACAACACACACCGGATGTCCCATTCGAAATGAAACAACTTTGAAACTGTAATTTTTAAAGTATTAACGTGAGAATGTTGAAAATTTGCCAGTTACTACACCATATGCATAAGTTTTTGTCATAATGTTTTTTGTTTGTTTCAGATTGAATTATGTTTACCCCACAAGAAAAAGCGAAATGTGTGTTATGGATGGCTGAGTTGAAGTCCCTTACTCTGGTGCGACGGCGATTCCGTACAACCTTTCACAAGGAACCACCCACTAGAAGAGACCTATATGCATGGACCAAGAAATTTGAGGAGACTGGCAGTGTTCTAAAGGAACACTCTGGAGGGCGAACAAGATCGGAAGATGATGTTGAACGAATAAGCGGCGCCTTTGGTAGTAACCCGAGAAAGTCCATCCGTCGTGCCACTGTCGAACTGCAGATTCCTCGTTCAACTGTGCATAGAGTCGTGCGCAAGCGGCTGCAGCTCTATCCATATAAGCTTCAAATTGTTCAGCATATAACATGTGAAGATCTTAACAAAAGGAAACATTATGCTATGCACAATGTATCTAATGTATCTAAATGTATCTAAATGTTATAATTCACATATATCATATGAAACGTTATGACATTGACTATTTACTGTGTGAATATTACATTGTTTGCATCATTCAATAAAAAATTATAAGGTTTCAAAGTTGTTTCATTTCGAATGGGACACCCGGTGTATATATTATATATATATATATATATATATATATATATATATATATACACAGGGCCTATCAGAGGGGGGGGGGCTAGGAGGGCCATTTCCCTGAGCCTCAAGCTTAAGGGGGCCTCAAATTTAGAAACTTTCAGGTTTGAATATAATGTTTTGCAGCGAAAGTAATAATTGGGTTTAGCTATGGGCCTCAAAAGCTGGAAGTGGCCCGGGCCTCTTTGGACCTCTGAGAGGCATATATATATATATATATATATATATATATATATATATATATATGCCTATGTTACGCCCAAACATCGAAATCGCTCAGTGAGCGAAAAAGACAGCCACAACGCGTTGTGGATGCACCTAAGTGACCACACACTGATATTAGATATTTTTTCGCTTCATGGTCGTTCTCAAACAACCACAACGCGTTGTGGACGATTCGGATATGACCACAACGCGCGTTGTGGACGATTTAAAAATTATTGAATGCCCAGTTAGGTTAACTGAATGCCCGGTTACGTTAATTGTACGCCCTTGACGATTGGTTAGGTTAAGTCGTGATATTTTCGTTAAAACTAACCGGGCACTCAGTTGACCTAACCGGGCATTCAATTAACCTAACCAGTTGGTTAATTTTTACATTTACGTCTCATTCTAAAGTTGCTTAAAATTAATCGAAACCTACGGGAAAATTATTGATAATAATTTTTTAAAGGACTTTATCGTTTTTCTTGCATATCTGCTTAACTTTGCTTTTTAATCGGTGAATACGTCGATAAATATACGTCGTGTTTATATCATTTCAATATACGTCGTGTTTATATCATTTCAATATACGTCGTGTTTATATCATTTCAATATACGTCGTGTTTAAATAGAGTTTGATGAAAGACATTGGTGTGTGGTCGTTTCAAATCGTCCACAACGCGTTGTGGTCATATCCGAATCGTCCACAAGGCGTTGCCGTTGTTTGAGAACGGCCATGAAGCGAAAAAATATCTAACATCGATCGGGTGTGTGGTCACTTAGGTGCATCCACAACGCGTTGTGGCTGTATTTTTCGCTCACTGACCGATTTCAATGTTTGGGCGTAACATATATATATATTATATATATATATATATATAGAGAGAGAGAGAGAGAGAGAGAGAGAGAGTACAGACAAAATTTAACTAATTTTCGAAATGAAATTAAGTTACATATTGCCTGTTTTTAATGAAGTTACTTAGTAAACTTATTAAGTTATAGTGTTGGTAATGAATAGTGCAATAGAAAAGCTTACCAGATGAAGAGAAGAGAGAGATTCCTGCGATGACGATCGAGAAAAATAATAATTTGGTAGCCATCTTGATTTGTTGTCTTTCGTGTTTCCGAAACTGGTCTGAACTGAGAAGTGAATGGAGCCAACCAAGTGGTATATAGTTTATAGTTAACGTTACTATCTATAACATCTTAATGAAATTTATCCCATGAAACACATCCGATAAGACTATCGCAGTCCTTGACACACACACACACACACACACACACAGTATACCTCGTTAACCTCGTTGAAGTTCCGTGTGTTAGTCTCTTTTCACACGAAGTGATGAACTGTGGGAAAACATAGTTTTAAGAATTCAGATGACTATAGTGCCATCAAGCACAAGATAAGTTTTTTTTTAAGAAATTGCTGAATTTAAATTTCTGTTTGAAGTGTTGCAGAAATTGTTTAAATTTATTTAAAAATTAAAATTTTTTGAATATTCCAGAAGCGGCCTTGGGCAAATTTTCTTCTTCGCAATGAGCTGGAAAAGAACAACTCGGACGTACACTACTTTGTTAGGTTAGGTTCTGCTGATTAATGTTAGATTAGCTGAAGTTAGACTAAAACAAAAGCAAAAAATATTTCTTTTCTTTTTGAGCAATGTGGATATAACTCCTGTTTATATACACACACACACACACCACACACACACACACGAATATAAACTTACTTTTTGAACGCAGAATATTTATATACTAAATCATAGATAGAAAGCAGAACACTGCCTCGCCGATGCACCCATTCAGAGTATGAGCAACTCGCAAAATCATTGTTAAATATATAGAGGGTCAACGTACTAACGAGGCTTCCACAAGTAGTCCATCATCATTAAAAGCAGCGGTGCTTTGCGTTGTCACAGTGAAATAAGTGGTCAAATTTATAATCATTTCCTTGCTTGTGTCGTTAATTTGCATTGCTGACATTCTTGGCTTTTTAGGTAGATGCATGATTCGTCAGGAGTGAGATGCACCGCATGTATATATATGTGTGTATATATCAGTGGCATCAGTGAACTATAATTTATCCGGGGCTAACTATTTTTCTAAAGCTATTGCTCTCACCTCATTTGTAAAGTAACTCAGCCCGTCTGTTTTTACGTTCTCCGAATTTCTTGATGACTTTCTAGTTGAAATTGGCTATTTTTGCTATAAAGTCTCTTTCAATCGAAAGAACTGCCGTTCCATTTAGCCGGTCTTATCCGAAGGTGTTCCTCAAGCAGGTTTTTACTCTTCAGAGAACTGAAACATCTTTCGGATTGAGCTGTTACGATGGGCGATGTTAGTTTAACAGTTTAACTGTTTCATAAAAAGCAGACATCAAATTGTTTTCAGATAGAAAGCAGTACAATTCATTAATTGTTTTTATATTTTTAAATTTTTCACTGTTGTATAGAATGCGTAGCTCACTTTTTAGTTTTTCTTCTTCAAAAAATGGCTAGAATTTACAAGATTCACGTATAGGCTATTTGTAGGAAATTTTGTTCTGAACGCAACAAATTGTGTAGGATCAAATAAAGTGAAGCACTCGAGATATTCAGTTGCACCAAACCGGTTTTCAGCCTCTTGTAGCACAAGATCACAGGGTTTTTTGTTGTCTTTTCTTCTTCGTTTCGTTTCAGTAGCTTGTTCCGAATCATTAGGTAACTCTGACACCTTTTGACGAATTTCTTTTATACATGTACAAACTGAGTGCAGATGTTGTTTGACAGAAACAGGCGTTGTAATTTTTTTTTAAGACTTATATAGAACAACTCAATTACCGGCATATTTTCACTAAATATAAGTATATTAAGAAAGAAAATGAACTGATCATTCTCCAGGAATTTCAGTAGAGCACTTGCTTGTGTTATTGACACTGAGTCCCATCCAGGTTCATTCTGGATTCGTTCGAAGCATTGCATCGATGATGCTTTATTTTCATACACGGAATTTACGACTCTGCTCTGAAAATTCCATCTGGCTACAATCGCACGAGGCAGACGTTCTCCCAAACTTCTTGCAGCATAGCTGTTCTTTTAGAAGAATGTGAGAAAAAGAGGAGAATGAAGTCAAGTTAGCGAAGAATATCCTGCAGGATCAACAGAGAGCAAACGTTTCGCATAACAAGGTTTAATTGATGGGCATAACAGGTATAAAATGAGCATGAGGATAGGCTTCTGTTATCAATTTCTGTACTCCGTTACGTTCACCACTCATGACTGGACCACCATCATAAGCCTGTGCAACCAACTTATTTTTCAAGTTGTACACCTCGATTTCTTCAAGAATGCACTTAGTTGTGCCTGCAGCAGATCTACCTTTTAGCTCTATAAAGCCATGGAATTTTTCCACTATTTCAGTGCCTATAACAAACCGCAGTATAATAAGTTGTGATATATTGGAAATATCCGTGGTCTCATCAGCCTGAATTGACACGAACATTGCTTCATTGACTTCCTCATGTAGAGAATCTTTATAAACGGAAAGCAATAAACTAACAGACGATCTAAAAGAAATATCTGAAACATTGAGAGCCCAGTATGAATCGGTCTTCAATACCCCAAAAAGTGACAAAGCGATACCTGACATAGATCCATTCTTTGAAGAGAAATTGCAAGGAGATTGTCTAACAGACTTTGATTTTACCCCAGAAGATGTATCGAGAGTATAGGACAAATGAAATCACATTCAGCTGCAGGTCCGGACAAATGGAACGCATTATTGATTAAAAACTGTAAAAATGAAATAGCTGCACCCTTATACTGGATATAGAGAAGATCCCTAGACACACGGGAAATACCGAGCATCTTCAAAAGAGGCGATAGATCTCAAACAAAGAACTATAGACCAGTCTCATTGACGTCCCACCTCACCAAAGTATTTGAAAGAATAGTTAGAGAGAAAATCTATGATTTCTTGGAGACACTGGAAAGATTCAACGCAAATCAGTACCGATTCCGATCAGGAAGATCATGCTTATCACAACTTATAAAGCACTATAACAATATCCTAGCTGCACTGGAAGGCAATGAAAACTACGATACATGGATTTTGCTAAAGCTTTCGACAAATGTGATCATGGTATAATAGCATATAAGATGAAACATATGGGAATAACAGGCAAAGTCGGAAA
This sequence comes from Bathynomus jamesi, assembly GCA_023014485.1. Taxonomy (NCBI): domain Eukaryota; kingdom Metazoa; phylum Arthropoda; class Malacostraca; order Isopoda; family Cirolanidae; genus Bathynomus; species Bathynomus jamesi. Next base: position 52,685 of record JAJOZX010007363.1, on the reverse strand, counting down.
ATGGATCTACAATTTCCTCAGAGAGCGTCTACAAGTCGTCAAAATTCGAGATATATCATCATCAGAATCAGAAGTACGCTGCTCATTACCACAAGGTACAGTACTCCTCCCATTCCTGTTCATTATCATGCTAACAGACACAGACAGTGGAGTAAACAGCAACAGTATAGTAACATCGTTTGCAGACGATACAAAGATCAGCAGAAAAATCAGCGATGCAAATGAGGTGGAGGCCTTGCAGAGGGACACGAGCACAATATATAAATAGTCAGAAGACAACAACATGACATTTAACACCGAGAAATTTCAGCTGTTGAGGTATGGTAGAGATGAGGAACTTAAACAGACTGCAGATTATGCTCCAGATAGACAGGAAATTCAGAGAAGCACGAGAGCGACCGATGTGGGGGTAATAATGACCGATGATGCGAAATTCGAGAAACAAACTCAGATAGTGATAAACAAAGCAAAAAGAGTCGTGGGACAGGTAGTAAGAACGTTCAAAAGAAGGGACAACACAGTAATGATTCCCCTGCTAAAAACACTGATCATACCAAAACTTGAATACTGCTCAGTCTTGACGTCCCCATATAAAATGGAAGAAACTAATAAACTAGAAGAAACTTCAGAGACATTTCACAGCTAAGATTGATGGCTGCAAAGAACTCAGTACTGAGAAAAACTATGTAAACTAAATCTGTATTCCCTGGAAAGAAGAAGATAGGGGTACACCATAATCTGCATATGGAAAATGATCGAGAAACTGGTACCAAACCTGAAACTAAACCCAATTACCATCCAAACAACACTGAAAAATAGGAAAGGCAGAATGTGTAGTGTTCCCAAATTAAAGGCCCGACAAGGGACCTCTTCAACACTGAAGGGAAAATAGCTTGGTTGTCAGTGGGGCCAAGGCTTTTTAACCAGCTTCCAAAGGACCTCAGAAACGTTACAGGGGTCAAAGTTGAAGTCTTCAAGAGAAGACTAGATGCCTGGCTCAGGACGGTGCCAGATGAGCCGGGTGTACCTGGCTATGTGCGGTGGAGAGCGCAAGAGAGCAACTCGCTCCTCCACCAGCTTGACCTTCGTGTGAAGAGAGACCAACACACGGAACTTAAACGACGTTAACGAGGTTAACTTAGAATGATGACCACATTTACAGCTGTTAAAAAAAAAATTAACTAAAATATAAGCAATGTTGCGTTAATGTAACAAACTCTTTACATAATTCGCGAGAAACAGCTTTACTGTATGAAATAATCGCCAGTTTCGTAAATAAAATATGACTTCACAGTTTCAGAAGGTACTTCCATTGGTTTAAGAGGATTCCCACTAATTTTTAACTGGACCAGGTCGTTACAGTAATTGTTTTACCAGAAATGCCAAATATATGTTAATGATTTGTTATTCACAAATTAGTTCCTCCTTGCGGACTTTCACTCCCCGTCACCACCCACATTTGTATAAGTATTGAAGACGTGAAAAGCTTCCTTTCGAAGAGTCCTAGGAAAATAAATTGTGCTAAAACCGCTTCTTCATTTTCTGAATGGTGGAAATCATAAATTATTGTAACGTTACATGATTATTGTCATAAGTTCTCATAAAGTCTTTGACTGTAATTTTGCTAAAATTATTTGAATATTAAATGGTTTGTCCAAAAATTATTCTTCAAAGAAAAGTGTAAATAAATTATAATTAGTATATTGCTGAAGTGTTATGATGTATTGTGGCATATTGTTGAAAATTTGTATATTTTCAATTTGGTTATTGTGAATTGTTGAATTGCTTCATCATTCATCTTTCATCAACGTAATAAAATTGTTAAAGCTTTGGACCAAAATAGTTTGTGTCGTTTTCACTCATAATTGGTTTTAGCTGCAATAATTAATTTAGAACTTTAGAGTGAAAAGGGAATCGAAGAAGTGAAATACTGAAAAGAACCGAGCGAAGGTTGTGTGGACGTTGAAATCTCGAATAAATTTCCAAGAAAATATAGCTAAACCAAAGTGGGACCTAGTCCTCAAAGTTCAAATTCAGAGTTCAGAGTTCAAAATACATCTCAAGATTCCCAAAGGAAACCAGTGAATACACCCACCCACACACACCACCCACCACCCACCCACCCCACCCACCCACCCCACCCACCGACTTTACGACAGATGATATTACACAAGCTATAGGGAAACTAAAAGCACACTCAGCGGCAGGACCCGACAAATGGAATGCCACACTGATCAAAAACTGCAAGCATGCAATCGCTGAGCCCTATATTGGATATGGAGACGATCACTAGACACCAGAGAAATACCGGGCATCTGAAGAGAGCAAGCATAGTCTCAATATATAAAGAGATCGATCCGAGGCCAAATCTATAGGCCAGTGTCAATTACATCTTATTTCACTAAAATATTTGAAAGAATAGTTAGAGAAAAATTCTGACTTTTTGGAAACTCAGAAAAAAATAAATGATAACCAACATGGATTTCGGTCAGGCAGATCATGCCTATCACAACTAATGGAACACTACAACAACAATATTGATGCATTGAAAGTAATGGAAACTACGATACACAGACTTTGCCAAAGTGTTCGACAAATGTGACCATGGAATCATAATACATAAAGTGAAATATATGAGAATAACAGGAAAAGTAGGGAAATGGATATGTAATTTCCTTAGTGAGCGGCGGCAAGTCGTTACAGTTCAAGGGGTATCTTCATCAGAATCAGAAGTCCTTAGCTCAATACCACAAGGAACAGTATTAGCTCCACTACTCTTCATAATCATGCTAACTGACATAGATGAGGACGTTACCAGAGACAGCACAGTAACATCCTTTGCCGATGACACAAAGATCAGTAGAAAAATAAGAACACAGAGTCTATAAGATCTCTAGAAACATACATGAACAGAATCTACAAGCGGACGGAAGACAACAATATGAAGTTTAACACTGAGAAATTTCAACTGTTACGGTACGAAAAGGGAGGACCTAAAATCCATGGAATACTATACCCCAAATGGACAGGAAATTCAGAGAAATTCTAAAGCAAAAAATTTAGGAGTTGTAATGACTGATGATGCGAAATTTGAAACACAAAATAAGATAGCAGTAAACAGAGCAAAGAGAAGAACTGGGCAGATACTGAGAACCTTTAAACGAAGGGATAGGAATATAATGATTCCTCTATTGAAAACACTGATCATACCCAAGTTGAAATACTGCTCGGTCTTAACATCTCCATATAAAAAAGAAGACATTAGACAGCTAGAAGGGGTTCAGAGAAGCTTCACAGCCAAGATCAATGGATGCAAAGAACTAAATTACTGGGAAAGGTTACGCAAATTAAACCTATATTCACTGGAAAGGAGAAGAGAGAGATACACTATTATTTACACTTGGAAAATAATGGAGAAACTAACCCCTAATCTTACTTTGAACCCTGTAACTCCCCAAACAACAGTGAAAAGTAGAAAAGGAAGACTATGTCGTGTTCCAAATTAAAGGCTAGACAGGGAGCGTCCTTAACCCTGAAAGAAAATAGTTTTGTTGTGAGAGGACCAAAACTGTTTAATCAGTTGCCCAAAGACCTAATGAACAAGAGTGGTGTTGCGGTGGACATCTTCAAAAGAAGATTGGACGCCTGGCTCAGAACAATTGCTGATGAGACGGGCGTACCTGGCTATGTGAGGTGGAGAGTACAATAAACCAACTCACTACTTCACCAGGTCAACTCGAGAAGAGGGGCGACAAGCTTGACTTTTGTGAAATGAGGAATCATCGCTCGGAACATTTGAAAAGTTGAAAGGAAAGGTATATAACTTTGGTAACCTTGGTTTTGCTTCTGCCCGAACTGTTCATTCTTACGAAGGTCAAGCTTATTGCCCCACGTTAGACGTACAGCTTAACATATACAGATATATATATATATATACACCGCAAATGAGGCGGGATGCTGCAGAGGGGTCGACCGCAGGTCGATCCTGAACCGTCGTTCAAACTCAACAAAAGTAAGTAACACTGTCTGCCAAAAAAAAGCGTTCACTCTAAAAACAGCCATGAAATCAACATTTATTAACTACTCATAATGATACTCGTACAGAGCAAAACTATGTAAACAGTATATAGGGTGTCCCAAAAAAAACTATATACTCTTTATAGCATCATATATTTTATAATTTAAAAAAAACAAACAATATATTGTTATAGCAATTGCCAATGTAAGGTAAATTAGTAATCTAAGTGATCAAAATGTTATAGCGAGTTGTTTGCATATAAAATTTAATTAACTACGCCAAGTGCTCAAAATGTTCTCCGACGGCATGAATGCACTTTTGAATGCGTCGACTAACTGATTCGCAGACATGGACTAATGTGGATGCTGTGATGGTCCCGCACTTTTCCCTAATTGCATCCTTAAGGTGTTCGAGTGTTGCAGGTCTTGTACCATAAACTGCATCCTTCAGGTAGCCCCACAAGTAAATATCAAGTGGAGTCAAGTCCGGTGAACGTGGAGGATACTCAACGCTTCCTCTTCGTCCTATCCAACGGTTAGGCAACGTTTCATCGAGGTACCTTCTGACATCACAATGATAATGAGGGGGGGCTCCATCTTGTTGAAAGTAAAAGTCGTCGTTTCCAAACAACTTCCGAACTTCAGGTATAATTTCTGTCCGCAGCATGTCGAGATATGCGGCACCGGTAACTGTCCCATTAAAGAAAAATGGTCCAACCAAACCACTGGATGATAAACCACACAATGCTGTTAATCCTGGTAAATTAACATGTTTATCCACATAATGTGGATTATCAAGTGATAATCGACACAACCTGCAGTTGTGTCGATTTACTGTGCCATTCAGCTTGAAGGTAGCTTCATCAGAGCACACGATTTTGTTGTATTGAAAGTGCATTCATGCCGCCGGAGAACATTTTGAGCACTTGGCGTAGTTAATTAAATTTTATATGCAAACAACTCGCTGTAACATTTTGATCACTTAGATTACTAATTTACCTTTCATTGGCAATTGCTATAACAATATATTGTTTGTTTTTTAAATTATAAAATATATGATGCTATAAAGAGTATATAGTTTTTTTGGGACACCCTGTATATGTACACCAATTTTCAAATTATTATATTCACAATTAATGATTTAAGGAGGATTGTTTATGTTCAACAAATTTTGTTGGTGAACATCGCTCCAGTTTTGAATTCTGGGAGTCGGTAAAACTTTGGTAACAAAATTTTTATTCTCATTTTAGTTATAAAATACATCATAAGATTTATAAAATATAGGAAATGCTTCCATTAAAAAACTATGAAAATAAAAAAGATTTTGAATTTCGAAAACTTAAATCCTAAGTTTAGAAAAGAAATCAAATTAACATTTTACCCTTTTGGAATTCCTATTACAAAAATTGTTCAATGTGTTTCCCTTCTGTTTCAACAATTTTCTTCAATCTTGGACGAAATTTATCGATCGATCTGCTCCTGTGGTATCTCTTCCCACTTTTCCACAAGAAGCTGACGCAAGTAATCAACATTTCTCACCCTGCTCTTGTAAACTCTCTGTGCCAAATTTTCCCAGATTCCATAGTCAACAGGGTTCAAGTTAGGACTGTTAGGTGGCCAATTTTGGGTTCCAAGTAATTCTGGGACATTATTTTTTAAGTATTCCACAGTTGCTATTGCTCTATGGGACGTTGCTCCGTCTTGCTGAAAAAGATAATAACCACCGTTGGCCAGATTTTGCATTTCGGGAAGCATGTTTCGCAGCAGAGTATTTCGATAGTATTCGGCATTGACTTTTACACCAGGCTCAATAAAATGAATGGATGTTTTTCCTAACTTTGATATGTCAACTGACACTATAACACTAGCTGAGAAATGACTTCTGGTTGCAAAAAGTCTGCTATCAAGTATTTCATTCTTACATTGGACATGCGAGTAAACTCTGTCATTTTGACTGTTCCGAGGTGGCTCCACAGTGAATCTCTTTTCATCACTGAAAAAAGCCTTTGAAAGTTTATCACATGTTACTCGCCGTAAGATTTGTTTTGATCTTTGAACTCGATTCTGCTCATCAGTTTGAGTAATCTTTTGCCCGTGCACTCTTTTGAAAGGTTTTAGTTGAAGATCTTGTTTAATTATGCGTCTCACACTAGTTTCTGATAATTGTAACTTTTGATATGCGAGCTGGTGTCATATGGGTTCCTGGCTGGTTTTCCTGACTTAATATACATTCTTCGACGTCGTGAATATTGTCTTGTATGCGAACAGTTTTTGGTCGCCCACTTCCCTCTCTTCTTTTGATATCCCCAGTCTCGTCAATGTTCTTTAGAAGCTTTCCCAAACCACCAAGGGTCCATCCTTTGTTGGGGAATTCAGAGAGTAGTTTCGTTCGTCCATATCCTTTTTCTAGTCTATAATGCTTAATTATAATCTTATCTTCCTCTGAAAATGGCACATGTTCACTATATTTTATAACCCTGCAGAAAAAAATCGTATATTAGAATTTACAAAAGTGAAAATAGAAATATAGGATTCTTGATTAGCTTGTCGAGCATCAGTTGTATCATAGTATTATTAGAGAAATATTTAATAAATCGTTATTTTTGATAGCTTCGAACTGAAATTTGGTTTACAGGTAGATGTTTAATGTATCTTTTACGTATAAGTTTCATACTGATTGTTTGAAAAATGTTGATTCGATGGATGTTTTAGTGAACCCTTTTTTCTTTGACAGACAGTGCACACACACACACACACACACACACACATATATATATATATATATATATATATATATATATAATATATATATATATATATATATATATATATATATATTAGGGTGTCCCAGCCTCACATGTGAAAATAAAAATTTGCAAGAGTCAAATCGCACACCCCTTTAATTAATTACACTTGAAGAAAGGAAACAATGGGCGAAATTTCATTGGCCTATTAGGAGGGAAAGGGTCCCCTCATTGACCTTGTTTATTCGACCCTATATGAACAAACGTAAATGCTCAGCATTAATCATTCTAGAATGGAAGAATGAAATGTAAATTCTTTCTAATGACTAAATTAAAGGAAATGGAAATTCTTCCTAATGGCACATTTCATTTCGGGGGACAGAGGATCTTTTTGTCTGCTGAGGGGAACTGCTGGCGGTGGTATTCGACGACTTGGTACACGAGCTGCCGTTCCTCCTCGTTTTTGTCAGGCCCTCGTTGAAATCTTCCGCCAGTTTCACCGCCCGTTCTGCCGCGTCGTTCACAGACTTCAACGATGGTGCACATCCTTCGAGATCTTTGGGTTTTTTGGAACCGGCAGCTTCAGGCAATGAAAAAGGTTTTGAGTCCTTTTCGTGACCAAGGTGCTCAAATCCGACCATCTCACGGTCAAGACACTCTTTCCCTCCAGCCGACGCAGATCTTTTGGGTTTTCGGTCTTCTTGTGCAGGTTTGGAGCATGGCCGTCTTCTCTGCATCGGTGGTTTTGGAGGAGAACATAGCGAGTCCGGCTAAATCTTCGCTTAGGTACCAGAGGTGGCCCCGGAATTTCGTCAATGCGGCGGTACCTACATCATGATCCACCGCCTTGTACCGCTCTAGGTCCTCCAACAGCTCCAGGTCATTGACGGGCGCGTCCGCCGTCAATGGAGCCTCGAAACCACCTCTGGAGGTAGATGGTGATGGCAAAGACGTTTATCCTGCGTAGTGACCGGACCTCGTGAGCGGTCAGGTGGAATTGGCTTCGGAAGATGAACATCTTAAGACAGTAAATGCCTTTGGCCATCCACCTGGCCCGGTGGTATGCTCCAGGACGATTGTACCGGAGATCTCGTTTGCCATGACCATCGAGGAAGACCAGAGCGAGGATCAGGAACTCCCGGTAATCGTCTCTTGGGTGGCCAACTTCAAGCTGGTCTTCAATGAAGTGGACAATCTGCTCTTTTTTCAACGCCACCCATTCCGAAAGGATGTCGCTTGGGCCATCGCCGTTGAACGGAGAAGCCTGCTTCTGGTCGATGAACTCGCATTGGGATTTGAAGCGAGCGAACAGCGCAATTTCGGGGCCAGAAGACCTGAAGAACAGGTCAAAGACTGAGGTGATTACCAATTCCATCATGTGGTGTCTGCAAGCCAGGAAAAGAACGCGGCGGTCCATTTGGTCCTGGATAATCGTACAAGCGCCGCTGTGAATACCGGTATTCGCCGCTGTTGTGTCGAAGCAGAGACGGCAATCCATGGTTGAACTTGCGGCCAATCGTCCAGCACCTTCAGAACAGCTCCAGCCATCCGCTGTCCCGTGCTGTCAGGGATTTTTGGGATCGCCAACAACTTCTCAAGATTATTCCCGCTGACCAGCACTGGTATGCGATCCGATTTCCCTCCATCCGAATCAGGGAGGAGTTTGCCATCAAGTGGACGACAAGCGGCGTATCAGGATTGAACTCGGTCTTGATTCCGGCTGCCAAGTTCTTCCTGGACTTCTGCCGTGAACGGTGAAGACTTGATTTGGACAAGGTGACCGAGGATAACTCAACTCCCGCGGCAGCGAGTGCTGGAGCCACAATGTGCATCGCTTGGCGTACTGAGGTTCAGTTCGATCCAGGGCTGCAGCAAAATTGGGATATTGGCTGATCCTCCTTGCCGACACTTGGCCGTCCTTGGGAGCGGATCGAGGAGCCGAAGGACCAGGAGAGGAATATTGGACATCATCATTGGATGCTTCGGCCATGGACTCCGAAGAAGAAGAAGACCCACTTTTCACCGTTCCTTTGCTTGCAGTGAGTCATCTCTTCGCGGCTTTTCTTCTTCCTCTTCTCTTCAGCTGCTCGGCGTTTCTCCCGCTCCGCTGCCCTGCGAGCAAACTTCAGGTCCTCTCCTCCGATGTACATCTTCCGCACGGTTCGCTGGTCATTCAGAAAGTCTCGATCTTCGGGGACTTTGATGAGTTTCATGGCGTTGGCATGAGCTGTTTCGAACAGTGTATTCAGGTTGGCTTGGAATCCCTTTTCCCGCTCCATTTGCTTCTCTCCCCCACGGTTTCGGTTTCTGGAAACCTTCTCGTAGTCCGTGGAGAGGGCCTTGATCCTCTCGACGCACTTGGGCTTGTGGGAGGTCGGAATAGATGCCCGAGCCCACACCGCCATAACCTCATCAGCTACCACATTGGCAGCTTCCGCCGTGGACGTTTTTTTCTTCCAAGTGAAGAACAACAGACGTCGAAGAACATCTCCCACTGTCGGGAGTTGACACAGCGTTTCCAGGGGTTCATTTCGCAACACCCCCACCAACCACACAGTCTCCTGCTTTCTTGTATCCATAACCTGAAAAGAAATATGCTACAATTAGTATAAGGTAGAGAGTAGCCGTTCAGCAATAGTAACACATGGTTTGAGGGGACCCTTAAAATTAAAGAACACGAATGAAATTCATCTTGCTGGCATGTTTTCACGAGTGGAAGAAATTAGGGTGTGTGCATGACAAACTCAGGAACAAAAGAAATGGGACACTAAATTATATATATATATATATATATATACAAACTCAGAATGGTCCCCTGAGAAACTTATATGTTAAACACAGACCGTGCATGGAACAAGGAACTCTTCTGGGAAAATTAAATCCACTATAGTCCGAATAAGTAATGGTAAATGACAAATACCATAGTTTTTCTTTTTCATGATGCTAGCCCGACGTGGGCAACGGGTCTCTCGCGGGCTAGCATCATGAAAAGAAAAACTGGTATTTGTCATTTACCATTACTTATTCGGACTATAGTGGATTTAATTTTCCCAGAAGAGTTCCTTGTTCCATGCACGGTCTGTGTTTAACATATATATATATATGGTGTTCCACTTAAAACCGGCCCGCTGGAGTACTCCAGCGGGCCGGTTTTAAGTGGAATACCCGTTATATATATATATATATATATATATATATATATATATATATATATATATATATACACACACTATATATATGAGGTATAGTCGAAAAGCTCATAAACATTTTGCTTGTCAGCCATACCTGTCATCATGGCTAGTTTTACTGCACACCGCCTCGAAGTAGTTCCCTTCCGCTTTCACACATTTCTGCCAGCGGTCGTACCACTGCTGGAAACACTCTTGCAGGCCTTTTCCTGCGACCTCCTTAAGTGCCGCCGTCGTGGCCTCTTTCACCACATCTACTGACTGGAACCTGCGTCCCTTCAAGAGGGCTTTTATTCTTGGGAACAGATAGTAGTCGGCAGGGGCGAGATCTGGAGAGTAGGGAGGTTGTGGAACCATAGTGATTACATTCTTGGTCAGATACTCCTGTACCAAAAGAGGCCGATGAGCTGGTGCATCATCATGGTGGAGCAGCCAGTTTCCAGATTCCCAAAGATGTGGGCGTTTCCGGCAGATAGCTTCTCGCAGATGGCGAAGAATGTCTCCCTACATGGTCTGGATGACGTTACGCCCTTCCGCTATGAACTCCTGGTAAACGACGCCCTGGATATCGAAGAACACCTCCAGCATCACCTTTTTCTTTGAGCGGTCTGCACGAAACGTCTGCTTTCTGGGTGATGACGGTGATTTCCAGAACGAGGCTTGACGTCTGGGTTGTGAATTGAAAAGGTAGCACCACGTTTCATCGTCCGTGATAACCCTGTTCAGAATACCTAGATCACTATCGACTCTGTCAGACATGTCCCCACTAGTAGTATGCTCGCAAAATGGGAGAGTGCAATTGTAATGCAAAGTTGACTAATGTTGCAAAGGGGAGTGGGGTTGGCACCCATGGGGGAGGGGGTTGGCACCTATGAGGGGGTATGTAAGCAAGGGGGAGGGTGTTTAGCCCCCAAGCTGCATGAAAGGGGGAAAGGGGGTTGGTCTGGGAGAATGACCTCCCCCAAAAGGGGTTCCCTAACCTAGGAAGGTAGCCTAAGAGAGAGGAGAGGAGATGATGTTTTCGCTGGCATATCTCATCGGATACTAAAGTTCTTGGCAGCAGGGTTGCCAGGTTGGTTCAAGTAAAACTAGCCAAATTGCTCTTTTAGATTAGCCAAATCTAGCTAATTACAGTATAGCCTATAAGTAATATAATATATATATATATATATATATATATATATATATATATATTAATATATATATATTATATATATATATAACCTACTTACTAAAACTAAGTATGTACTGTATACTAACATTTACAATCATACAAAGAAAAGTAATAACTGAAAACAAAACTTACGTTAATAATTAAAAAGGGGTAGAGATGATATTATCCAAGACCTGCTCATCCTTCTCAACGATATTAGCATTACTAGTGCTAGGCAAAGTTACCATAATATCACTGGTGCTTCGCATCGACGTTTCAATGGAAGGTACTTTCCGTTTTTCGTATATGTCTTTGGTGAATAGGCTTAGCATTTTTTCCGTGACTTTAAAATCCTTGCAGCATTGATCATTAACAGTTAAATGAGATTTTATTCTTAAAATGGCTTCTAATGTATTTACACTTATCTTATTCCGCTGCTGACTTTTAACATTTGTGACAAAGGAAAATACACGTTCCACAAAGCATTGCTTACTGGAATGGAGAAAGCATGAAGTACAACTTCGGCAAGTTCTTTGAAGCATTTGAGTCCCAAAGCATTGTCATAATATCTAACTTTTGCCCAAAATTCAATAGTATCAGATGGAATTTCCATAGTTTTGAATTCATCTTTCCAATTAACAAAGGGTAGTTTGTTGTACTGAGCTTCTAGTTTTCCAATATCTGCATCTTTTGCAAACTCATGGAATGATTTGGGAAAATCTGTATAGGCTTTTCTGATTTGACAAACAATCTTTTGGCTGAAACAAACGAAGGTTTAATGCTACATCAAAGTTGTCAGTCAGCTGTTTTTCTAGTTGTGCATTTGCCTCTATTAAAAGATCAAGACATCTTGTTTTAATTGTGTTTTTATCCACCTCACTTAATTCTGCATCTTTTATATTCATTTCAGATTTGGCTCCGAATGATTTAGTTTCAATTTTACGTTGAAGCGATTGATGAAGGATGCCAAGGTCACTAAATACTTTACATGGATCAACGTTTGTTGCTTGAAATGCAGCATTCACACTTTCAAAGTCTTGAATAATAGGCAAAATGAACGTCAAATACAGGTAATTCTTGATATCAGAGAGCATGTCATTAATGATACGAGCATGGTAATTCTTTCTTTATTCGCAATAACGATGAAGTAATTTTTCAATTCTTGCCATTGAGTTAAAATTACGTAGATGCATTTACCTTTAATTAACCATCTTGTATTACTAGGAGTTATGAACTTTGTGGGTTTTATGCAGCCATCATTCATTAATGAAAAAACATTCCTGAAATCAGCTTGTCGAAGAGAACTAAATTTAAACCACCGTGCAATTTCCGAAATTAAAAAATCGATATTGGATGGCAATTTTCTATTAGCATGTTCACAGCATAGGGCCAAACTGTGGCAAGTACATTTCACAAAAATTAAGTTGGGTTTTTTCTTTTAGCCGTAATAACACAGAATTATATGCACCGCATACATTATTCGCGCCGTCAGACGAAAAGCCAATGCAGTTTTTTAGATCAATTTTGTAAGTCTGTAAAAACTTCTTTATTTCATTAATTAAAAAGACTTGTACCTGTAGTCGAAATGACCGGAATTATTCCTAAAAATTCTGTCTTCATAATATTATTATTATATGTGTCACACATAAGCATAAAAGTTTAGTTGACGATATGTCAGTGGACTCATCAATTACTAAAGAATATTTTACATCCTTCAATTCATCGATCAACGTTTCACGAAGAGCTACATTTACCACATTTTTAATCAAACAAGAACATTTCGTTCTGTGTAGCCTCAAATTTTCTAAGTCACTACCTTTTCCATGATCTTTTATAATATCTGTTAGATGATCAACTGCGCGCACGCTGCAATGACACGCTACAGAAACACTCAATTTTATATAAAAAATCTTGAGTGACTCATTAGATTTTTTGTTAGGAAAGAACTGTCCCACAGATTTTGTAGATTTCATACAATTTTCTGTTTTTTTATGTTTCTCGGTCTTTTCATGCATAACTAAATTATGTTTTTAAATTTAGTAATCGTGCACTGACAGTTTGCAAAAACATGATCCATCTTTTAATGTTAGCCACATATGGTCTTTTTCCCATGCGGTTATATTTCCTAGCTTCACTGTAATTCGTGTTCCACTTACACATAATGTTTAATACTTATTAATTACTAATTTAATAAAAACACTACCAATTAAACAGACAGACAAACTTTCACACACCGGTCATTATAGCCACAGAATAATTATGCAACATCGTAACTAGGGCCTATTCAACAAACAAAGCTCAAAAGCAATAATGTTTCTGTAAAGGTTACGATTGCCAGATGATATTTCGGAAATCATATTAAAACATTAATTTATATAAGTGAAGTAATGAAATTTTATCTTTTAATGTAATATATAAAGTTAAAGAAAATTAATTTCTATTCTAATTGTATATCTACTAAAATAAACAAACATTTTAAGCGAACTATGGTTCCTGGTGAATTATGGTCCAGTAACATGTTATAAACATGATACCGCATTTGATTGATTTCTGTGACACATAATGACCTTTAGGCTATTTCAAAAATTCATTTAAATTTTAATCAAAATAATAAAAAATATAAATTTAATTCAGATTTTCTGGTTATAGGCCCAATTAGCCAAAATTAGCCTAAAAGGCGTTGGCTAGTACTTTCGAAATATCTATAGCCAACCAGTAATGAAATTAGCCAAATTGGCTAAAATTAGTCAAACCTGGCAACCCTGCTTGGCAGCCTCAGTTAGCCTAGAAGTCTTAATCAGCCAGTTGGCTTAATCTGGCTTAGAAGGCGTAACAAGCCATTTGGCGTAGTGTATACAATTTAGGCCCGGTCGAAAATGGGAAATTTTTTTATTTCTTAAAAAGTACACTATGTGAGAAGTTTCATTTTATCATCTTAACAAAATATTAAAATATCAAGCATGTGCTACCCCTGCTATCCCTAGCACATATCCCCCCTTTTTACCCTCATATTTGCATATAATTTATTTAAATGGGAAAAAATGTTATTTCTTAAAAAGTACACTATGTGAGAAGGGTTTTTTTTATCACTTTAACAAAATATTAAAAAATCAAGCATGTGCTACCCTACTACCCCTATCACATGCCCCTCCTCCCTTTTTTACCTTCATATTTGCATATGTTTAATGTTGTTGTTTGTTTAATGCTTGATATTTTTATGTTTTAGATAAATATAAATAATTTTCCAGATAAATAGAAATAATTTGCATTTGCTTTAATTATAATTTGAATTATCATACATTATAAATTACATATAATTTAATTTTACTTCTGAATATAAACTATGACTACTAGAAGCAAGTCCTCAATTGCAGCCTTGGATATCCTACGAAATTCCCAGCAGCCATGACTCCTTCAAAAGCAGATGTTGTGAGACACTACCTTTTTGTGCGCCGTCGTGAAGAAGCTAAATCAAAAGGATCAGCAACTGCTAATGATTGTTACAGGGTTGTTGTAAAAGATAGTGAAGCCATTTGGATGAAATTTTCTTTTCCTACGATTAACACCAAAGTCAGTCGACTAATAGAAGAAGCCTCAAAATTGAACAAGGTGCCGTTACATCGAAGAAATGAAAGTTTTGCCTTAAAAGTAGCTCAGTATGATGAAATGTTTGATATATCTTCTTGTGAATGCTATGATAAGGAAACTGATAGGAAATCTTGCAGAATGGGAGTCTTTTGTGGGTCAAAAACAAAGAAAAAATCAGTTAGGACCAATTGATCGCATAGCTAGTTCAACAAAGAAGAGATCTTTAGCAAGAGCCCAAGAAGCACAAAACCGTCAACTAAAAGCACAAGAAGAAATGACTGAAGCCACCAATGTTTTACCATCGGAATTTATAGAAAATACGAAGAAGACATGGATGTAGATTCAAAGAGTCAGGATGTAGATTATGAGGCCGATTTAGAATTGACTGAGAATATTCAGAACAGGCACTCCTATAAAAACCTAGCATTAACAGCAGATCGTTATCGTGTAAGTTGTAGAGCTGCAGCTGCAATAGTCAATGTAGCTTTAAAAGATATGGGGATCCTTAACCACATCATCATGCTTGACAGAAAGAAATTAGAAAGAGAAAGAAATCGCATGGGTGAAACAAATACTTTTAGGTCTAAATCCGAAAATCTGAAGATGGAGTGCCTTGGATTTGATGGAAGGAAAGATAACGCATTAACTAAAAGTGGAAAGATAAAAGAAGAACACTATGTTATTGTGAAAGAACCTGGAAGCATCTATGTAGACCATTTCACACCAGATAATGGAACTGCTCGCTGCATAGCAGAAGAGTTGATAACTGTTATTACAGACTCGAACAGCACAGATACTATCAAAGCTTTACTGTGTGATGGTACTCCTGTAAATACAGGAAAAATTGGTGGAGCCATAAAACTGGTTGAAATTCATCTTAACAGACCAGTGGAGTGGTTGGTGTGCCTCTTGCATTTGAATGAGCTGCCTTTTATGCACGTCTACAAAGCCATTGATGGTAAAACAACAGGTCCAAATACTTTTGTGGGTTCAATTGGGAATAAGCTGAGAACAGATTTAACAAAATTGGAGGTAGTCAAATATTCTCGCGTAAAGGGAAGCATTAAAGAAATTCCAGCAAATGTTGTGAAGGAGCTAAGCAGTGATCAAAGATATCTCCATGATATGTGTCTGGCAGTGCAAACTGGAAACACTTCTCAAGATCTGTTCACTCGATCCCCAGGTACCTTTCACCATGCTCGCTGGCTAACTCTAGCCAACAGGGTCCTTCGATTATATATTTCAACGCCAAATCCCGATAAAAACCTTCAAGATATAGTCAAAATTATTATGCAGTTCTATGCTCCAGTAGGGCATATCATACTCTGGGTTCAGGGTTGAAATTTTGGAAAAACAAAGTGGCTAATATGTATTCCTATGTAAAAATTAATTTTAAGATGGGTTTATTATTTGCAACTTTTCCGAAAACTCATTTTCATGGTCAAAATCGCGATTTTCTGATTTGAAGGCTGTCTAACGCAGCTTCAGGGCACCCAAACCAAAGCGCGCAGCTGTTCTGCATATGATTTAGTCTAAAAGCTGCTTCTCTGACCTCATCCTTGCTTTCTTGCGTGTTTCAACACCTCTTGGTGCTGAAAAAATGTTTAGATTTCACGTAAAACTTAAGAATTTGAAGTTTTTCTTCAAAGAATAGGCGCGGCTCTCCAGTAGGGCGGATCGAAAATGAGGTTTTTAAACTTTTTTCGAAATTCAAATATGGCTAGTGCGGAAAATATGTGGGTGCTATAGATAATGACTGTGCATAAATATTAGTCCTGCGAAATTATATCTTCAGGTGCCACAAAGCCGTCGAAAAAAGTGAAATATAATGATTTTCTTATATTCTGCATTAGTACAATAACTGAAACTTACTTGTTATTATATATATTAAGTGTTCCAATTACCAAAATAGTTACTGAATTACGCAGCTCTTAGTTTATTTAGATCAATGTTCTTTTGATTAATGATCTAAATAATCCAGAACTCACCACGAGGAGGTGGCTGCGTGTCGAGCTCCACCCATGCCCTCCCAACCACCCATCCTTGCGCATGTTTTTTTCTATTAACGTTTTATTTAAACTTTATATTCAGCTTTACTTTCGAATGATGGCATTTTTTTACGTGACTGAAGTGTTGATCTTATGAAGCCATCTCGCGCGTTCAATCCAAATACTTTTGATGATGCTTTAGTCACTAATTTTACCATTCTTTCTACTACTTGTGTATGACAAGGGAATTTCTCGAATGGAGGGGTACTCTTGTTTTCTATGAATTCTTCAATCTCATTTTCTGTCAAGTGTCTTGTCACAGGTGGTTCAGTGACAATGCATTTTTGCCAATTAATTAAATCAGTATAATCAGTAGCTTCAAATTGAATAACAGGTACTGTGAAACGCCTCACAACTTTTTCCTTGTTTGTTTGCCTTGCTTTCTTTATTCGCCTCCACGCTAATTCTCTTATGGAGCTGCGGTCATCATGAATCATTGATGCTAGAATATTTTCTGGATTTGCAAAAAATGCATTTCTTTGTATGACAGGGTTTACAATATCCTTTACTTCGTCATTCAGTGTTCTTGTTAGTTCAATAGTTTTGAAAACATGTTTTGAGCCATTGACAAAAGACGTACTTTGTAATAGAAAACCACATTGGGATGTAGACCTTCATTATAAAAGAAGCAATGTTCATGAGGTTCTCAGATGGACTTACAGTTGAAACGTATAGACGAAGCAAACGATTTGCTGTAGTCAGCCATCGTGAATGTACCATTTTTCCTGGACTACGATGAGCAAGATCTGGAGAGCAATATCCCTTTGTTATGGCCTGATGAATATCAATTAGATATTTTTGGTCGGTGCTAAGATCTTCACAGTCTACAGTTGGTTCCTCAGCATCAATCCTTTCAAACTCGACAATAGGAAGACTCTCACAGTTCTCTAATTCCCTGCCAATAGGACCGGTGAATCCGGGGGCCAGATGTTTTTCCATCCAGCTTTGCAACTAAATGGCGTAATGGCAATTCATTGGCATGGAGCTGGCACACTAAATGTTGAACTGGCTTCTTCAGCTTCAATTCTATAAGCCTTATAACCAGGGTTTCGGAGCCGGAGTCGGAGCCGGAGCCGGAGTCGGTGGAGCCAGTGAATTTTGCTTACCTGGAGCCGGAGCCGGAGCCGGAGCCAGAAACCTTGAAAATACGGCTCCATGGTCTGGCTCCGGGCGATATATTGCTACCTAAATTGTTATTTGTTAAATATAGGTTTAGTTGCAAATTATAATTCTTGTAATATATTACGAAAAATGGTACCATAGGATTCTTGGATTTTATGGAGGTGTGGGAGTTGCAGGAATAATCTGCAAATTTCCATTTTTTAACCATTAAATATTTGGGAAGATTTGTCTTAACAACACTTAATTATATAGGTAAAATTTTTTTTATGGCGGTGGAGACCTTAGGTAGGTAGGTACTAACTATTTATCTAAGTAAATAATATAACCTATTAAAAATTTAAAGTAAATAATATAAGTAAATAATATAACCTATTAAAAATTTAAAACTGAATTTTTTGAAATATTCAGCTCTTTTTCAAGCCATGTTGGCTTTCATGAAGCTTTCAAGTTTCAACACTTAAAAAAAGATGCATATATTATCTCAGAAAGTTTGATTGTTACTATTTTCCATACGAGAATTCTTAAGTTTGAACTTTGAACTAATTAGGAGGCAAGTTTCTCTAATTTATATAAGCTACCATTGTTAATAAATATTTAATATCATTTAGTTTTCATTTTCCTTTAGTTATTTAAATAACTTCATTCTATCATTATATTTGCCTAATTTAAAATCATAAGAAATTTAAATTTTGAGTATTAAAGTGATTTAATAATAAAATATTTTTGTGCAATATTTTAAATTGGACAATTAGTTATATAAATCTAGATATTTATTTTATAATTAACAGAATTTACTATAAAAGAGCCGGAGCCAGACTGTAAAAAATTTCTGCTCCGGAGCCGGAGTCGGAGCCAGAAGTTTTTTTACCGGCTCCGAAACCCTGCTTATAACGCCTCCCTTTTCTCCAGTGTTGACTGCTGCACCATCGCATCCAATGGCAACAAGGTTTTCCAGGTTCATGTCATTATTTCCAATATACTCAAACATTCCTTTACATATTTCTTCAGCTGATCCAGAATTCACAGAATAATGGCCCAAATAATCTGAACCAGGTTCTCTCACTAAAGTGATATGTTCTTCTGTTACCTTCTTCTGATATACTTTGGACTCTTTTTTTTCTTGGAAGAGTGTAGAATCTTTTCGACCATCAAAACAGATTCCTCTGATTGGGACCTGATTTTGATCTTTCATAATTTCTGATCTCTTCTTTTGTCTTTTTCTTCCGATTTTACTCCTATCCACTACTTCAGATGTATTGTCAATAGAAACTTCTCCAATATCTTGCAATACTGCACTAACAATGAAAGCTGCAGCTCGATCTGAAACTGCAGTCCTGTCACAAGCAGTAGCCACTGAAGGTAGATTTGTAGTTTTTCTTTTCTTGAATAATTGTTCTTCAGGTTGTTCGAGCTTTCTCTTCGAGCTAACTGGCTCTGGAAATGTATCGTCTGATATTTCGCCAGATTCACTTTCACTATTTGATGTCGATGATGATAATTCAACATTTGTATCCTGCAATTTCTCCTGTGAAGATTCTTTGGTGAGCCTCACAGCTTCTTTTTGCTTTCTTAGCAACGTAGATGCTTTTTTCTTTGAGAGTGTAATATCTACTCTATCAATAAACAGTTTTCTTTCACTCCTTTGATCTAAGAGGAACGTCACTTCTTCCTTTGGAACCGTTTTTTCTTTGGGACAAGAACATTGTGTTAGTACTTTGCACTTGCACGCTGCAATGTCAAAAAGTTTCGTGTGTGCTTCTTTTTTGAACATATCAATCTTTGCTTTGTAAGCTTCAGAATTTTTTCTGCTTTGGTATGGCTTCATAATGACACGATACTTTTCGTGGTAGCTTCTGAACATTGTTTCAATTCGCCTGTCTGACAGAATTGGGACGGAAGCACTTTCCCAAATTGTTTTCAATTTATCAACAACTTGTTCTAATATTTGAGATATTGAAGGATCTTTATTAGTATTCTGTTTCAAATCGTTTCTTACAAACAAGTAATATTTAAAAACTCCTTCGTATGTAGGAAGATTCCTGTGCCACAAATCTTCCCCCATACCAAACATGGGGCACTCAGTTGAGGCCCTGGTTGATTTTGCACAAACTCGAGACATTTTGAAAGTATACAAATCTGAAAAAGAAAGAGCTAATATCAATTATACGTTAATTTCAGTTAATAGTACATGGCAAACTTAGGGCAACACAATACAGAAATGCAAAATATATAAGAAATATAGTTTAGACTATCTGAGTAACGCCAACAACAGAACACCCACCTGCTACGAGAGCGACAGCTACACTGAACCGAGGTACTCACGTGACAGCTGAGTGAGCTGACTATAGAAAACTGTTTTTAGAGAATAGAAACTTTTTTTAAAGGTTGACTGAGCTATTTTTATACAAGTGTGAATAAATTCTTGTCTATTGTGCATCGTGGACTCTTCTGTAATTATTGGTTAAAATCTGCTTTTTTCAATTTTTTTTCAATATTGAAGGTCATTGTGGCACCTGAAGATATGAATGTTATGATTTTAAATTTATACCAGCTTATTTCCTCACTACTCCACACATTTTCCACACTAGCCAATTTGAAAATTCGAAAAATGAGTTTTTCACTCCACCCTACTCTCCAGCTCTACTCTGATCGAGTAGCGGGAGACTTGCCACCTCCACGTGTAGGTTTACACGCCTGTTCTTCCTGGATCCCTGAAAAACGTGGCCTCATAAGATCTTATATTATGATCTTATGAGGACTTTCAGCTCTTGTGAGCATTAACGATGGCTTCAGCCTCTTCATCAGCCACTCGACCCTGAAAAGCTCTTAAGTATGTCCTGCTTCGATCTGAACACTGGGAGCATTTCTCGATGGTCTATCCAGGCTCTCACCCACCCATCTCTCCTCTCGTGACCGTACACAGCTTGGGAAGCAGTTGAGATTTCCTGTACAGCTCTCTCGCAGGACTGAGTATGAACAGAGAAAGCGTCCACTTTGAGTGGAGTTTTCCCGAGATCCTCGAGCTCAGTCAAGGTCATCTTGCAGGTGAAAATAGGCTCGTAAATATTCTGATTCCCAGTTGATGAGATCCTCAGGTGAAGTGGCTTGCAGATTGACTTTGGGATTTTTATGGGGCCTCACTGTCGTATCACCAAAGTCTTTTCCTTCTCTGATCTTCTATATCTGGCTCACAGCAAAAGCTCTCTGATGCTCATCCTCACTGCACAGGAATGAAGCCAGGATGGTCTCAGGATGTGCGTGGTAAGCTCCTCTTATCATTGCAGCAGAGATGATGTTCCTGACCTCGGTAGTCTGGTTCCTCAGCAGCCTCAGGCTTGAAAAAACGTGTGCAGGACCTCCTCAACACCTCCCCCTTCAGTCCGTGCTCCCTCATCCACAACAGCAAGATGGCCTGTGCAGTAGTGAGCCACCTGGATTGGTTCAGAGGTCCGCACTTGAAACCAGCCAACTGTGGACTGAGACTTCCAGACTTGACGGCTTTGATCAGAAGATAGCAGTTGTGCTGGTCTGTGGAGAGAGATTTGACTATCTCTACTGGCAGCTCTATGATATCTTCAGTTCCTTCCACTGGTTTGAAGTTGAAGTTGACCTCAAGTTCATTCACTTTCTCAAGAAGTTTTCCAATAGGCCCACTGAAGCCTGACTGGGGAGTTACAGGGCCGTCCAGCTTGATGATTAAGTGCCTCAGCGGGAGCTCGTTCACATGGAGCTGACAGATCATCCAGTGGCACTTGCGACCCAGCATCTTCTCCAATAGGGCTATGGCGCCTCCAGACCACCCCGTGTTGGTGTTGGTAGAGTCTCCTCCAATCATTACAAGGCTCTCGTCAGCTCCGTGATCCAGAAGCCACTCATGCAGGCCCTGAGCGATCTTATGAGCAGGCTTTTCTCCTTCCTCATGTTCCTCGGGAGTGAAATGGAAGAGGTACTTTCCTTGAGGCTCCCACGTGATAGTGTAATGCTCCTCGATCACTTTGCCAGGATGAAATCTCCCTGTCACTTTGTCATATTTCAACACCTTTGTGTTCCTATCCTGCTTGCCATCAAAGAATATCCCAGAGATCTTCTCCTCCTCTGACCTCTGGGTGAGAGCTTCAACTGATGAGGCATTACTTCCTCCTTGGCCCTCCAGACTTTCATGCCATCTATGGCCAAGTAAGCCTTGTCTTTGGAAAGATGACCGGCCTTCATGAGGTCGTTCAGGAAGCTAGTGGCAACTGCAGCTGCCGGAACATTTACCACCCTGTACCTCAAAGCTGCTGAAGCTGTCCCTTGGATCTTCATGTAGTTTCGTGCAGCAGAAGTTGGAGTTTCGGCAGGTACTTCAGCGGGAACGGCCATAGGGGCTTCAGTAGCCTCAGCATTGCCAGAGGCTTCTTTTGCAGCTTCTTCCAAGTTTGGCTCTTCGTCCTTCTCAAAGTTTTTCATGAGAAGCTCCTCATTAGTAGCCTCCTCTTTCTTCTAACTCTTCACAGCAGAAGCTTCTTCAGCCTCCTTCCTCTTCGCTGCTTTGATCTGTCTCCTGCTGTCTTCGAAGTCTACAGAAGACATCTGGATTCCTGAAGCTTCGGAAGTCTTCACTCTCTGGTAGTACAGAGAGCCGCACAAGCAGATCTGATGCTTGCAAACGCAGACTTCACAGAGTTTATCCAGATCAGCCATCCTCTTCTCCTGGTTAACAGACTTAACTCTCCCATTCACAACGTCTGTCATCTCCTTCCATTTCAACAAGATCTTATATGAGAGCGATTTTTCCATGATTGTCACAGGCGGGGAGAACTTTACATTCGACTTCCTCCACTGAGTCATCACGAGTGAAGCCAGCTCGTCAGTCATCTCTCGGATAGGGTATTTAGACCTTTGGATGTCATGAATGAGGAACTTTTCCTCCTGCAGACGAATCCCTCTCTGAAGAACGGCTCTCCGAGTCGGCACCTCGCTGAAAATGAACTTCCCCGGGCCCACAACATCCGAGAGCTTTGAACCTGACATTTTCCTGGTTTTGGGGGCAGATTCGGCCATCACGTCTAGTCGGTGCTTATTCTCGCCCTTGTCCAATCTGCAACAAATTCATATCAGTATGTTTAGTGTTCTTTCGCCATAAATATAGACAAGGAATATAATTTTTGGTTATAATGAGGGTTGCCAACCGGCATTTTTAATTACCAAATTAACCTAAATTTGGTAATGAATATTTATTTTGGTAATAGAAAACTGAATTTGGCATTGCAAATTTAATTTAAAATTCGTAATAATGGTGTAACATAAGCTTAACCCTTTGTCATTCAGTACCATTTAATTTTAGCGTAGGTTCATTTTTTACTTGAAATATGCATAGGAGGTATATATAAACATTTTTAGCAATCTTTTTTTGTAAGAACATTTCTAAATGAAATAATTTGTGTCCATTAGTCAACAAAGGTCTAATAAGGTAATTAGTGGGTGGTAGTTAGTACTCTCTCTCTCTCTCTCTCTCTCTCTCTCTCTCTCTCTCTCTCTCTCTCTCTATATATATATATAATATATATATATATATATATATAAGTTCGGGAAGAACCGATTCGCCTCTATTTAAAAGGGCATATCTCGGCGGAAAAACAAAGAAAAAGTGAGAGGAAAGACAGAGGAAAAAGAAAGGGTGGAGGGGACAGTCGAAGTGGAAAAAGACCAAGGATGACAAGGACTGCAAGGTCGAGCCCCATCATCCTTGGGTGCTAGGGTCGGGAGGGCGCACGTGAAACCTCCTGGAACAAGCACGTACAAACGAGCACAAAGAGCACTCAAGAGCACGAGCTTAGAACCCCCTTGCGGGGGTATATATATATATATATATATATATATATATATATATATATATATAATATAATATATGGCCAGTGTCGCTTACATCTCATCTCACTAAAATATTTGAAAGAATAGTTAGACAGAAAATCTATGACTTTTTGGAAACTCAGAAAAAATTCAATGATAACCAACACGGGTTTCGATCAGGCAGATCATGCCTATCACAACTAATGGAACACTACAACAACATTATTGATTCACTTGAAAGTAATGAAAACTATGATGTACTATACCCAGACTTTGCTAAAGCGTTCGACAAGTGTGACCACGGAATCATAATACATAAACTGAAATATATGGGAATAACAGGAAAAGTAGGGAAATGGATATATAATTTCCTTAGTGAGCGGAGGCAAGTCGTTACAGTACAAGGAGTATCTTCATTGGAATCAGAGGTCCTCAGCTCGTTACCACAAGGAACAGTATTAGCTCCACTACTCTTCATAATCATGCTGACATAGATGAGGACGTTACCAGAGACAGCACAGTAACATCCTTTGCGGATGACACAAAGATCAGTAGAAAAATAAGAAACCCAGAAGACATAGGATCTCTACAAACCGACATAAACAAAATCTACAAGTGGACGGAAGACAACAATATGAAGTTTAACACCGAGAAATTTCAGCTATTACGGTACGGAAAAAGAGAAGACCTAAAGTCCAAGGAATATTATACCCCAAATGGACAGGAAATTCAGAGAAATTCCAGAGCAAAAGATTTACGGGTTGTAATGACAGATGATGCGAAATTTGAAACACAAAATAAGATAGCAGTAAACAGAACAAAGAGAATAACGGGTCAGATATTGAGAACCTTTAAACGAAGGGATAGGAATGTAATGATTCCTCTACTGAAAACACTGATAATACCCAAATTGGAATACTGCTCGGTCCTAACATCCCCATAAAAAAGAAGACATTAGACAGCTGGAGGGATCCAAAGAAGCTTCACAGCCAAGATCAATGGGTGCAAAGAACTAAATTACTGGGAAAGGTTACGAGAACTAGACCTATATTCACTGGAAAGGAGAAGAGAGAGATACACCATTATTTACACTTGGAAAATAATGGAGAAACTAGTCCCTAATCTTACTCTGAATCCCATAACTCCCCAAACAACGGTGGAAAGTAGAAGCGGTAGACTGTGTCGTATTCCAAATTGAAGGCGAGACAGGGAACATCCTTAACCCTGAAAGAAAATAGTTTTGTAGTGAGAGGACCAAAACTGTTTAATCAGTTGCCCAAAGACCTAAGAAACACGAAGGGAGCTGCAGTGGAAATCTTCAAAAGAAGACTAGACGCCTGGCTCAGAACAATCCCCGATGACCGGGCGTACCTGGCTATGTGAGGTGGAGAGCGCAAGAATCCAACTCACTACTTCACCAGGCCAACTCGAGAGGAGGGGCGACAGGCTTGACCTTCGCGAGATGAGAAGTCGTCGCGCGGAACCTTTGTAAGGTTGTAAGGTTATATATATAAATTATATATTTATATATATGAAATTATATATATATATATATATATATATATATATATATATATATATATATATATATATATATATATATATATATATATATAAATATAAATAACAGTACATAAAAACAACCGTAATGAAAAATTCATTTCATGTATCCAATTGGACACGTGTTATCATACAGAAATTTACTGTGTCCATTTCGAAACAAACTTTGAATAAAGTCTTTTCTTCACAGTTATTAAAAATATTACTTAAACAAAGTAAACAGGGAGCTTCCTTAATACTTCTAGAATTAAATATATAGTCAAAACAAATATAATAATGGTGATTAAACTTAGAAAAATTACAAAAAACACTTACGGAAAAAAAATGGTGTCCACTCGCTTCTACTTCACAATTATAACTGGCGTAATTGCTCAGAGCCAGCTATTGAGAGAATGTTGAAGTTCGCCTTCTGCGTCCAAATGGTTACAAAGATTCAAATGGAGTAGATTTTTTTCTTATGTATGTATGTATTAAACCTGTGTAAGAGTTAAGCAAAGTTAATGTGTCTAAATGGCAACAACTTTTGGCATTTAATGTGCTTGCTTCGAAATTTAGATGAACAACATAGATCAATCATAGAACCAGTATTAAAGAATAACGCCTACTTTGCCCACCTAGAAAATATACTCATATCAATGGTAACTGACAAGAGACTAGAAATTAAGGAGCAAGCTATTTAGAAAATTATCCTTCAAGAACAGGATTTTCAGGTACCAGAAACTTTGAGTTGCCTCGAACACTCAATTTCCAATCTACTGACTACACCGAGATGATCGATTGGTAAAAAGAGATCATTACTCCATCGCTGCTAAACAATTTTAGCGACGATGAGCTACTACACGCTCGATGTAAGCCACTGGAGATAGCTTCTTTTCCATGCCATAGTCAAAGTGTGGAAAGGGCAGTGAACCTAGTAACAAAAGCATGTCAGGAAAGAATAGGATATGACAACCGTCAATAGTTTATCTTAAACTCATTAGAATCAAGGGGAAAACTGCCCAAGTTTGAATGGAAGGCCCAAAGGAATGAGTAAGAAACATATGAAATAAAATTTCCTAATGATATTGAAAATTTCTTCCCTTTTGATGTGATAAGGAACAATGAAAAAGTGAATTGAATTTTAGCACATTTATTATGCGTAATTTTTTCTTCTGAATATATTGTTGTACTTAATTAATTTTCCTAATACTGTACATTATTAAATAAAATATACGTTAATAAAGATTTATGTCATCAAAAACCTGACTGTAGAGTAAGTCTCGTATAAATGGAATATTCTTCAATATAGGTCAAAAAGTGAAAAATTGTGCCAGGAGTAGGAGGCTTTAAACAGCGAAAATAATTTGAGGGTGGTCCTGTGTTCCATTCAAACCCCTCACAATATGTACCTTTTGAATATAAAATTTCGACCTGGCCTAGCTATAGGTATATATAAATTTATCGAAGCACACATGCATTGTTTATATATTCCCATCATCCCAGTTATTTCTATCGTTTATACCAGGGATGGGAAACTAATAAATTTTTGTCTTGTTTTTTATTTTAGTTTAAGTTTGCAAAAAATCAATTTCAGTTTCGATTCAAGTTTTATATTTTACGGTTCGATTCAATTTAAATTTCGATTCCAGTGTTTTTTAATCCAAGGGATTAACATTTGAGTTGAAGTTTGGTCATTCCCACGGATTATCTCACTCATTGCGTAGATTACTAGATATAAATAGTATATGGTAACTATTATCGAACTGAAAAATTTAATGGTCAGAAAAAACTGGAAGGCGTTCTTACCAAGTGATTAAACTTAGGTCAAAGAAAAGAGCACAGTCATTATTGAAAAGTATTTTGATATGGATAAAAATTTTCCTCCTTAATTCTTTTTCTTTCATTTTTAAAACCATTGTCTCTAGTACTTTCAGCTGCGTTATTTTATACATTGAATTAAAGGATAAATGGATATTTTAAAGCCAACAAATGTTAAGTCGCAAAAAAGGAAAATAATTCACGTTATTTATATTTTTTTTTGCAATCCAAATGCTCCTCAAAATTGAAACGTAAAACTGTTATTTTTAATCTATTCGAATTCAGATTTCAGTTTTTATTGTTTGTCAATTTCAGTTCGAATTTCGATTTTAATTGTCAGAATTTTTTTCAGTTCGAGTTTTTTCCGATTTCAGTGCATAAAATAATATTGGTTTTATCAGTTTATCGATTCCAGTTCGATTCAGTTTCCCATCCCTGGTTTATACCCATATAAACCATATACCCAGGAAAGCACTTGTTCCAATTAATATCGTTTATTAAATAATAAAACAAAACGATATCATTCTGTTTATTTAGTCGAACTATTTAACATGGAAATATTTTAACATACACTTATTCGAAATAATAGGAGATAAATATATAATCAAGAATAATAATAGTAGAAGAATCTATACA